>OZ023245.1:3470837-4012591 GCA_964006365.1 Trididemnum miniatum
AGACCGTACATGCGTGGTCGCTGAGAACCAGTTGGACGGATAGCATCGTAGACGTTGTGGGAAATAAGGTTGTCTTTCTTTAGTCGTAGCAGCCGTGGTTGTATGCGCGACTCAATTTTGGCAGTGTTGTCATTGCTGTCGACTGGTCCCAGGTTGAGGAATTTGGTGGTATCGTTGAGAATCATCCCCATCTTGCGGTTGTAATCATTCTTGTTAAGAATGACAACACCAGAACCTTTATCGGGCTTAGTTATGTAGATGTCGTCATTCGATCGAAGAGCCTTGATTGCCTGAAAACACTCTTTTGTCATTAGAAAATCACCCCAGTCTATGGGGCTACCACAATAGGCGTGAGCCACGTCACCGAAGACGTAATCACATCGACTTTTCAATGCAAGCTCAAGCAACTCAATGCCAAACTGATCCACTCAGCAGACAAGTGCCCGGTGTACCTGCATGTCCCATGGCTGGGGAACGTTTCGACGAGGTTCGAAAAACAAATCAGCTCTGCAGTCAAACGCTGCTACTTCGCCGTCGAACCACGTGTTGTTTTTACAACCCGACAGCTCTTGCCACCTACGAAGAAAGACGTGTTGCCTTCCCATCATTGCAGCAATCTCGTCGGTGTAAAGCCTTCCTCGTCGGTGTAAAGCCAACAATTCCCCTCGGCAATTTCATGAGTCTGCTATTGGTCAACACCTTCTTGATAACCCTGTATGTGCTTCTCATTACAATGACGACAAATTTTCAATTCTTGCTCGAGGCCGTTTTCTCTTTCATCTTTCCGCTCTAGAAGCTACTTCTTTTAAATCTCTCAAACCTATCCTCTGCAAACAAAAAGATTTCGTTTATTCTTTGAAACTACCTTAAACCTTTGACTCCCTAGCCAATCAGAGCTCTTCTGTCTGATTTCTATTGGCTACTTCTAACCAACCAATCACAGCTCTCTATTTCTAACCAATCAGAGCTCTTTCTTTCCCTTTTTAAATCAGTTCGGTTCACTTATTCTTCATTCTGACGATTTTCCCTGAAGAGTGTCAGATGAAAAGCTTTGAGAAAAATGAATCTTCTGCTTCAAGCCATCTACAAATACAATAATCTGAATGTGTCATTCGTCATATTTCTTGGCTCTTTAAAGATTTTTTTAAGCACTGGTACAGTAGGATTAAAATTACAGTTAAAATTTAAAAACAAAACAGTTTGTTTTGTCAGTAACGACTCATCAGGTGTCGCAGATTCTTATTCAAATAGCATCTCATCGGTAACGACTCATCAGGAGTTACACATTCTTTGAATCTGACATTTGATGAGTCGTTACCGACGAAACAGGCTGTTGTGTTTTAAATTTTAACTCTGATTATAATGCTACTGATTCTGCTTTGGTTTTTATCATTGAGCACAAAGCATTATAGTTCCAGTTATCCCAACTTTGCTGCTACTTGAAACTTCATCACTTTTATTAACAATGGTGTTTTTGAAATCACCATCAAAAGACATTACTGTTGTTACCGATACTGACGAGAAATTGTTCAGCACTTTGTGAAAAAATAGTGTTCAATTGAAATTCTTGGGGTTTTTACTGTTATGCTGTAGGCCTAGACCTGCTAAAGATTTATATATATCAAGTGTGAAAGAACGTAATTTTCCTTTTTCACCGATGCATTGCCGTGCATTGTGCCCCCGGCTTCTTTTTTAGAACTTTCTGTATAATATTTCAATTTTTGGTTCTAGAATCGAGAAAAAATAATGAGATGTGCAAGCCTCTGACCGTAAATGCAAGAGGGTCTACCAGCTTCTCTCTCACATTTTTGCATCAAGCAACTAAAATATTTAAGCAGTGGAAGGCATCAGGGCAGTCTGGTTTAACTAATGAAACCTTCACTGCGTGTATTCAATCCATGGAAGCTGAAAGCCAAATTGGTTTCCCACCTGATTTCTAAACATGGGTTCAGCTAGCTACGTGCTTCCTGGAAAATTTACCGGCGATCCAATTGAAGGACGTTTTGGCTAGTACCGACAGGCCAATGGCGGTAATTTTTGTATGTCAATTATGCAACTTTTTTAACCAAAAAAAAAAAAAAATCGTTGCCTGAGCCTGCTGCGACAAAAAGCTCTCCCTACTTAAAGGGGCAATAAACCCCAAATTTTCACTTTGGCTTAAAAAACTTTAAAAAAATTATGTTTTGGCATGGTGTTTGATTTACATCCAGAAACGCCTTCTTTTAAAAGTTATTGCAGCTTTCCAACCTCCATGGAATGGATAGTCCTCTGAAGAGTTAGTTTCGGCGGCCATTTTGCTTTTCATCACTATGGTAACCATGGTCGTTTGGTCGGTAGAATCTAAATTGCAACTCAAAAAACTGTTTCCAGAATGCGTTGATTGGCTGGCAGGTTTTCTTATTGCGTCACACTCGTAAAACAATCAAATTTCACAGGCACAAGGTTGGGGAGTGAAATCGGGTAGAATGGAACAGCCACGATTGTTGAAAATGCGTGTTCGGACCCTCTTAGTCCACTGCAGTAGCTACGAGGCAAAAATAGGCTTTCAAAACAACAGAATTAGGCAGGATCACTATGATTTCAGAAATTATAGCCTTGCAGGCTTACGGCTACATGAAATATATGAATTAAACGGTTATAGACTGATAAAGTACAATGTTTGTAGACCATAGGGTTGAAAGAAAATGGAAAGGTTATTATCCCTATCAGAAAACAGCTGCGGTACCAGTAGGTCTGCTCTGTAACAGTGTAAGGAATAAGTTCAACGGTCCTCGTCCATAGGCAGCACTCTGAAGAACGGAAGACGGAAAAGAGTGTCGCGCGAGATCACGTATAGCCTACAGCTGTGCATCTTAGAAGTAGCATTGGAACTTTTGCTAAGTAAACACGGCTTGATCATGGGTATGCTGGGAATCCACTCTTACCGGTAGGTAGCCTACCTCTTCTGAATTTCAATAGGCTATACTGCTTCTCACCGTCTCATAAAAGCGAGTACTTACAAACACCACTATTCTACTGCTATAAGATGAAGTCACCCCTTAAGAAGGGCACAACAAGTAAGCCAACATTCAGGAGGGTATTTAGCTAGAGTTGTGCCATGCGCCCCCTCGTCTTTAGTTTTTTTGCTATGCCACCAGGGTTGCCTTGGTGGGGGGCTCAGACCCCCTAGTTCTAAAAAAACTGTTTGCAAGGGGGGCTCTTAAAATCGGCCAAGTCCTTAATTGTGAACGTTTAGACTTTCGAGCAGAGATTCTTAAACTGGGAGGCGTAGGCAGTGACTTGATGGTTGAACGTAGGTATTTTCAAATCTTTTTTTCGTAAAACATCAAAACTTGTTTCCCAAAAACAGCTGCATCCTTTCCATTAAGTCGATTTAGACATTGCAAATAAATTGTTATATAATTATTTTCTGCATGTTTTTTGTAGCGTGGTGGGCAGTGCCATATTAAGGCATCTCCGAAGTTCGGTCTCCCCGGTCGGGGGCAGGAGGGGAGGGGGATTTGTAGGGGCCCCACAATATTGTTGTATTAGACTCAAAATTAGAGGGAATAAATTTGAAAATTTTCGTCAAAAAGTTGTTGAAAAAGCACTACAATAATAACAATTACATGACGTAAATTACTATAAATTTTTTAAAAGTTTTCCGGGGTATCATGCCCTCGGACCCCCCTAGCGTTTTCATTAATTTTTATTCTGCTTCAAATTTACTCTGACTTTGCCACACACCGAAAGAAACTGCCTGTACGAAAGTTTGGGGCGCCCATCCTGAGGAAATTTCTGGATACGTCCCTTGAAACGATGCAGTTAATGAGGAAAGTTAGTAACCGAGTCGAAAAAGCGCAAAACTCACCTAAATATGTTTGTATATCAAAGGGCCCCATCTGGAGCTTTTTTGGGGGGTGGGCAACAGTCTTCACACGGCACTGGTGGTGGGGTGTGGGCAAAAATAACTAACGCCAAAGGGGGCGTGACTGAGAAAGTTTAAAAACATTTGGTATAAAATAAGAGAATTTTTGCGTTGTACAGAGCCCCTCTAGTTCAAATTTTACGAATCTTCATTATAGTCGCCATATTACGCCGAAAGGCTCATCTCTGCGGCTTAGCGCAAAGATGGAAACCAGTCGGGTTGACCAGCCGGTCGGGTCGAGATTCTTCGACCGGCCGGTCAAAAAACCGGTCAAATTCTCTTTTCTTGCAACTAAAATACACCTAAACACCAACCGAAACACACGCCTCGATATTTGTTTTTCAAATAGTTAATGAAAAACTGCATTAACAAATCACTCTTTCTGAAAACAAAAGTTTGCTTTCTGTTTGCTTTCATTTAAATACTCTTTTTATTAGATGAAATTCTATGCATTTAATACATGCAGTGATAAAGTTGGTGTAAACTAGAGTTTTTCATTAGGTTTATTGAACATGGTACATGAACCTTCCGTAAAAAAAAGTCGACCGGACCGGTCGACCGATAACTTATGGAAGTATCTGATCTAATAATAAAGCACTTAAAACTTGCTTCATTAGGTTAGATACTTCAATAAGTAATCAGTTTTACAGGTGTAAACAAATTAACCTTTTGTCGTAAGTGCATTGCAATTTTTTATTTAGGAAATTGTTTATTGACTTGTTTTAATTTGTTAAAACTAGTGCATTAAATTCGCAATGTTCATTTCTGTGGAAGATCCTGAACTATCTAGTAAAGGTGATCAAAAACCAAACATCACTAAGGTGAGCGTAAAATATAATTTTGCAACTTGGGAAAGAATCCCGTGTTTTCTTTCGAGTCGCTTATTATCGCTTGATTTCTTCTGCCTCATAATCTAGTTGGGGCTTAGTCAGAGCCGTAGCAACCGCCCCCCAAACCTCCCAATTGGGGGGCACACTGCCGAAAAGGGGCCCCAAATTGCCTCAAATGACCCAAAGTTCTATCAATTCAAGAACGAAACTTTGCTTTGCGAATCGCGTTGAAGAAAATTATTGCGCTCAGATTCTATATTTCAGTTTTGAAATTCGTCGCTATTGTTTCCTTTTAAATAATGTCATAAACTGCGTATTGATGTCATAAAAAACACACTGTGTGTAGGAGTGCGCGTATAGGACTTGAGAAAGGAGGCCGGTACAGAGTTGGATCCAATCATTTCTTAATTTTTAAATTCAAACTTGTTACTTTTGAAAAAATTTAATTCAAATTTATGAACACCTTGTGAGCTGATTTAAAATTTTATATATTTATTTTTATTATTTGCATTTATATCCTCCTATCACGAGAAAGCTACGGGCCGCTATACGAGCTCGCTTAGAAGTTGCCGCCATCTGCCGACCACACTTAGGCCGCGTTCACACACGGAGGTTTTCGCAACCAGACGCAAAATTTCATTTTGTTATTGCGGACACTATTGTGATTCTTTTCAAACTTGCTTCAGCGATTCAAAAACTGAAATGGTTCCCTTTTCGAATTGCAGAAAGAAGTTTTTCAAATCTTAAAAAACGCATTCACAATATCAAAATGAAGTTTCGTGCCTAGTTGCGAAAACCATTATGTGTGAACGCGGCCTTAGACGGGGGATACCATTTAGTGCCTTTCTCAACAGCACAACAAGCGAACTTGTCGGCTTGCTTCACCCTGTCCCTTCAATGCTGAATGTCTAGTAGGGAAGCTGTGAATACGGTACCAATTTTTGAGTCATTGGTGTTCAGTTTACCTGTCACCTTTCAGTTTACCTGTAAATTACCTGTCAGTCTTTTAGGCCCCCCAATAAATGCACAATTAAGAATTCCCGAAAAGTTTAGTGCACTGTGACTGACCATCAAAAACTGCATCCTTACTGTACTGTTGTCTTGGTCTTCAACACAGCCAGATTTGAGATAAAACAGTAACCAAATAATGTGCTATATCAGGTTTAACAATTAAACAGCCTTGCGGGTGCGTTGAGTTATAGCATGATTCAAAAACAAATTTGTTTTGCACTAAAACTTAATAATCGGTGTCTCTTTGCATTTTTTTTTTTTTTTCAGGCGGAATATGTCATGTCCATCAATACAGCACTTCAAGAACGTGAAATCAATTTTAATTTGCCTGGTTATACCTAACTTATAAACTGACTATGAAAAACTACTGTCAGTGAATCACTTGATCTGGAATTCTCTCCCAATAGCCTCCTTAAACACTCTGTAATGTAAGGGTGCTGCGGAGTGCGTGCACGTACTTTTGGGCACGAAATTGGCGAATAGCCGGACGTCTCAAAGGCAAGATTCATTAAACATAGCATGGCTAATTGTATGCATACTTAATTACTCATGCATGTTCCTTCAACTTCATTTCTAACGCTGAATTGAGCCAGCATGTTACACATGAAAATATACTACAATACGCATGAAAAATAAGAAAAAAAATGAAGACAATACGAGTACTATCCACCTACATTAGCAGATTTAATTTACAATCTGTAAATTACTGAATGTTCATTTTCCATTCGATGTCGATTTTGTTTTTGTTTGTTTCGTATACGTATTTAACAAGTTTAATGCAGCGGTGCATACGAAGCAGAGATGGGCGGAGTCACAAAAAACTGACTCCGGATCCGCTCCGGTTCCAAAGACTTGGACTCCTGTTTGTCGACAAATTCTACAATCCGAATCCGCTCCGGATCCGGATTTGAACCTGTGCCTAAGCCTAAATATTACGTTTCTCTATCATGCTACGTAATAGAGAAATATAACTTTTGGGTTTCAGGTTCAGGCTAAAATCCGGATCCGAATCCGGCTTTGATTCAAAAACCCAAAGCCGGATCCGGCTCCGAGTCCAAAAAATGAAGCCGCGCTCTGGCTCTACTTCGCTCCGCATCCGGCCCGTGTCCATCTCTGATACGAAATACAGGTACGACTTACTACAGGTTTTATGGAAGCGTGAATACGAAGAGAATTCAAAAAAAAAAAAAAAAGGAAACAATCGTGTTTTTTATTTGAAGGCCAACGTTTGTAGCGTTAAATTAAAGATAAATTTCTTGCGTGAAAAGTTTTTCCAGATAGAAAGTTTCTAAAAGTACGTGCTGTTGGAATTCCTATTCGGCATAAACCGCTTACACACCGCTGCAGTTTTATAGTGTTCGTTTTTTCCCGTGCATGTTGTGTATACTTTTTTTGTATGCTGTGTCTTGTGCTCTGTTTTCCTGTTTTGTTCATGGTTAGCACCTTAAAGTCTCCAGAAATCGATGCGTGTTACCATTTTACGCGTGCTTTGCTGTTGTGCGAGCGAGGTACCGTTAAATCTGAAATGTATGTGTATGCGCATTAAAGAAAAAGAATAAAAGCCTGAGATGTAGGTTGGTAAATAAAGCCAATTTCTTGTTTTCTTATCTCTGTGTTGGTTTGTTGTAACCGTTGCGGTTAATCAAGATTTGCACTTTGCCGTTACAGACCGTATTTTATTTTTGTTTGAATCCTAAAATGTAATCAACGCACCGGCATTGCTTTAGTAGCAATGCATCGGTTTGTATCTTCGTAGCTGTACTGTTTGTGGTTTTCACGATCACCACACACTCATTACTGTTTGAAGCGAATAAAATGAAAATGAATGAATTACCACTCCTGTTGTTGAAGAAACCCATAGAGCACATTTGCAGTCTGCACAACTCAAGTGACCACACGGGCCAAATTGTTAAAAATAACCTTGCCGCGTGCTTCGCCACTTTACATATTCGTTGGTATTGAAAACGAACTTCCGTAAAACACACAAGTACAAACTTCAATAAATACTTGCAATCACGAATAACTAGCTCGCCTACCGTAAGAAGTTAATGTCTGGTTGGCGGTACAGAACTTGAGAATAGCTTTGAAAAAAGCTGTTTTCGTGTTAGGCTTCAAGAAACCCTCTGTCATAACTCTTTGAGAAAAGCTGTTGTCCCAGTAACTCTTTTTGAGTAGCTTTGAAAAAAGCTGTTGTCCCAGAAGCTTTTCGTGACGCACTCTTCAGTGGGTAATTGCGTCAAAGTGGAAACGAGAAAGTAAGGTCTGGCGTTTTATAAATATCAGTTTCGGACTGCAGCGAAGCGGTAGTTACATCAACGAATCCAATCGAGCTCGGGCACTTCTGATTGGACAAGTCGTGCGAACGTAAATTCAGCTTTTCTCAAAGAGTTATGACAGAGGGTTTCTTAAAGCCTAACGCGAAAACCGCTTTTTTCAAAGCTATTCTGAAGTTAATGTCATGAAAAACTACTGCTTTCAAGACGTTTTCGATGGACCAAAACTTGAAATATTTGTCTTCAACGAAGAAACATTGATTGATCGTAAATACAAAGATTACTTTTTACCAAACCGTACGCGTACCATGCTCACGCTTATGGCGTGCCCTGCTTTACGCACACCGGCATTATGGTTATGGTAAAAAATTTATTACGGTTATAGTAAAAAGGTAATTATGGTGGTTATTTATTTATTTATTGGCATATTTATTATCCTCCTATCACGAGAAAGCGGCGGTGCGCTGTACGAGCTCGCTTAGGAGTTGCCGGCCATCTGTCTACCACACTGAGATGGGGAATCCCGTTAAGTGCTTTTTTCAAGGGCACAACAAGCAAACTTGCCGGTTGCTCCACACTGTCTCTTTGATGCTGAACGTCAAGCTAGGAAGCTGTGAATACCAATTTTTAAGTCATTATTTTGACCCGACTCGGAATCAAACCCTAAGTCTACCGATCCAGAAGCAGACACTCTATCCACTCGGCCATCCGATCGGTTAATGGTAAAAAATTTGACTTGCTTACAAATGAGCTACAATGTAGAAAATTTATTAATTCTTTTTCTTAGCCTAATTTATACGACGCCTTCGCATGTTTCGTATAAATACTGCTATTTACTGGCCTTACGCACCGATAATGCAAATGTTAAAAAAAACAACTCTAAACCATAATTATGTTAGTCACGCTGGTAGACCAGCCCCACACCTAAATAACGAATTAGCATTTTCGCTTTAAAAACGTATACTTTGCTTGCTCTGACTATACCTGATTGGTTGGTTTGCTTTTTGTTATTATCAGCTTTATTTTGTTACAGCGACATGGCTTAGCGGTACCGCGCGCAGGTGGCACATCCTTCGGGTCGGCCTCGATTCGCGAATGGAGCCGATCGCATTTGACACGTATATACCTGTGGCTGCTGACTTGTACCGGTGGCTTGTGGGCAAAAAATTGCGCGGGTGTGTCAAATTTGCCAAATCATTTCCCCAGTCCCAAAATATGGTTAATTTTGCTGAATCATCCCCCTACCCCAATGCTCAACGTAAATTTGCACCCCTGCTTACGAGTTACGACTCTTTTAAAACCAGTGACGTGCAATATGACTGGCAGTATGACTTTGGAATGCTACGGCAAAGTCCGTCGATTGGTCTATTTTCTTGAAAAATCTAGAAAAACGTTTTTGCAATTTGACTTATAAAAGACACATTAAAAACTTACCGCAATATTTATTGGAAAAATTTATCGGCGATAATTTATCGATTAGGCCTACTGATATCGTTTCAGAAATTGAGGTTTGTCGATTCTCGGTATCGCCCAGAACTTTTTGGAATTATCGATTATCGCTTTAGTTCAGAAAGGTTTATCATGCCCATCACTGGTTACTGCCCACCACTGATCTAAACTAATAACAGTAAACAAACACTATGGTATCACTTATTAAAATGCACAGTCACATGAATAATTAGGTCTAGCAGTCTACAAAACTACTTTGTGTTGCATCAACGACATCATCGAACAATGTTTTGATTGTTTTAAGAGATATAGCTTGTTTTATGAATGATTTATTGATACACAGCTGCAAGATCACATAGTGCCCAAGAGAATACTGCTCGTCCAAAATTTGAAGAAGCTTGGTTGCGAAGCGAGTCTTACAATCAAGGAAGTGCCTAAATTCCCTCATTACAAAGTAAGTACCAGCAGTTTATTCTTCCAGTACTACCGCAGTGGCATTACAACACCTTTAATAAAAAGCCGTAAAGTAAACGCAGACGGCAGCCTGAACTGTTTGCGCAATTGCACCTAGACTACTTACACAATTCAAATTATTGAAGTAGGAGGTTACACATTTTCATTTTTTTAACCCTGGTACTTAGTGAGCTCAAGATTTAAAGGGCGCAGTCTTGGAAAAGTTTTAGCAAATAATATGCATTTTGAAATCGCGAAAGCGAATCGAACGCAATCTAAAGCGGTATATTTACTACGAATTGTTCAACAATGAAGATAAGCCAGAAGTCTCGAATCGACGTTTTCATCCTTGTAAAAAAGATATCCGGAACCACTTCCGTCTGGCCATCGCCGAACGAAAACTTACAAAGAAGGATCAGGACCATCTCAAACTCCTTGTTGACGAATGGAAAGCTTCCGTAGATTCCCAAGACAAGTTCTTGTTTACACCTTACGTTGCTGCAAAAAAAATTTGGGAATGAAGCTGGCGGTTCAAAAGCATGTGAAGAAGAATCGACTGGTTCCGACGCGCGAACGTTGCTGGTTTTGCACCAAATGTCTTGGCAAAGACGGCTTTTATTACGTTATGGACAAGATATTTGGCTTTTGAATGCCACGTGTAAAACGTGCAAATACGCACTGACTCTATTTTTTTTCTTTGTGTCAAAACAAATGTCGACTATATGCGGTAGTGGCCACTTTCATCATCCAAAATGAAATACGCAAAGACATCGAAGCAGCATTGCAAATAATCAAGTCGTGCAATCCAGAATGGAAACCTTCATTTTTTGTTACGGATTGCTGCGAAGCTGAAATTCATGCCATTGAAAATTCATTAGCAGGTATTACAATGCGAGTTTAATAATGCAATAACCGGCGCTTGATGTATCGGTTAGGAGAGTTCACTTGGTAGCCGGAAGACTGGGGTTTTATTCCCGGTCGGGTCATTCTAAAGACTTCAAAAGTAGTATTTGCAGCTTACCGCCAGGCGCTCGGCACAAGCGGAAGTGCGAAGGGTTAAGTGTATGTGTGTTGTTCGTCTTGTATGTATTCTAACAGCATTCAATCATTCATGATTGATATTTGTAATAGGCCGCCAATTGAGAATGGCCTACACAATGTGTGCTTAGCACCTGCTGTCCCGCACCTTTACCTTTAATAATGTAATATCTTTATTATAGGTACCGGCAGGGCCGGATTAAGGCGGGGGCTGATGGGGCTGCAGCCCCAGGCCCACTACCCAAAATAGGCCCACCACTATTTTAAGTCAATGAACTGATAAAAGAAAGCATAGGTTGTTAGAAATCTCCCACCTATTATATGGAAAACACTATTCAATTTGTGTCCATTTGCACTGTCACTGTAAAACCCTACTCGCTCACTGTGACGCAACAATTCTTTTTCGCGGCTGCTCGGCCATTTATACCAATCAGAGATGCGCACGGAGCCGGAGCGGAGCCGAAGTACGGCAGCATTTTTTGGATTCGGAGCCGGATCCGGATTTGGGTTTTTGAATTAAAGCCGGATTCGGAGCCGATCCGGACTTTAGTCTGAACCAAGGTAAGGTACTGATGCAAGCAGTTAAGGTACCCGTCAGAGATTGGCACGGAGCGGAGCGGAGCCGGACTCCGGCTGCATTTTTTGGATTCGGAGCGGATTCGGATTCAAAAATTTGTCGACAAACAGGATTTCGGAGCGTATTCGGAGTTGAAGTCTTCTGACTTGGAGTGGATGCGAAGTCAAATTTTTGTGACTACGCTCATCTCTGATACCAATATACCATCAATAGTCGATTCTACTATGTAGCTTGAAAGGTAGGAGATTCCATATTATGTCGGCTAGAGTAATTTGAAAATAAAAGTGAGGAAGTATAAAAGCGGTTCGGAAAAGGAAAAATCTAGGAAAGAACCAGAAGATAAACGTAAAAAAGTTGTAGCATAATTCAAAAAAGTGACTGACTATTTTGATGTAAGCGAACCGAAAAGCAACAGCGTAGAAACAATGTCCAATAAGCTATGCCGCTTTGCGTTCTAATCGTTAGGCTGTGCCTTTGTCTGATAATTTCTAATTGCTCTGGCAAACGCTCATTTTCAGCGTTAAAAAAATAAAAAATCATGTGCGTTGGTCTATTCTATGGGTCAGAAAAGGTTGAATTTCTTAGCTCTACTCGGCATCGAAAACGAACTCTTGGAAAGAATAGATCCTATCTTTGTGTTGTCTAAATCCAAAAAATGTGTCATTTCAATGTGTGCATGCAAATTAAAGACTTTGTTTATATATTTGTGCTTTGCTTTAACTGTGGTTAGTTTTTACTTCAACGAATAGGATGAAAAATAGACCCCTAACAACTATACAGCCCCAGGCCCACGAAAAGCTTTATCCGGCCCTGGGTACCGGTGCTACAAACACAATCACTACGTAGTTTACGCAATGCACAAGTTTACAGAAGTTTGGTCTGCAATGTAAACTATAATGAAGTAATTAAGGAAAGACTTTTTAGCATAGCCGCAAACACTATCAAACCAAGGCGTATCACCTGATACTTCAACAAGCATAAAACTACAATTCTAATCATACTTTTTAGCTAAGCGACCTATGCTACACATATATGCTACACAACCTCGCTTACCTATGAATGCCACATGAAGTTCACTCACAAAACTTGATTTGAACTGGCATTCCAGTGGTAGCTTTGCCTGAAAAGTAATGAGTAATTTACTAGTTACTAATAACTTGATATGTTAGGACAGACAAGCGAAAGTTCTTGGTACATTTATAGCTTTTTAACAATAAATTATTGTTATTGGATGACTGGAATAATTACATGCAGAATGCTGAGTTTTAATCTGCAAATTTCATCGGGAGCAAGCGTGGTAACGTTGGGCAAAAAAAATCAGAAAACGGTGTAGGAGATGACAGAGCATGGTTGCTGACTCTTATGCGGAACGTAGCAAAAAATGCAGATGAGGAAAGTTACAACAAAGCGCTACGACATCTCAGAGAAAGCAATTTATGGACGCGCAATAAGAAATTATTTGGACAATACTTGGCTGTCACAAAAGAAGGTAAACAGTCAGCACGATAGCTGTTAGAAGCTGTATGTTATCGTTTTCTTTTAATTTTTTTTTATTTTTTATTAATATAATGCGTTTATATCTCAGAGAAAGCGATTTATGGACGCGCAATAAGAAATTATTTGGACAATACTTGGCTGTCACAAAAGGAGGTAAGCAGTCAGCACGATAGTTGTTAGAAGCTGTATGTTATCGATTTCTTTTAATTTTTTTTTTTTAATAATATAATGCGTTTAGTGCAAGGAACCAATTGCAAACCACGCAATAATAAATCTGTATGTATCTTGCCTCGTTGTGGACAATCATGATTCGAAGGCCTGGTTCTGTTGGTGTGTCGCGATCCCCAAACGCAAAAAACAAAAGCGAAATAACGCGCAAAATCAGAATAGAAGCCTTTGACCAAATTTCGTTTGTAATACGGCGGTGGTTGCAACTTTACCGCAACAAGCTTCGAATTTGTATCAATACGAACAATGGAGTAGAGAGACAGAATAGAACTCTGAAGCAGTACCACATGAGATGAAATGAAATGCTGTGTGATTTTATGGAGTTTTATAACTACAAAGGTCCTTTAGCGCCAGGACTAAGTTTTGTCAAGAATTCACTGACGTATTTTATTCTCTGTTCATTTCATCCTCCGCGCTACACTTAATTGCCGAGCGTTTAGCAAGTGTAACAGCAGATACCAGTTTTCAAGTCTTTGGTTTGACCCGACTGAAAAGAAAACCCAGTCTACCAGCTTCCAAGGCGAACGCTCTTAACCACTAGGCAATGGCGGTCAGACAAGTTCCTCGCTGGATTAATGACAGTTCTCCACAGAGAATTTTTGCCTGCAGCTTGGTTACGGTAAATTTTTTGTAATTTTTTCTCGTTTATAAAGGAGTTAAAGTTTTTGATAGTTTCGAAGCTTAAATATTATAGGACTACTTACTGAAACAATATGAAAGGACGATATCTTAGTGTGTCCATGCAAGAAGTTGTTCCTGAAAAATTTTTGTTTGTAAGAATTGCTGTTACTTTTCATATATTCATTTGAAGTCCACTTTTACTGATAAATTAAGCATTATTAGCAGATGGATTTTGGTGCATAAAATTACGCTTTAGACCGGCCGTTAGCTCAGTTGCTTAGCGCACACGTTATCGGTGCGGGAGGTCTGGGGTTCAATTCCCAGGCCGATCAAATCGAGTATAATGAAGATTTGATTTTTTGAAGTACGCTTTACATTACTGGATGTTGCAAACTTACAATTATGCCTACTCTTGTATTCTTGGATTCCTATTCTACTGCATGCATGCCGTAACGTTAATCGTTTAGTTGTTCTTCCACTATTAAATCTCAGATGTAATCTGACGAGATGAGCAACGGGAACCTTGACAGTGAAAGACAAAGTCCTTACTGCACAGTCAACACGAAAGTAAAAAAGTCTGACGTCGCACTTACCTGCGATACCATGTCTATCACTGCATGAAAGTCGTATCTTTCCTTTATTAAAATTCCAAACCGGCTTTACTTTAAGCAGTTCAAAAACCTTTCTTGCTGTAAAAGCTACGTGTTTTCTTACTTTCATCGGATGCGACTTTCTGAAACAAAATCATGCTTTTGCAAACGCAATGTCGAAACTCTTGTTTGCACAACTTCTTTCGTAATGGATATTGGATACACAGCAGGTTATATGACTACTGGTGAAGGTCCTGCCTAAAAAAACCTAACGATCTCATGTTGCAACCTCAGCGGTGAGATTGGAATGCAACAACCAGTACGTCACTCAATGCCGTGACGGATTGCGAAGACACAAGCACAACTTGTATTTTCCGAACTTTTACTTTTTTTGAAACACATAAGTGCTTTAAAAACTTATTCGAACTGTTTCTTAAAAAGTTCTAAAACTATGTCGATAGATGTATGTTACCAGATACGGGTAGCTTTCCTTTATTGCCCACAACAAGGAAATCCGCAACCAATACAAAATATAAGAATTTGTGAACTTTTGCGCAGGATTTTTGCCGTGATCCTTACCAACGGCACAACAATCTCTTCAGTACCACAAGAGCTATACTGTTTAGATATGCTGCCAATACTAATAATAAGTTAGAGTAATTATTATGGTTAATTCTTGAAGGATTTGGTTTGCTGCTTGATTCAAACAGCTCAGATGGCTGAGTGGTAAAAGCGTCCGCCTCTGGAGCAGTAACCGCTGGTTTGATTCTGAGTCGGGTCAAACCAATGACTTTGAAATTGGTATTTACAGCTTCCCTGCTTGACGTTCAGCATTAAAGGGACAGAGTGGAGAACAAGTCGGCAAGTTTACTTGTTGTGCCGTTGGTAAGGGTACCGGTAGGCCTACTAAGCGGAATTCTCCCATCTTGGTGAGGTAGACAGGCGGCCGGCAACTTCTAAGCGAGCTCGCTATAGCGCATTGAACGCTTTCTTTTGATAGGAGGATTAATGTGCAACTAATATAATACAAATTCGTAAAGTATTTTGTCTTTCACAGCTACCTGCAGAGAAGAATCCAGAATTTTTTTGGGAAGTGGACTCGACTAACAGGAATCAAAAACTGCTTAGCTCACAGGTTTGTACGCATAAAAGTATCTGACCCGACTCGGATAAAAGTATCTCATAAAAGTCTGACCCGACTCGGAATCAAAGTACAAACCCAAGTCTGCACTTACCACTCGGTCATTTGAGCAGTTAACTTCTTTTATTTGGTGCTCGCTCGATTTTACCAAGCAAGGATGATAGTCTATAATCAAAAGTATCTGAAAGGACGCGACGAGGCTAGAATTGGTAGTTGAACCTACATAATCAAGAGATTAGAGACTAGAATATAATCAAGGGTGTAGCCAGAAAAAAATTGAGAGGGGGCAAATTGTGTAACTTTAAAATTTGGCGTCATTTAGGCTACTTATAGCAGCAATGCAGCACACTCCCCTCATATTGATGAAAACATAAATTTTGTGGAATTTCTGTCTAAGTCGTAAACCGATCGCTAAATTACGCTAAAAAATTTATGTTTTTCTCAAAAACGTTCAGTTGGTGGTAAATTTTTATCAGGCAATTGTCACCATACTACGCTGTTGACCCAAACACACTAATGTATCATCATTCATGAACACATAGATCATTTTACTTGTTGAAAATAAGTGTTGGCAGAGCACGGAAAAGAGCACACGCAGCAAAACGGGTAATCGTTGAAAAACTAGGCATGGCTGCGTGATTTTATCAATGAAAAAAAAACAACAATTGGATTTAACAACAAAAACACACGCACACAACGAACCAACACAGAAACAAAATTAATTAATTAGTTAGTTAAGCAACATGCCATAGCAAACGAGATCAATTTTGCAAATAAACTGGATTAGCACCAAGATTTCAGCCTATGACCCCAGCTATTGGGAGGCTAACAGGTTCTAAACCTTGCCCAAGGGTTACCTGGAGGGAGTTGTGAATGGGCACCCTCATTCATCCGCACTTGTTGAAAAGACAAGTTCACAACCGGGTACAGTTTTTACTCATGTCCAGGAGTGAAGTTTTTATTCATGTCCAGGAGTGTTGAAAATTAGAAAGCGACGAGATACAGTGCGTGTATAGATAGGCCTACGGACAATGGTTACTGCCAGTAGGTAGTAAGGGGTCAGCACATAAGATACTGGTAAAGTCGAAATCAACGTTCATCATAAGTTTTGATTCAAGTTTTGATCAAAAAAGCGATGTTTTCGCAGCAGTGTGCAACTGTGCATCGTAGGCTATTATAACAACAGAGCGCTCAACGGGACGATTTTTTTCAATCAATATAACGTAAATTGTCTGTACATCACTTGCCTGCAACGTAGCAAAAAAACTTCGGCGTTCGGCAATGTTTATAAAATTTAGAAGTATAAGAATTTGTAAAGACACGCCCCCCTCCCCCACCAACATAAACACATTACACACGTAGTCTGCTCGAAGTCAAGAACGATTAAAACACCTGAGGCGCTAAAAGTTCGTACTTTTATTTTGTTAATGATAATTTGTAATTTAAATTTTAGAGAGAAGCAATGGCTCTTTTGCCCCCCTCCCCCCCCCCTTTGACTGCGCCAACTTGAACCGTCAACCTTGCAATTCTGGCTGTATCAAAAACGACGCTGCGAATCATTCTACCACGCAGCCACGCACGCCGTATGTAACTTTGGCGCGTTAACCTGCCTACGAGAAGCCCAGAATTGCGCCATGGTTAGACAAACATGGTGCCGGGGGTACTTCAAACTCAAAATCTTTATAACCTTGCACTGAACAGCTGAATG
Organism: Trididemnum miniatum; assembly: GCA_964006365.1. NCBI lineage: Eukaryota > Metazoa > Chordata > Ascidiacea > Aplousobranchia > Didemnidae > Trididemnum > Trididemnum miniatum. The sequence goes on from OZ023245.1 coordinate 3,488,161, forward strand.
TACAAACAGACCAGTGCTTTTTGTGGCACCGCCCTGAACTCTGTTTTTTATGGAAGGTCCGATCGAGAAAGTATATATCCGAATAGATTTAATGAATTCATCAAGGTATCTTGCTCCGCTCTGCCGACGTCTTGCGTTAGCCTACTAACCTTCGCAGTTTCTGTCTATAAACAGTGCACTTTTTAACTGTTTAATTTATGTTTTATGTAGCCGTAAGCCTGCAAAGCTGTGATTTTTTAATCATTGCGATTCTACCTAAATCGGTTTTTTAAAAGCCTATTCGTCCCTCAACTAGGCTAACTATTACATTTCTTACATTTTAGCTAGTTCTGTAGACTAGAAGGAGGCAGGAGCTGAACATGCATTTTCGGTAATTGTCGCTGTTCCATTTTACTCGATTTCACTCCCCAATCTTGTGCCTGTGAAATTTGATTGTTTTACGAGTGTGACGCAATAAGAAAACCTGCCAGCCAATCAACGCATTCTGGAAACAGTTTTTTGAGTTGCAATTTAGACTCTACCCGTTTGGTCTAGCTAGCTAGCCTTATCAAGTAAAGCATTGAAGTATCGTACTACAGGATAGACTATTACTGCACTTCCAGCACACCCTGACTGGCGTAGGCTCTCTCAACCAATACCTCTTGGTTGATAGACTAATAAGACTGAAACTTCCAAACTGCAAAGTTTAAAAAGGAATTTTGGTCCATTATTACATGTTTTGGACAATAGCACCATCCTTCTTTTCTACCCTGATCAAAGTACACTGGTACACCCTGCCTGAGGGGAGTTTTCTCAAACAGTGACTGGATTTGCAGATAATTTATTTTGAATGCAAAATTTTGATTGGACCTTAGACTAGACAAAACTTTATCCATTTAGCCAGGAAAGCATATTTTTAGGAGGGAATTTACTTCTGTTTGAGTTGGATATGTTAGGTATAAACAGATAAATGGGCTAGCCTAGTCTACATTTTGTTATGGTTGATTTTTTGTTGCTATTATTGATAAGCCTAGGCCTATGCTGTTTTAAGTCCTGGCTAAATTTGTAAAATAATTTATTAGTTTATCACAGAGACATCATATCCTACTGCTTCCTATACTAGTGTACCGGTAAGCAATATTCATGATCTCTTGATTAATTACGGTATACATTTATTCCTATATTATTTTTCAGCTTTCATGCAGATTTGCTAATAAAATTTTTCTATAAATTTCACTTTTATTTGAAACTTCCATTTTCAAACTCTGAAACCCAAGGAGTCTTCGCTGGACAAAATGATACAACCATGCAAAAATTAGATATTTATTCCAAACAACACTTTATTAAAACCACTTTGTAAAGAAGAGGACAGAACTGCAGCCTCTGATGTTTTTGTCAAGAGTCTGAGGTAACCCATTGCTAAGCATGCAGCTATAGGATGTGGAAACCAGTGTTGTAGTCGAGACCACATGCTTCGAGACCGAGACCAAGACCGAGACCGGATAATTTTTTCGAGACCAAGACCGAGACCAAGACCGGGTGTTTTTCGAGACCCATGGTTCGAGACCGAGACCAGCAAGAATCGAGACCGAGACCAAGACCGAGACCGGCAATTATTCGGCTTACTAAAACAGATCTAAAACACCAACAATAAACTGTATAGCAAATTTTTATTTTTCTAAAAATTGCGAATTACACTTCAAATAAACAAGCATCTCCAACATGTCCGACGAGAGCCTTGCTCGGTGTGGCCGCATCATTAACCCACCCGCACTAAAAATTCGCTCAACGGGAGCTGATGAAGCGGGTACACAAAATGCATGGTTAGCAAGTTTTAACAACGCAGGAAATTCATTGCTCTTTTTTTGCCAAAAGTCAAAGATGTTTGAAGGCCCTGCAGTCATGGTTGCCACTTCGCTCAAATACTTCGTGAGTTGTGATCTTGGGTTCGCAGTTTGATTTACGGTCTCTGCAGTTCAATTTCTATTCTGTAACCCGAGGTCTATTCTACCTAGCTACCGCGTAAGCCATTGACTATATGCAGCTAACAAATGTTCACGTTTGCACTATAAATTGTCTAGAAGTAGAATGCCTACCTTCCGTCAGAAAAGAAAGCATCGGAAGGTTGTCATTACATTATTTTGTAACCTAAAATAAATCGTTCCTGCTATTAATTAGTTTCGCTGTATACGAAATCAAATTAATGTGGCGTGAGCGTGGGATATAAAAATTCTGTTTTGAACTTTTGAGTTATGTCGAGTGAGCGTGCTGGGATTTAGAGCATTCTGTATTGAGCTATGAGTTGCGAGCGTGAGATTTAAAAATTTTGTTTTGAATTTTTGAGTTGTGTCGTGGTAGCGTGCTGGGATTTAGAGCATTCTGTATTGAGCTATGAGTTGTGCGCGTGGGATTTCGAGAATTTAGCTTAAGTCGCGACACGAAACAACTTTCGCACCTCACAATCACGAGTTAAACCAGAGTCTATTGCGTCCGAGAGGGGCAACAATAGTACATGTTTTAAAAAACAGCCAAAAGGTTTGCATGGTGTATCAAAAAACAAGCCGGTCTCGAGACCAGTTTTGACCGTACGAGACCAAGACCACAACACCTCGAGACCAAGACCAAGACCACGAAAATATGTTTGAGACCAAGACCGCTAAAAATCGGTCTCGAGACCTTCATCACTGGTGGAAACAATGATTGCATCATTCAGGGATGCTGTGTAAATTTGCAGCTGGCTTCCAAGAAGGAATGTACGCTTGATGATTTGGAACAGCATTTACAATACTCATATTCGTTGAAGACTTCTTCAAATAAAATCATTGCTTTCAGTTAGGCTATTGTTCTTTCTTGATTTAGTTTTGTGTTTTTGGTCGTGGAATAAAATAAACTCAACTCGAATGCTTCATGAAAGTTTGTGTCGCGAATTCATTAACGTTCTATTTGCGGAATATGTTGGCAGCCTAGGTTTTCAAAAATTGTGTGGCTACGTTGGCAGATTCCAGATACATAGGCTACAGCTCAAACGCTGCTACGGGTCAGCCCAAAGGCTAACGCTAGCGTTTTATCTGCCTACATTATTCACTCATTTTCGGCCATAAGCAGCTGCTTCTTGCAATCTGCTCTTAGTTGATATCACGTGACTTTTAGTATGTTGCGGAAGTGGATGACGTCATATTGTCAGAGGACTCTCAAATTTTTTAAATTCAATATCTTCGGAATTACGCAATTAACATGCATCGGGTCAACGCGAAAAAATTTCAAAAATTTTTCCCTAACGATTTGCTTTATAAAATAAACAACGATTTTGACTTTATTGCTCCTTTAAGCTAGTTTAAATACCAGCCAAGAGCAGCATTTGTCGCCGTTTTTGAAGAGATTGTAAATAAAAATAATGAGCATACATTCTTGGTTAAGCAAATTTGTTTACATGGACATTACAATTTTATTCCTATTGTGCAATCACTATTCAACAGCTTTGCTAAAAATCAACTCAAGCGAATTCATCAATGCGCCGTGGCTTCACATATTATCTTCAAAATCTAGACCGAAACATTAATTCGATTATTGCTCTTTTTTCGTGTTTTGATTCTAGTATACTCTGAGTAGCTACTGTGATAGGCCAACTGTTTTTTGCCCAACGCTCATTTGAATGCATGCTAAAATATAGTTATGATGCTGGTTTTCTGAAATATCGCAGCATTGAAAAGTTTCTCTTCTTGTTTGCATCAAGATATGTAACTTAGCTCGCCTTGACTTCACTATTTTTTCAGCGAAAAAAAGAGCAAACATCGTAGATTTTCTGAATTTCGTAAAAATGACATTATAATTCAGCGGGTAAAGTTAGAATTTTGTTTAAAAATTGTGATTTTAATACGCATACGATAATTTTGAATATTGCGTTTTTACTTTGACTCATTGCATTGCTTACTTTTCTTTCAGCCGCCGCAGGAATCGAACCCAGATTAATTTTTATGCTACTATGGTAATGGTTTAAAAACGATAACGGGAATAATTTCTCATTTCATCATTTTTGAATAGTTTGCACCAACCTAAAACAACCTGTTCTACAATGGCCCTTAGCACCACTGTTGTCAGTGCGATATTGAAGCAAGCGATCCCGTTGTTCTAAATATCCCTGTTTGAAACTTAATAGGCCTACCATCAAAATTGAAACCCAGGAAAGAGCTTAAATCCAGAGATGTTTTCTTTAAAATTTTGTTGTGGGGTGTAAGAATAGAAAAAGCGTAATCTTATAGTAAAAAAATTAACTTGCGGCTTTTAAATGTCAAATAGAGCATCTTAACGTATAAAAGGCAAACCAGCGATGGGTAGCATCTAAGCCAGGGGTTCCCAACTTTTCAAGCGTTGCCCTTGGCTCCCCAAAGGGACTACAGAGCACAGAGTGTTCTCTTGGGAGCCACGATGGTAGGAATCATGAATTATAACAGACCTGGACTTTTAAACTTACACACTACAGGGGCCACGGTCTTTTAGAGGTAGCCTATAGTCAATGGGCCACGGCTCAGAAAAGATTGGGAATCACTGATCCAAGATTTCAGTATGGAAAAAGCATTTTACAGAATGTTTTGAGACGAAGGGAAGTACAGTAGTTGTCGTAAGTGTTGTTTAGGCCTATAGTGAACAACAGCAACTAAATTCAAAACTAGGCTCCCCCACCAATTTATTATATTCCTTACTATCTGCACTGACTTAGCAGACAGTCACTCGAAAGAAATGTAGCCCTCTGTATTTACAGAGTAATTTTTCGTAATGCGAGGGGCGGGGCTAATTCTCAGGTAGGTGGGAGCTTTGCTTTTTTCAGACTTAATTTTGATTTTAACAACTAACCTTCAAAATCGATAAAATAAGCAGCTGTCATAAAATAAAGCGGCTGACTGCGCAAAATCTCTATAGCCAGCCTAGTTTTTAAATTTTTTTGAGTGTTTTTAAATTTTTTAATTCACTTTGTTTAGCTGTGCACTGTGCAGTGTTAACCCTAGCAATTTCTTTGCCAATATAATTGCTTTTTCTAGTTAGAGAAAGCAATCAAAACGTTTTGATTCTAGTTTTACGTGTGGCGATGCGATTGATGAAGTTCTACTATTTTTCTACGCATCACCTTATCGGAGTAGGAAATAACGTTAATTGGAGTTGAGTTATTGATCATCCCAACTTTAATTATCTTTTCGTATGCTCTAAAAAAAGCTTACTGCTCTCGTTGTTTCCGTGACCGTATACGTGACATACCGTGAAATCTCTTTTGAGCGCCACACGGCCACAGCGCTTTATTTTTCAACTCTTCTCTTCTCCTATTGTGGCGTTCTGTTAGAGGTGGGGTACAGTTAGAGGATGGTGCTATATTCTTTGAATAGCTGGTCAGAATTTTGGGAAGATAAATTTAATTAATGAAAAGAAAAAACTAATAGCAGAGTTGACATTTAACCTTTGAAAAACATCTACCGTAACACAGTTACTAATAAGTAATCAAAAATTCAATGCGGAAAATCAGGTGACACGTTCCTGTGTAGCCGTCCCCATCATTTTCAACACCTTCCCCTGTAGTGGCATTACAGGTGGTGTTCACTTAGAGAGTGTTGCTCTATTTTCCAATCTTTCCCCTATAGTGGCGCTCAAATAGAGACATTACGGACGGTTATGTTTATGGTATTTACAGTAGCTGTTGGGGTTGCTAAAACAATAAACTTTAGCTACACAATTACCCTGTACACATGTCCTTTGTCCAATTTATGTGAGCTCTAGACCCACGGTCTTGGTTCTAGTTTCTGCATTGCAATCAAATTTTTGATGTCGGTTTTTAAAAGTGATTATGACTTTTTAAAATGTGATGTCATAGTTTAAAAAAGTGATTATGACATCAAAAATTTAATTGTGATGCAGAAACTAGAAGCAAGAACCGCGGGTCTGAAGCCCACATAAATTGGACATGTGACATGTGGAAAGGCTAAATATGAGCTGTAGGCGAAGGAAATCTGGTCATTGCTTTGGGGCCCCCATCTTTAGAAATGCTTCCGCCATCGCTGGACCTGACTACGAATCAGCTGAAGCAGGCAACTGGGCATCGGAATTAATGAAATGCCTAGACAGGAAGCGAAAAGAGTGGTGGGAAAAGCTGTTCACGATAATGACTTTATACATCCTCACAGAAAAGTCTAACAGCACTTCAGAAACATAGAAATGCACTTACAAATAACTTATAGCACTGAACAAGTCGAGAGCAGAGTTCGCTTTGCCTTGCCTTTTGGTTTATGATGCATTCCCTTTCACAATTTAAATGGTAATTTTGATTTGTCAAGATTAATCCATTCCTACCACCTTATGCTGTTACACTAGGGGTGGGCAAACTGCGGCCTGCGAGATCATTTCATCAGATGGCCAAGTGGTGAGAGCGTCCGCCTCGGGAGCTGTAGACTTGGGTTTGATTCCGAGTCGGGTCAAACCAATGACTTTAAAATTGCCATTTACAGCTTCCCTGCTTGACGCTCAGCATTAAACGGACAGTGTGGAGAACAAACCGTCAACTTTACTTGTTGTGCCGTTGGGAAAGGCACCTAGCGGGATTCCCCCATCTTGGTGTGGTAGACAGATGGCTGGCAACTCCTACGCGAGCTCGTGTGGCGCATTGATCGCTTTCTCGTGACAGGAGAAGTATGCAAAAAAATTTTTTCATGCAGCCCGCAGGCACTTACAGAAAGATAAATCTTGTTCCGTACTTAAAATTGCGTGGAACATAGGACATGTGTTTCGGAACGTCGGCTGCGTGGCGAGTGGTTCGGAGCGTCGTTTTTACGACGGCCATCATCGCAAGGTTGATGGTTCAACTCCCACCCAAACCTCGTTGTTGCGTCGTAGGATAAGATGCTTCGCGACAATTATTTCTGCTTGGTGGAGTCTAACAAGCAGCAAATTGAAAAAGTCAGAAGCAAAATTCAAACGGAAAACTCGTTAACAAGGGCAACTACTAAGCGAGTCTGGACTCGTCCTACGCATAGCGCCTCCATCGCTTTCTCGTGAGTCCGTGACAAGAGGTTAGAAATGAAGAAATCAGAAATCATTTCGAGCTGAAAATAAGACATCCATTCTGCGGACTTGATGACCTTTTTTTTGTTTTGCTCTTCACTTGATTTTGAGTAGAAAATAGGACACCAGCGGTCGTGATGACCTTTTTTACTTTGCTTTTCCAATCGGTGCGGCCCTCGGCTTCAAACTTTTTTCCAATGCGGCTCTTCGTGCAAAAAGTTTGCCCACCCCTGTGTTACACTAATTGCTGCTATTTTGCCAAGATAAAATAATGACTTGATGATATTGTGAAATCCATTGTCTAATCCAGGATGAGAGGAACGTATCGTGAGCGAAAGGGAATGTGAAGTTGAAAGGGATGAAAGTGATTGTAACATTTGCCAAAAAAACACCGAGCTTCAAAGTTGCTAAATTTAAGTCGCTAGAGGAAGCATAGAGTTGGAGATTTTAAAATGTACGTATTTGTTTTTGTTAAAGTTTGCAAATCAATTAACATTGTTGCAGAGCTAGTTTCCTGTAACGACAAGTGAACTTGTAATCTTGTCACGCATGAAATTGCTGTTATCGTCTTCAAAAATATTGCCCGATTCAACATAAGAACTTTATGCAGTATGCATCATAAACATGCAAAAGCGTCACAGAAAAATTGGGAAAATTCGTAAGTTTTAGGTCTGAAATTATTTTTTTAATTTGGAGCAAGCATTGTTCTGTTTTTGTTTCTATGGGTGTAGGCAATTAACATTTACGCACTTTGTTTTTATCCTGAGAAGGTCGAAAAGCAAAAATGGGAAATCAGCTAACTATTTGCTGCCTACCGTATGGATTACCACCTTTGCTTGGTGGGGGGTTTCAGCTTCCAATGACCTTTAAAGCAATGGCGTCGGTAGTGTTTCATCACTTCCATCTGGGTTGCCCATGGCCGTAAAGTCAAAAAATAGAAGCAGACAAAGCAGTGAACCTACACTGTAGCTAATTCGAAAGTTGCAACATCAGTAATTATGCTGCATCGGACGAAGCCCATAATGAAAAGGTCCGCGTTCGAGTTTTAGGCAGGAAACTTGTTCTAAAAGTAAGCTACAGTCTCCTCCACTAGCTGAACGTCACCGTAAACCCACCAACGCAGTCGCTAAGCGTTTGGGTAGGCAAATGGGGGCAGCGCACAGAAAATACACTAGAGTTGGACCACACTGCCGGCACCTGCAACTGACGACTCTACCCAATTTGGTCTCCAGTAAACTCTTGACAGGTTTTCCGATGCGTGCTCTGTTGCTGAAAAGAAAATCAGTACAACAACAACAGAAACCATGTGCCTGTCCACAACGTGGCCGAGTGGTTCGGAGCGTCGTTTTCACGACGGCCATCATCGCAAGGTTGATGATTCAACTCCTATTCAAGCCTCGTTGTTGCGTCCTTGGAAAAGATGCTTCACAACAATTATCTCTGGTTGGTGAAATCTAACAAGCAGCAAATTGAAAAAGTCAGAAGCAAAATTCAAACGGAAAACTCGGAAACAAGAACAACTCCTAAGCGAGTCTGGATTCGTCCTACGCTTAGCGTCTCCGTCGCTTTCTCGTGACAGGAGGATAAAAATGAAGAAATGAACCAAAGCAGTGCTCTCTTCAAATTGGTGGAGTACCACTAAAACAGTCAGAGAAATTCAAGTACCTCGGCGTCTCATTCACGAGGGATGGCAGACAAAATAGCGAATTAGATATCCTCATCGGAAAAGCAAGTGCAGTAATGTGCCAGCTCCACCGATCTGTGGTACTGAAACGGGAGCTTTGCAACAAGGCAGGCCTAAAGCTATTTATTTTCAGATTAGTCTATGTTCCTATTCTACCTTATGGCCATGAGTGTTGGATCCTGAATGAGAAAATGAGATCTCGAGTTTAAGCAGCCAAAATGGAATTCTTGCGAAAAATCAGCGGTATGACCTTGTTGGACAAGGATAAAAGTGCAGATATTCGTAAATCTCTAAACGTCGAACCGCTGTTTCTCCGCCTAGGAAGATTGCAACTGCGTTGGTATGGACATGTGACGCAAATGTTCCAGGAAAGAACAGCCAAAAAACTACTCTTTTCGACACAGATTGGTCGAAGGCTTAGAGGCCATCCCAGAACTAGATGACGAGATTACGCAAAAGATCTTAGTTGGTCTCGCCATGGCATTCCAGCAGAGCATCTATTCTTTGTGGTGGAGGATCGAGATGCTTGTAGGTTCCAACATGAGCAGCTGCCCTCGCGACCCCCAAGGATAAGCAGGACAAGAAAAGTAAGCACCACAACAACTTGTCGTCAATGTGTGGTTATGTACAAGCTTCATCTCACTTTCAACGTTTTTTAAAAGAAAAGAAAAACTAAATGAATCGGCAATGCGTACTGCATGCACTTGTCTGCTGGCTGAGGGAAAACAGTATTGTGCGTGCGTAGCCTTTGGCCAGGTTAAAATAAAAAGCCCATTTTCGAATTGAAGTATAATATTGGCGGTTGAGAAACACTGCTCTAGCACTAACGTCAGTAAAACTGGTTCCAGCAGGAGCGTATTTAGAGGGGGCGGCATTGTGCCAGCCCCCCCCCCCCCTTTTGATTCTGCCTTTTAGTAAAACAGAACAAAATTAATGATGCAAGTGACTGAAATATGCCGGACTCTTTTGATGGTTTTTGTAGCTTATGGCCAGGGGCGGATCCAGGGGGTTAGGTTGAGGGGTATGCATTTTCCCACCAGCTATTTTCAAAAATGTTTTTGATGTCTATAGGCCGGTACAGTTTTTCTATGATTTCTAACATCTTCGATCGCAATAAGCCTTACGCATTTAACACGCATAATCAAAAATGTGCGCAGAAAGTGCATCATATTTGGCGAAGCACTCAAGAATTAGGGTCAAAAACTTTAAACAAAATTTGTCTGAAAATTATTCAATAAGCACTAAAATAGACATTAGTACAGCATGTGAATTTTCAGAATTTTTCCGGGGGAGCATGCCCACAGACCCCCACAGAGTTTTCATGTTTCTCAATCAGCTTCAAATTTATTCTGCCGAACAAAAGACCCTTGAAGAAAACGTGGATATTATGGCCCCTCCCTTTTAAAATTTCTCGCTACGCCACTGGGTTCAAGTGGTGTGTTGCAGCCTGGTTATTAAATGTCGAATGCAGCATTAAATTGCAGAGACTTAAAATTTCTTACACGATGCTTGTTATTCAGTCAAAGTCATAAGGTATAGTTTGACAAAAACATAATCTAAACAATGATTATTGTAATATGGCGACTTAAGCACTGGCAACATTTGATTTGAAAATGACGTGTGGTTAGTTATTGTTTTGAGTCACGCAGAGTTGGGAAGGAAAACCAATAAGAGATATGTTGCTGGGCCTGGCAAGAATGTGTCAGTTCGCGTTACATAGTTGCTTGGCTATTCAATGGTTTGACGCGAGGTCGGCCCAACGCATTTTTACCAAATTTGTAAACGGATTTTCTCTGTTCTCATTGTCTCTGCATCATGTCCGCTTGAGGTGGGAGGGGCAAGATAACAAAACAAAATCCAAACGAAGCTCTTCAAACGATTAAATAAGACGTCGCCATTGATATAATAAAACACTTAAAACATGACCACTTAAAATAGTATAAAAATGTACGTTAAAACTTTTGATTTTACTTACACAGTGAACAATTTGTAATTCATACGCTAATCTTTGACGAAGCAATTTGAATTAAATTTTCGCGAACTTGCTTTTTTTTGTACGTTCAACGACATTATTCGATGCTTGATCGACAAAAGCAAAAACATTCCATGACGTTTACTCTCATTTAAATTTTTTGCTTCCAAAACAAAAATCCCATATCGTGTGATTAAGTTTGTCAGTATTCCTCTTCTGTTTGAAATATCAGTTTCAAAGGAAATATGATATTGTAGTCGGTACATTATAGCGTAACTTTCTTGTTTAGGATACACAGTTTCTATTTTCTTTTCCATCGATTTGATCCACAACTTTTCGTGCTCTTTTCATACCTAGCTCATTTATTTTCTTCCTATATTTACATCAAATAAACACATTGTACCTCCACCTTTCTCATGTTCTTTGTTCTTCTCCCCGTTTTCTTTTTATCTTGCCGACACATACAGTAGGCCTACATGACACGACAAACCAAAGCACATTGCACTGCTTTGTCTTTGCCTCATAACCAAGTTGATCACGTGACAGACAGATTGTGCTGGAATATTGTTGTTGAGATAGCCGAGGTTCAATTTCCAAGCACAATTTGACGTTTTTTTCCATTTACGAGTATGATGCATCGCTATATCTCTGCTTAGTAGCTCAATTCCAATACAAGTACAGTGTATCTCATGCAAGAAAATATTGGATTTGACCTCGTTGCTTACATCTTCCTATTGACTTTCTCACGATTATTTACGGCGAAAACTCGTCTGAAAACATCCCACCCTTGCTCCGGTAGAATAACAAAATCAATCACAACTATACGCCTGCCAATTAACCACTCATAAAAAATCCACTACAAAAGTTACATGCAAATTATATCGTCCAATCAAAGGCATTATCAACTGGTGAACTCACTGGTTTATTTAGCTTTTTGCAACTCTTATACTGCCAAATCCAAACTTATCCTGAAAGTTTCGCAAGATGGCGTAAAAAGCTTTTGTCAACATCCACGTAGCAAGCAGTTACAAAAAAGTTTAAAAAAACTCTGTTAAGGTGATAATACATTTAAGTTTTAAAATATTTTCCGAAGCAACTACAGTAAATAAAAATTTCAAGCAGGAATTAGGCGTTTAGGGGGTTCTTTCATTGAAAATTTATTTATTGCAACGTTAAACCAACCGATGTTGTTATTCGCAAACTGAATATTTCTTTTACAACCATATATCCTAAGGAATTTCGATCAATAAATAGAGCTTAAATCGAACCCACAAGATCTTATGGGGAATGCAAACGCAATCAGAAATATCTGCTACTTGGATGATGGTAATCAGAAAAATCTGAATCCTCGCCCGCACCGCTGCCACATAGGGAGTCACACACAACACCGTGCTAGTATTTTTCCTTCGTGAGTTGCCGACCATCTGTCTGGTGTCTACTACCCATGCAAGATGGAGGAATCTCGCTAAGTGCATTTTCCAACGACACAACAAGCAAACTTGCCGGCTTATACTCCACGTTCTTCGTTTAATGCCATACACCAAGCAGGGAAGCTGTAAATATCAATTTAAAAGTTGTTGATTTGACCTGACTCAGAATCAACTTCAGAGCCAGACGTTCTATCCACTCGGTGAGTGATCAGTGTTATTGTGATTGTTTTAGATTGAAAGCACGTATCTCGTTCATAACCAATTGCGACCAGATCCGAACATTAAATTGCAATCTTGATGCGAGTCTCAACCTGACCCATAGAAATACCAAGGTTCAAACGAAAATATTGCGCTAAAACCTTTCGCCAAGCCAAAGTTTCTTTCGCAGTTTCAAAGATGTATAATCCTCCGCTATTTTTATTCATATTTACTGCATGTGCTCCCAAACATATTTTGGTTTTTGCACGTGCCCCATGAGGAGAATCTTGTAGTTGTTATCATTTAGCGTTGCCTTTTTTGCCTATTTGATACTAAATTTAGCAGAATTTTGAAATTATTTGTGGTAAATTTTTAAGGTAACAACAAACATACATTTTAGCAATATTTGAAAACCGATTCAACCATTTCAAGTTTTCTTTAAAAACTTTGCAAAACCCATGAATTAAAGAGCAGTTCAAGATGTTTTTTGATTAGTACTAAAAAATGACTGTGATATTTTCAAGCATTTTTCGTTGAAATAGCATTATAAAGTAAACGACTTTTTATCAATAGCAAAACTTTGGTACATTATGCATCTAACAGATTATAGTACACCATACGCAGGGCCGGTGCAAGAAACTGCGGGGCCCAATTGGAAATCTGATAGCGGGATCCCTACTCTTCACAGCAAAATGTATTAAAGTTCACGTTTTATTAAAAAAAAAACATACATACAAACCAAAAAACAGATGGACATTTACTACTTGCTGTAACTTATAAAAAATTCAAGATAATGTGGATGCTTTTATTGTTTCACTTTTGACATCCAAAAAGGCAAATTTGGCAACTACAAATTTTAGACAAGCGTTATGGTAATATCTTGAAAGTTATGCCAAAAAGCAATAATTTGCGAATACATTTTTTCAAACAATGGAACTTTTACAAATAGGCATAAAATCATGCTTATTATGTGCCAACGAAAATGCTTCATATTTAGTGACGGAGAAAAAGTCGAATTCAAGGCGAACAATAAACAAAATCAGCCTTAAAAGTTTTTCAAAAAGCACTAAAATTGCTATTACCTCATAAAAATTTAAAAAAAAATTTCCGGGGAGACATGCCTCAGGGGCCTTTAAGAGCCGTTTTTGCCATTTTCGCTGGTTAACCAACCGAAAGTCAAAGTCTCAATTGCCCGAAAAATCATACAACGAAGCAATTTTTTACTTGTAACGCTAACGAGACCTAAAAAAATGAATCCCTTGACCTCGAAAACCTATGGGTGGACACAAAAATTATTTTCGTAGCCCCACTAGAACGCGAGATATGAAAATCCCCTAATATGTGGCAAACATGAGGCAGTACATGGCCGCCATACTGGATTTTACACGCCCAACAGTTAGCCTACTCATTGCACAAAACGATATTAAAACCACACAAAACCAAGAACAAGCGAGGAATTAGTCAAAAACAAACAAGTATGAACCGTTTTAGGACGATTTTTTGCAATTAGGCGGCCAATTTGAATTTGAGGCCCAAATCGAGGTGGCTCCCACGCGTTTTTTGAAGTGTGTGACCCATAGTATTCAAATCAAGGGAGAAGAGGTTGACCCCAAAATCGGCTAGTTTTTACCAGGCATGGACCTGTCTATTTGTTTCAACAGCAACCGAGTGGCCGATTTTTTTTATTTATTAGGAAAAAGCAGAAGTGAACGGGTTCAAGTTATGGCTCTTCATCTTATTTTGTACCTCATAATATAGAAAAGTACCCCCACTAGCGCGGGACCCCTTCAAGGCGCGGGGCCCAATTTGATAAAATCGGTCAAATCGGCTTAAAACCGGCTCTGACCATACGGCCAAACTGGAACATGGCAGAGCATTTCATTCAAATATACTTCTTTTTACTCATCATAATTGACCGACTCTGTAAAAAATAAAAATGGCGCTAGCAATGATAATAATTAATCAAAAACTTACAGTTTCAACGTAACGCTTTTCTTCATATTGCGTAGTTTCGTGAACAAACTCCCCGATGATACTCGGCAGGGTGAAAGAGGCTTTGGTTAACGTTTAGTTTGTGAACGTTCATAATGTGTTGATCTCAAAATACAATATCTGTGAATAATTTCGATTTCAAACGACGTACTGGTAGTTTGTAAAATTGTGCTTAAAAAAATTTAAATATGTGAATCCCTGAAGAGCAAGATATAGTGGCAAGTATTACAAGTACCGGCACTGAAGGATTTCTGTACTAATTTTTTTATTGTAATTAACATTTTACACTTTTATTTATTTTTCAACTCATTCATACATTCTATTCCTAGATTGCAATAGCAAACACTGAGCAACACATTGAAATCCCGTCAGCAATTTATAAAATGACAAGAAATAATATGAGTGATTCAATATTTACCTTCCAATTTAATTTATTTACATTGGTAAGGTAGCCATATGTACCTACATTGTCCCTCACTTGCTCGGTAACTTCTAATGAAGCAGTGTGGGGACCGGCGCGTCGTTTGATCTGCTAGTACCTGCTTGTACTCCTTTCATCCTTTTGTATGAAGTTGTGTTGCCACATTTCGTATCAAGATGAATCGCTCAAAAGAAACAAGAAATGAGAATTAAGCGAATATTTAGCGAGGGCAGTGCTGTGAATTAATCCCGCGAGTACATACGGGCACATTGTTAAATCACAATGCCAACAGGGCGGTACAATAGGCGGAGGGACAGAGTAAAGCACAGACTGAGAAACAAACATATTTCAATTAAACCCGCTCGGCCAGCTATCCAAAGTGAGCTTCCCTCTGGTTCAAATGCTTACCGCTTTCGTTCTTTAGTTGTCTCCGCTCTAATCTCCGTTAGTGAGAGAACAAAACAGGTTTGTGTACTTGAGAGGATCGATTGTGACTTCATAAAAGCAATTGAAACGAAGATCAGAGCGCAGGTTCCGCATAAGTGCCAATGATCAAAGCGCTTCAATCGAAGCGGAATAATAAGACAAAGCTAACCTGCGCTCAGTCAAGATTATTTTTTTAAGCGTTTTGCGATTTATACCGGATTTCAAACACATTATGACAATCAGATTTCTTATTACAATCACTCTAACAGTGATGACTGATGACGTTTATCAAGATATCAAAGCATTTTTTAGATGTACAAAAAAGCTACAATGCAATATCAATATTGAATTAACTCTGGGCTAGCTTTTTATATAAACTTCACCATACAGTTTTATCCGACCCCTTTTATTTATCAGCATATTTTTACGTTTTGAAGTCACTTACAGCATTGCGGAAAATACGAATTAGTTATCTGCAAAGCAAACCGACAGAGTAATGCCATGCCCAAAGATGCTTCGCGGTATGATGGCCGTCTGGTGCGATTAGTGGCTTGAGTGCAATATGTTTTCTTTCAACTCAATTCTTGTTTATCATGAGCAACTAGAAGCGCTAAAGAAAAAAAGCCGCTATTCAAAATCCAGGAATTTTTTAGTTTCGTTTATCTTTCAACAGATTTCGCTTTCTTAAGTCAGATCATTGTTTCAGTTTCTTCAAAGTTTCTCTCCAATGCAAAAAAATCCTTTCAGAACATGTTAATGCTTTCATCACTGTCAACATCGATGATTGCGTCACATGGGAGCAAGTGGAAACATCGAATCATTTCGATTGTTTCGGTTGGTTCGCGATGAATAGAAGGCGAGAAATTGGACATAATAGCTTCAAAGGACCGCTTCTGAAGCGGCGGATAATTTGATGTCACTTTTGTCGGTTCATACTTGATGTGTAAGCTTTAATTGATACTAATTAACAAGAGCTATTAAAATCAAATCGCAAAGCAATTTGTTTCTTGATGTTTCTATTTGCAGTGCCGTGCTGTCAGTCACTTCAATACCAGCCTTAACTTGAATGGAATATAACTGGCAGCTAATAAGCGAAATGTTAGTCAGAAGCATATTGTTTCGTGAAGTTTCGAACACCTTATTTACGGAAGTAAATTTCGCATGATTGTAGCAAGATGATTTATGAGAGGAATTCGGTTTAAAATAAGATTCGGATTACCACAGCGCACCACTTTGTTGCAAACAGTTTTGCAAGCGAAAGAATTGCAGTACTAATCGTACATAGAGAAGATTAATCTTGTACGGTGACCATTAGATATTTGCGTCTTCAAGCATTGCTTTTGATGGATATCCAGTCAAGTATTAGTGTTTTGTATCCACGACCTTTCTATTTGTCTTGCTTCTAGAACTTTATTATTCACTGCCTGTCGGAAGCGAAGCTGCTACGAACCCAAAAGTAGAATTACTTTTTGCCAACGTCCTAAACCAGAGGTCCAGCAATTTAAGTTTCAAAAATTGCGGACTAAATAACAATTACTTTCAGTTGTATCAAGTTCAACTGAATTCTTTTTCTTTCAACTGCACCATTTCCTTTATTATCAACTTCGCAGCATTTCGTATCTTGCTTTAGTTTTTTTGTTTTTACTATAGTTTCGTCAACTGTTTTTATGTGCATTTTGTGGTGCAACATCAATTTAGTTGTACTGTAATTATAATTGTAATTTGTATCTAAATTACTCGCGTTCAAGATAATTGCAAATATATTATAATATTGCACATTAAGTTTTCAATAGAAAGTAGTTGTAGAGTAATTGAAGCATTTTTAGATATTAAATTATAATTGACATGCTTTGCTGTAATTAATCCAACAATTACAGCAAAACATGTAGATGAAACCTATCCTTATTTTGCTTTTCAGTAATTACTTTTTCAGTTCTTCTTTGTAAAGTTAAATACCTCATTTCATCGTTGTCCGATAGAGAGAAAAATTATTGAACCCACTTTTGTTTTTTGTAAAACTTGACTCGGAAAGTTACTATTTTGCAACAAAAAATGTTTCTTCAACCGGAAGATAACGCAACAAATGTACGATAAGCTTGGAGATGAACATGAAATTGTGATATTTACGCAAATTTTCAATAAACTTTTTTTGATGTGCAGATTATAGCCAGTTCAAAATAATGAGGCAAATTAGCTAACGTAGTTTTGTTGTATAATAAATTTTCCGTTGTATTCCGCCGTGTGGGCTTAAATTTTCGCAATTAAAAAATGGCTGGAATATGTTTAAATTAAGGTTTAGCGAGTTATTTTCAGTATGTTTCAAAATGACGACAGTTAAACGAAATTCCGAAAAAATCAAAAAATTTTAAATGCCACAGTAACTCTTGATCTGCAATAATTTGTAAGATCGATGAAAAAGTGTCAAAAAAATAGTCCAGTGACCCGACCAGTTTTCACCTTTTACTGGGCCTTTTTTTCACCTTAAATACCTTCTCGTTAATTCGATGAAAAAGGTTGTTAATATGGCGACTGATCGCTCGGAGTTTTAATGGCAGTTGAAAGGAAAGAAACGATCACGATGAGCAAGAAGAAATGAGGCGAAGTGGTTGAATAATGGTGCTAAAATTGCAAAAAGATTACTGAGTTGTATTATATTGGTGACAATTTACAAAAAACAGCAAACGTGGAAAATTTCTAATAATACAATATTTGAATCAAATAGAATATTTAGTAGTTCAAAAACATGACTAACATGTTTATGTACGGCTGACTTAAAGGGTACTTACGGAAGTTGCTTGTAGTCTGTTGTATCAGTTATGACTTATGTTGCTTATTTTGATACTGCTTAAAATTTCAAAGACTTGTAGCTACCTCCAAATCTCTTTAAATGCTCATTTTTTAACTGTCCGCTTCACAAAAAAACTCAATCAATTATTTTTTAGGCAAAACACCTCAACTTGTCTGCAGCGTGAGTTATTTGTATGATTTTACAGATTTACTGATTTGTATAGACTAAATATTTTTGAAAGCCACTCTCGACATGCTTGCCACTTCATTGCTGAACGAGGAAACTTTGCATGGTCCTAAACAGGTTGGTGATTGTGACAAAAATGTTTATTCTAAACCTGAGAAATTTGTTCAAAGCTTAAGATCGGGCTGTTGACCAACCTCACGGAGAGTAACCAGCAACCACGCAAAGTTTAAAATTTGGCTTGAATCAATGAATTGAATCACAATTACTTTTTACTAGAATCTAAATCACAATATCGCCGATTGTTGCGCAAGTATTCCAAGTATTCATGACTTGCTGTTTCCAGCTTATTAATAAAAAAACTGCTGAATGCTGTAAATATGATGATTAATTAAAAGAGATAACCACTTAACAAGATAACGTAACACATATAGTTACACAATAAAATAATCTTGTAGCAAGTATTATTTTTCATATCTAACTTTGTTGACATGCTCTAACCGCAGTCTCTTTATTATTTGCAGATGTTTCATTGTTACTTGGCTTTTTTATTTGTATTTAACTTTCTAAAATTTCCATCAACAATTTTTCAGATTATGTCTAGCGGATTCATGCTCTATTATTTTTTTATGTTTTACCTATTTTTTATGGAAGTAAACCACGCAACAACAATAAACACAAAGTCAGTTCCTAAGACAACCGTTACAACGATTTTGTCCATTAAGTTTTTCCATTTTATTTTTCGCTTTGTTATTTTATTTGCTTGCGCAAAATTTTTATGTTCATTATGCGATTAATTTGCGATCAGCATTGTAATAACAATTGATACGCTTGACATGCTTGACGTCACCTGACAGAGGTGTATTAGTGAAAAGAGACGCTGTGATTATTACACCATAACCGAGCAAAAAAACTCTTCCTAAACAAATGGTGGAGATTGAAAATGATTCAGCTGCGGTGATATAACTCGCATAGTCGGTTATTTTGACAAATAAAATCGAAGCGACATTTACGCATTTAATATACAATAATTGTTGACCAAAATGAGATTACTTTTTTACCTGAAACTAAACTAATCCTGACCTGGTAGATCTTCTATCCTAGCAGTCTTGCGCAAAATGATTGACAAAAGAAGTAAATTATTTTCGGCAAAGAGGTAGTTTTACTAAACCAAATTGCAGCAACAGCCAACAGACTAATTATGGATAGCATTTTATTGAACGTTTTCGACCATAACTTTTGGTCCTCTTCAGAATAAAATTTTTAACTACATTTTAAGAATAAACTAACCATATGAAAGTATTTAATGAAACCATAGTAACTTTCAGCAGTACTAACAATTAACACATTATTGCCTAACATTAATTCATATACAGTACAAATCTTGCACAAATGAAATGACGTATTAAATCTTGCACAAATAAAATGACGTAGTAATAAATAAAACGCACTACAATAATAACTAAAATACGAAACAACATAACAACTGCACCGAGTTTAAATACACTTGCTAAAATATATTTAGTAGAAAAGAAGACCCCCCTGCATATGACTGTGTATTTAGTTTAGGATTGTGTTTTTTTATTAAAAGAGCTTCTTGAATTTTGCTGTTATATTCCGTGTTACACGTCCTAATTACTTTAAAATTGTCAACATTTATGTTGGCTTGTTTGCATGATTGGCAATCATCTATGTGGTCCCGTATTGCTGATTTTGCTTTGGGTTGGAGGTGCTTTTGTATTCTGGTACCTAAATGTCGTGTTGTCATACCAATGTATGACATATTCGTATCACACGAACAAGAAAATTTATACACTACATTTGATACCAATTCAACAGGAGTAACACACTTTAACTGAAAATACGATCCAACTTTCAAAGCTACATAATACACGTTAATATCTACATCAAATTTCATTTTAACAAAGTTACTGAGCTTTTTTGCAAATTGCTGGGAAGGTTTTCCAAAGTACGGTAAGCCAATTGTAAACATAAAATCCTTTTCATAGTTGCTCGACGTTTTGTTATTTTCTTCAAATTTTTTTATGACATTATTTATAAACCAATTAGGATAACCATTATTCTGAAATATCTTGCATAGCTTTTTGACTTCACGCGTATACAATTCAGAATTCGAACACACAAATTTAGCGCGGTGTAATAAGCAAGTAATTAAACCAGTTTTCCAAGAAGTAGGACATATAGCATTAAAATTCAATAATACTCCAGTACTGGTGGGTTTACGCCAAACACATGTCTCATAACCATTATCCAACAACTTTATTTGAACATCCAGGAAATTTAGTGTCGAAAAGTTGGTTGCTTTTTCTATCTTTATGTTGCGAATTTAGCACTTCCAAAAATTTTAAACAATCATCATCACAGTCAAAAACAGCATAAACATCGTCAATGTATCTCAAGTATAATTTTGGTAGCAATTCTTTATTATTTGCAAAAATTTTTTCTTCAATATATCCTAGAAAAAAATTAGCTAGAGTAGGTCCGAGAGGAGAGCCCATAGTGACGCCATCAACCTGCTTGTAGAGTTTATTGTCGTACATAAAAAGTCCCTGCGTAGCCATGAACATTAATTTGCAAAATACGACTTTATTTACCGGAACAGCATTGCAATTATCATCATCATACATGCGATCTATAATTTACTCAGTGGTTTCGGCGAGCGGAACATTTGTAAACAGCGACACGGCATCAAAACTGACCAGTGAATTATATAACAGCAAAAGGAATATAACAGCAAAATTCAAGAAGCTCTTTTAATAAAAAAACACAATCCTAAACTAAATACACAGTGATATGCAGGGGGTCTTCTTTTCTACTAAATATATTTTAGCAAGTGTATTTAAACTCGGTGCAGTTGTTATGTTGTTTCGTATTTTAGTTATTATTGTAGTGCGTTTTATTTATTACTACGTCATTTTATTTGTGCAAGATTTAATACGTCATTTCATTTGTGCAAGATTTGTACTGTATATGAATCAATGTTAGGCAATAATGTGTTAATTGTTAGTACTGCTGAAAGTTACTATGGTTTCATTAAATACTTTCATATGGTTAGTTTATTCTTAAAATGTAGTTAAAAATTTTATTCTGAAGAGGACCAAAAGTTATGGTCGAAAACGTTCAATAAAATGCTATCCATAATTAGTCTGTTGGCTGTTGCTGCAATTTGGTGAAGTAAATTATGCAAACCAAAAAAAAAAATCTTCGTTATATTCACGGTTTTACGTTGAAGCGTTTACCGAGCAGGATTGCCAGGTTTTGCAGAGTAAAATATACCAAAATGTTCCAAATTATATACCAAATATATACCAAAATATGTTATCAAAAATATACCAAATATATACCAAAATTTCGAAAAAAAATCATCAGTTTATCTGAAAAAATGAAAAGTAAGTGTTGCATTTTTGAATGACATAATTAATTTCTTGCTCAATCTCCCAACAGAAGTATTTTTACACTGAACATAAATCAGTTGTATTTGCTAAATACAATCAAGCTTTCATTACCAGTAATGCAGATTAAGTAGACCAAGGAACCGAATCAAAGTTTCTCACGCTAAACAAAAACAATAGTCACAAATACAACAGTTTAATTGAAATTAATCAACACTTCACAGTCCACAATTCTCAGGTAACAAAAAGATGTACTGCACAAAACTCACAGTTTTAAGTAAACTAGCCCCCATTACTTGAAATTAATCAACACTTCACAGTCCACAATTCTAAGATAACAAAAAGCAAAAAGATGTACTGCATTTACAAGATGTACTACAAAAAGCAAAGAGATGTAAAAAGCAAAAAGACGATACGTTATCCCAGTAGGCCTAATACCGGTACCAGTAGTCCAGTACCCCTTAAACATCCCAAATTCTGATCCTTAACATTCAACCCAAACCCCAATCATTGCAAATTAGCCTGCTGATAATATAATGTGAACACCAAGCCTTAATCCAAATGCCAAACCCTACAACGCTACAACTTAACACTCAAAACTATAAATTAGCCAATCCATTCTTCACAGTTCACATATAACATATTGCTTTAGAAAAAGAAAATTCTACAGCTTTTGCCTCATTGGCACACTGTGCAAAAAAAATCGCCACTAGTAGTGTTGCCAATTATGTAAAACTGCATTGCTCAAATCCGTAGAAAGGATTTATTAGGTAATCCGGCAATTAAAGAGCTTTCTAGTAATCTTCAACATATCAAATCAAATCAAATCTTCATTATACTCGCCGTGTTACGCCGAAGCGTGTAACGAGTTGCGGGGCCCATCTCCGCGGCTTAGCGCCTGGGCAACACAGCTCCGAAAAAACGTTTCAACGGTGGCGAGTCGTTGGCGACACTGTGTAGATTTGACCGGCCCGGGAATCGAACCCCAGACCTCCCGCACCGATAGCGTGCGCTTAGCAACTGAGCTAACGGCCGGTTATCTTCAACATATCAGTTATATTAAATTTCTGAATATTAAATCTTCAACATATCAGTTATATTAAATTTCTGAAATATACCAAACGCAAAAAAACACTACCAAAAGGCATAAAAATATACCAAATTTAAGGACATATACCAAACCATAACGTCACCTACCAAACGGTCCAAAAAATATACCAGATTTGTGAAATCTATATATTTCATAAATATACCAGTTGGTAACACTATATTTCATAAATATACCAGTTAGTGAAATGTATAAATATACCAGTTGGTAACACTGTTACCGAGTGGTGAGGTCCATCTCCGCGGCTTAGCGCCCGGATAACACGACTCCAAAGAAACACCGCAACGGTGGCAAACTGTTGGCGACACTGTGTCCGATTTGACCGGACCGGAACTTAAACCCCCGACCTCCAGCACTGCTAAACCGGCAAAAGTTCGAAAATAAAACGCACTTAAAGTTATATTCTCTCATCAAAGAGAAAAGTGCACATTAGTTTTGACAAATGGCCACCTCCTTTCTTCTTTATCACTTGGTTGGATGTTTATTCGGTTGGATGTGAAGTTGACCAGCTTTTGGCCGTTTTTTATGATTTTAGATTCATAATGGCTTATATTCTAAAAAAACCGGCCGGTTATCTCCATTGATATGCACATCGCTGTGGGTGCGGGAGGTCTGGGAATCGATTCCCGGGCCGGTCAAATCGGACACAATGTCGTCTACGACTTGCCACCGCTGTGATGTTTCTCCGGAACTGTGTTTCCTAGGAGCTATGCCACGGAGATGGACCCCGCCATTCGTTACACGCTTTGGCATAATACCGCGAGCATAATGAAGATTTGATTTTTTTACATTCTATGATTTATGATTGTGATTTTCTACGATTCTTTTTCTTAATAATGACATGGGGCAACGTCCTTCCTCCATCAGACAATTGTCTTCTTCATATCTAGAATATTTTTTTAAATGATGCCGATTTGTTTTTCTGATTTCATCAACCCCTTTTCATGGAAGTTTATGAGGCCTAAGTGATCCAACTCCGATGTATTTTACATTCTGTATTTCCCATTTTACTGATTACGAGTATGTTCCACAATTCTATACTTTTCATATTAATTTGCAGGCAACAGACCTACGTCATTAAGCAATGTTTTAAAGAAATCTTTGATGCTGACAATGTTGGCTTGTTTTGGGATTTGAAAAAGTTTAAGACAAAATGTATCAAAAAGAAATGAACCAAGTCGTGTAAAATGCTGAGTATGAAAACGATGTTTGAAATTTGTTGCCGCTTCCGACAAATCTGCAATTCGCATAATGGATATATATAACTTGCGGAAAAAATTTTAGTTTCATGTTTACCTCAAGTGGAGAAGAGACATTCAATAGTAGCAAACATACAAAAACTGGGCGCAAATAACGAGAAAATTGTTTTGAATGTTCTTTGTCCCTTGTTTTGTTCCATTGCTGAATCAACTTCTGGCGATTATGTGAATGCTCATTCAAAAACTAACAATCTCGCCCATGATGATCGCTCATTGATGCCCATAATGATTGTTTTGCAGACTTTGCCTGCTCAAGCTTCTATTATATCGTCCTCTGGACAAGCCAATGGAGCAATTTTTAAGCCTGTATCGCATCGCGTTTATCAGCCTTGGTTGCCCGACAATAAGCTTTTTTCCAGTCGTTCGGACATCGCAGTTGCATCGAGTTCTTCAGTCAACCTTTTATCAAGAGCAGGTGAACAGTTCATTGCCTTCGGATTCTGTTTTTACATTGTCTAGAATCAACCTCCTTTTGTGCGTAAAACTTTCGATTTCCATCAAATTCCATGTCACAAATCCATAATCAGCCCTTGAATATTGTGAAGCACGAAATAATGAAGGATGAGAAGATCGCTGATTTTGCTCAGTATCAGAAAATGCCTCCTGGACTTGTTTCCGTAGTTTTTACATTTTGTTTTTTTTATAGTTAGTTTTTTGAAGGGATTGAAATATGACTTTTTTGAAAATATTGACGTATTAAGTCTGAAACCGAAATTTCGAGTAAAGTTAACAATTTCTACCCGGAATTTTTTAAGTTTGAATAATTTCGAATAAATACGCAAAATATTTAGTGCGAG
The DNA here is from genome assembly GCA_964006365.1 of Trididemnum miniatum. Classification (NCBI taxonomy): domain Eukaryota; kingdom Metazoa; phylum Chordata; class Ascidiacea; order Aplousobranchia; family Didemnidae; genus Trididemnum; species Trididemnum miniatum. The sequence continues at coordinate 3,512,852 of OZ023245.1, forward strand.
AAGCTGCGCAACTCGTGATTGCTCAACGTGGAAACTAAAGAGTTACTTGCATCACCCTCTACGTTCTAACGTTCAAGCAGTTTTGGAATTGATCTTACTGTAGATTATCGTTTGCTTTTAGAAACAACTGACCCCCCGATCGACTCGCTATCTGCAACCCACCACCGACCTAGCCCTTTCAAGACTCCAATTTTCTCATGCAATTCGTACATTCCTGATCAACATCCACTGACGTACCAACAGTGTCCGAATCCGGCCGCTCTCCCGGATGTAGCCCTCACTTGTTTGAACGGAGGCTTGTACAGAAGCAGCTGCAACATTGTAAGGATTGGCCCCAGTTCTTGAGCGATTCATATCAAATTATTGCCTCAATCGAACATGAAAGCGAACAAAGCTAACAAGACATGATTAAACTCATGTTTGTTATGCTTTATTGTTTAGTGTGTCGATGTAGTCTAAGTGTTTTTCTTTTTTCCTCCCCATTGAAATGGGGGGCACAGGGGGCACCTGTTCTCCTCTCCTGACCACTAAGTGGACTTATACTTTTTTGCGTGCCTATAAATACTCTTCACCAATGCAAAAAACATCTTGTCCTCTGAGCAGCAGCGCCCAAGCGATCAATCCACGTCAGGGAGAAAGCAGCCGCTTAAACTTTGGTTGATTTTAATATTTTGAATTGCAGGTTGATGCTAGGAAATGTGCTCAACAGATTGCAGCTAGATTACGTTCGTACTCCGCAAATTACACAACAAAATAATTTTCTATTCTGTTGGGATATAGTCAACAATTTTAACTTAATCATTTTTTGGTATAACACATGACAAAGTAATTAAAATTTGCTTCTGCGTAAAAAGAATGTTTGTTACAATTTATTTTTTCGTAGCTCTCGTCTCCGCTCGATGCTTCACAGCAACCATTCTATCTTCCCACTTCTACTAGTTTTGCTCGTGAGTCTTTGATGTTTGGTTGCATTTTGGATGACCATCTGCGATCTGCGAGATTTTTGACTACGGTGGTGGCGTCATAGCATCATTTTGATAGACAGTACCGTTGTTTTCGTGCCTTTGGGCTACAGGGCAAGCAGGCTATATAGCCTTGATAATGCTTTTAAGAAGCAATCTCATATGAACAATTTAATCTCAGCGATATTTTGTATTTAACAATAAATGCAGAATTAAGATATGCTTTTTCTGGTATTTTTACCAGATTTAACTTAACAGGTTCTGGCTTGGTACATCAAATGTTTCCACCAAGCCATCACCTAACGGGAACTCCAACCACTCCACAATACGAACCTCTCATACCCGGTTTTAACGTTGAAAGATCCCATCACTCCGCCGCATTGCTTGCGGTCAGAGAACACTTGCCATCTAGTGCAATTACGAGAAGGTTGGTTTTCACATATTTTGTAGATTTATAGCTAAGGTTACAACGGCATTGGTTTATCTGTTGTCAAATAAGGTCCGATTAGGGCATAAAACTGCTTGCTTACCTCAACTCCTTTTTTCCCTGAAATAGTTGATATGTTGCCACGTCCAGCTATGAACAATATAACTGCAAATGGTGATTGTAGTCTATTGAAGCGGGGTGTGAGATGCAGAGTTAGAATTGTGAAATATGAACAAACTGAACATCTTTGTGAAGTCAGAGTAAAAAAATTGCTGCTAAAATTTGCAGTGTGGTTTAGAGCGATATCGATTTTACGTTGACTACCTAACCCTGCTTTGAAGATTGTCGATTTGAGAAAAAGTCCGCAGTCCAGTCAAAATTGTCATTTACTGTATTAGAACCAATCAGCAACCATTACTAATATAGTAGGAAGCTGGCTTCAATACATAAATCTAATGAAGCAATAGGCCAGGGATCTCGATAGTTTCAGCAAAGCGAAAGAATTGCGAAATTGTTGAAAATACTCCGACAAAGCGATAGTTGAATTTTGACAATTTAATGATGATACCTGTACCGTAATAACTGCAGGGTGGACAGCTGATCAAGAAAGTGCTCAATAAAAGAGTTAGAGCGTCTTACATTCACTTCAGCCCATCACTTAAAAAATTAAAGTATTAAAACCCGACAGCCTGATTCACCCGGTAGGGTTCGTCAGGGATATCTTATTCAAATAGAAGGAGGTACTCTGACGATATTCTATTTGAATAAGATGCCCTTGACAAACCCTACCGGGTGAAACAGGCTGCCGGGTTTTAATATTTTAATTTTTTAACTGATGTGCTGAAGTGAATATGATACCGTAATATCAATGAAGGTTTTTACAGCGCACTGAATGGAGTTACGGATAAGCGACGCACGGCAGCGCTGCAATGATAATTACAGTGCAAGTGAATGCAGCAGGGTTTTACAAGGTCAGTTCACAAAAAAACAAAACAAAGTAGGTGCAGAAAAATTGTGGAGCGATATGACCGGTCCAGGAGTCGAACCCATGACTTGCTGTTCAGATGATGACGTCTTTAACAACTACGCCAATTGGTCGTTTGGCTCGAACTCACGACCGTTGGATTATGAGCTCATTAAGTTTCGCAATTTTAACGTCACAAACTGAAAGCTCGTGAAAAAGGACAGCGCAGTAAAATCAACAATTTAAAGTATTAGAGGGAGTTGCAGAATCACTAGCACTGCTAAGAATGTCCGTTGTAGCAAAGTCCACTTTATGGTTAAAATTCTTGGTAGTGCTGGTGATTCTTGTTTCTTAATTCTTGAATCACTTTTGATTCGAAAATTTGAGACCTTGCTTAACACTGACTCCAAATCCGCTTCCCTTCATTTATTTAGTGGTAAATTTAATTCCGCTAGTCTTTTTACTAACTTTTAGTTTATGACGTTACACAAGTTATTTCATTTTTCCTCTTGAGCTATTTTCATCCCGTGTATACTCTGATTGTTTTGCTCAGATGCGCTCGATGCCGCTGTCCAAATTGTTTATCCCCAACACAAATCAAAAACAGCAACGGAAAGAAAGAACACATTTGTCACTTTCCAAATTGCCGAAAAGTTTACGGAAAAACATCGCATTTGAAAGTAAGTGATCATTGCGGAGAGTTTTTTCAGTAGGTCAAGGCTGGGGTTTGTGCTTTGACGTCTCTTATACGTGCCATGCGGCCATTTTGATTTCGCTTTCAAAATGGCGAAGTAGGCTAAAAAACATTAAAATTAATTTCAATTTTTTTATCATTTGCACAAAGAGGATCTTATCGCATTAAATCAACAGAAGACATTGACATGTCCTTGCAAAAAGCTTCATTGACATCACAAAGCAGCTAACATTCGAAAATTCAAAGTCTATTTAGTTCAAGTAGACATCATGAGGTTGTGCGCTCAGCCTCATACTAAACTCTTTCTTCATCATTAAAAGTTGAAAAATTCCGAAATGTAAAAGCCGAAAAAATGAACGTTAGATTTCAGGGTTAGTGCAATTTAATTTGGGTCTCGTATAAGATAGTATGTGACGTCACTACTTATGCGAGTAAGCTTTCCCCAATAAATTTAACCCAAGCACTATTAATTAAACCACCGGCCGCTATGGGGTAGTGGTTAAAGACATTCGGGGTTTGATGACCCCGCCACTCTTTACAAGCTTCGGCGTAATAACGCGAGGATAATGAAGATTTAATTTTTTTGTGAGTACAACTTTAAATCATGGCTCTGCGATTATAATGATCTAAATCGGAAAGTGTTTCTTCACAGGCTCATATTCGGTGGCATCTGGGTGAGAGGCCATTTATGTGCCACTGGATGTTTTGCGGAAAGAGTTTCACTCGAAGTGACGAGCTGCAGCGACATCTTAGGACACACACGGGAGAGAAGAAGTTCAAATGCCCGGTGAGTATGTGCTATCTTGAGCAAGATCAGTTACTTACAAAAAGATTAGCCCTGATAAACGTGTTTATTAGGATGTAATCGATGAATTAAGTCATCAAACTCAACGGCTGCGAACGATATTGAGCTAATTTGAATCTATTGAATCATCACGTTACAATTAACTTTCTGCACTTTTATTCACGTCATAATTAAGACCAAATTAAGCACCAAGGTGCAAACGTAATTAGAAGTTCGAAGCCACATATGTCGCACTTTTAATACGGATTACCTAAATTCAAAGATAATTTTTTATATGGCTATTAATCTCAAAAAATGTTGAGAAAAAATCAAACAGGAAACAGTTGCGGCAACAATCATCCTCATTGTCACTAAAACTTTGTTTTTCTTCATTCCTAAGCATGAAAGAAACTTCGTCCACAAAATTTTCTTAAATTTCCCCCGTCCTGACAAAGTTTTCGGATACGCCCTTATAAATAAGTGACACCGTAGAACGAAAACTTGACTGAGTAAATTGCCACCCCCTACAAAAATTTTTGCGGGTGCCCATGATTCCAGCGAATGTCACAAAGTTTAACTTGCTGTATGGGCTCAGCGACTAAAATCAAGAGCTATTATGCTTGCTATAAAACTATTCCGAAGTTAGTTTTCGTATAGTGAAAGTCGAAACATTAACTTGTCCTTTGTAATTTTTTCGGATTGTAATTTTTTCGGTTTCGGATTACAGCTATATTCACACAATGAAAGCTATTTCGTTCAGCTTAAAGTTACCCAGTTCAATTTTCACCTGGTAACAGGCATGCATTTGAAAGAACTACAGCTGCACGTTTTGAGTATAGTAGCAAAATGCGCAAATAGCAATTGACTAATCAATCTCCAAGTTATAACGCTAAAAATAAACCAATAATCCAACTTACACAAGGCATGCTGAGGGGAAGTTTTTGCCATATTGCTTGGATTCAAGGATACCTTTTTCAGTGAATGGGCAACTTTTAAGCTCTTGTGTTCTTCTAAAGCATACAGATGCTTTGCATTACCAAACAAACCCCGGCAACTGGACCCAATTAATCCTCTAAACCAACAACTAGAATGTGCATTTAGCGTTTTGACAAAAAGTTATTGAAAGTATTTTTTAGATTGTAAGTGAAATCCAATAACAAAAAAGTAGATCTCCAGTCTTCGTAGGATGCGTACAGTATGGTTTCAAATTGCCACTACAGAGATCCATAAACATTTTTCTGCAAAACAAGAAACATAGAAATGGCACATTTTTTTAGCAAAATTACATCTGTTAAATCAACCGCTGCATTGAGAAAATTATAATGTTGTGGATTTTAAGAAAAAGTGAAATACCCAAGATGAGCTGTTGAGCCTATGTAAATGCAATAAGCAAGTATAGCATTACTACAGGTGTTACAATATACGAGCTGCTACAGCATCTGATACTGACAACATTGATCATACATTTACAAACAGCAAAAATTGTTTACTCTGATATTTTATGTATGAGGTCAAAGTTGTCAGAAGGCTCATTGTTATTTACACATACAATTTTCTATTTTAACGTGGAAGTAAATAATAATAATAATAATGACTAAATAATAAGTTTTCGTAACTACACTAATGCACATTCTCACCTGTTGTATATAGGCTATGATTGTCCACGGAAACAGCCAGAATAAAAAACATATTTTTTAAAGATTTCATAACTGTATTAAACCAATATCTCAACTGATCCGAGTCTATTTCGTGCATTGGGACAAAGCACACAACATCTATCCATTTACTCTTCATATCTGCATCGACCAGAACAGAGAAAACGAAACATGGACATTTATCAACGCAAGATCGGTATCCAGAGTTGCACTGGGGTACACAACAAGTGTGTGGTATAATGATAGAATTACTGTAGTGATTGTTTTTACTTTTAAAAGCCTCTTTTTACAACTAAAATACATAAAACTTAAAGAAGATACTTGGATAGTTAGTGCAGTCAATGGTCAATTAGTCATGGCAAAATACAGATATATACGCGGTAATGTCAATATTTTTGTTTTATGTATTTTTTTTTTTGGACCGGCATATTAACAGTATGACTGTATGAATAGTTATTAATTATATACAAATACCAGTATAACAACCAGAACATTTTGAAACATATTTAAATGAAATATATCGGTTGAATTACATTTAACTGTAATAGTCAAATTTAACTGAAAAGTCTTACTTGAATGTGTGTCAATTTGTCCTAGCTACAGGCCTATTATTAGTAATTAAACTAGGCCCTATCTAAAATATCCATCAATCATACTCCAAAGTTTTTACTGAACAGTACAGCAAATCTTTTTTTAGTTGAATTGTTTTTGCATGGGCTACACTAATCAACCCTAACTAGTAACTAGTTTACTTCACTAAGCTTAGACAATAGGCATATAACCCTAACTTTACCCCCTCCTCCCTACCCCTAACTAGTGATTTAAGACAGCAGGGTTTTGATATATAATAGAAAATATACATCCCCTAAACCAGTGGTTCCCAAACCGTGGTACGCGTACCACTTGTGGTACGCCAGAGTCTTTCAGGTGGTACGCGACTAACTTTCAACTTCTAAAACAGGGGTCGGCAACGTTTCATTACCAGTGCGCCAATTTGTAAAATTTAATGCCAAAATGCATGTTTGCGTGCCCATAAAAAATTGCGTTATGTAACGGGGTAAAAAATTTCCCGCGCTTGGCGATACTTTTTGCAACTTTGTAGCTACTTTCCGTACTTTAATTTGCACTGCGAACGACTTTTTTGAAATGCTACTCTGCTTTTGTAACGGGAAACTGCCTTTTTAAAACCTTGATTCTTCTCAAAATCATCTTGTACTAGTGTACATACTGCTCTGTCATTACGACAGGCAAATCCAACATCTGCTGTCTACGACTCTTGAAATTGTCTCGCACCTGGTTTTGACCTCTTGGCTGTAGACATCGCCGTTAACATCAGAGCTACAAACTGAATAAAACGCCACAGAATACAGTGCGAGTGCGAACAAGGGTTTTCGGCTTTGATGGCCTTCAAATCGAAAAGCAGAAATCGTTTTGGAACGCCAGAACATGACTTTCGATGCGCTGCCAGCGAATCTCTTCCTCGCATTGACCAGCTGGTGGAAAAAAGACAACTATATCCATTGCATTAAAATCATTTGATGCGTTTAGTTTAATTTACGGCTTTTATCTCTTCCTAAAATGACATTTGTTAAATTTTAATGTTGCTACGTGCTCATTTTTCTTATTTGCAGATGTGTAAATGAAATCGGTGTTGAAAACCACCAAAATTGGTGGTTCACCACTTCCACTAACCTAAATCATACCACCTAACATCGGTGGTGTTCTCCACCAAACGCTTTCCACCAAAAAGTGGTGTTTTAAGCATTCCAACATTAATTGGTGTTAGTTTTCAGCAAATTTGGCGATTTTTTTACACCTACGGCAATGATTTCCCACCATATTTTGGTGTTTATTTTTACCTACACTGAACATTTTTCCACTGTATTTTGATGTTTTTTACACTTTAGCGATTATTTTCCACCATACTGTGGCGGTTGTTTGCACATGTACTGGTTATTTTTACCATATTTTGGTGATAACGTCCACCAGCACTGAACATTTTCCACGGTATTTGGATGTTTTTTACACCTATAGCGATATTTTCCACCATACTTTGGCGGTTATTTACACATGTACCGGTTATTTTTTACCATATTTTGGTGGTAACTACCACCAGCACTGAACATTTTCCACCGTATTCTGATGTATTTTTCCATCTGTACGAAACATCTACCATGTTATTTGATGTTTCACTGCACCTATAGCGACTATGTTTCATCATATTTTTGTGGTTACCACCATCTTCACCCATTGCTTTCTATCAATTTAGGTGGTTGCTTTTTCTACCTGTAGCCATGGATTTCTGCCATGCAACGATAGTCATTTCCCTGATACAATTACGCAGCGATTGGTGTTTTTTCTACCTGAAAACGGTGCAAATAATTTTGCTTCACGTATGGTTAGAAGTTAATCTACTTTACAAGCTTTAACAATTACCTTTAATCACAGAAACACAAACAAGCTGATCAATTCTCAGAACATTTATTTACAAAAAGTTAATAAAACGAACAACAGGCATTGACAATTTTACATTTTGTAATCGAAATAAATAATGGGCGACAAAACTAAGAAATTTTTGAGCGTTAGTGTCGAAGCAGAAATTAAACACCCAATACGATGCAACCAAGGTGCAGAAGCCTCTTTCCGCATCATCTACAACTATTTTGTTGCCTTCAATAAAGAGGCTAAACTGCTTTGTGGTTGCATCGTAATGCAACACGGGGTAAGGTGACACGATTTCCTGCAACAAACAAACAATCGAAGTTGATAAGGTATGAATACGACTTAGATCAAAAGTTTTAAATCAAAAGTTGATTAAAAATACTCCGATAAAAGAAAACTAAAGAAAAGCTACACCTTAACCCAAACCAGCAGTATGCTAGTGGAAGTCATGTTACATGTACGGGTCAGCTTGTTTGTGGTATATTTTACGTTTTTCTTTTCCTGTTTACCAAAAGCCGCTTTTTGATAATGCTAGACTCGATTGATAAAAGAGAGCGATTTATTCTAGGTACCTTACTGAAAATTAAGGATTAAGATAATAGTACGAATAGATTCAAACCTAACATAAGTAAGCACAATTTATCTATCTATTCTTGATCCAAAGACCGTCCCATTTTACCTGGTCTGCATGAAATAGGCTCATGCCCCCATCCCAAAAGGAATAATGTTTATCCTACCACTACCATAGCCCACAACTGCTGCAAAACTGCTCAAAAACTGGGCTCTTCTTTCAAGGTTTAATGGCCTGAATTGCTCATGAAACATTATAAGTAAAATACGATAAAATAATCACAAAAAATTACCTCATCGCAAGTGATGATGCTGGAAGGATTTTCATGAAAAACTGTAGGCAAAGCAAACAATGAAAATCCGGTGCATCTGCAAACAAAAATATTGTCAACTGCAAAGAATTTTTTTTCTTAGCCTACAAAAACCTCCTGAAGATAACGTTTATTAGACCAATATGAAATCGTAGCTGAAAAAAGAAACCACAACAGAAATCTTCATTATAGCAGAAGACATGTCACTCATTCTGGCTGCCACTGATAGCAACTATACGTAGACCATTAGATTTATATAAACAGACATTTTCACTTAAAAAAGCTGATAAAAACACATGCGAAAGCTTATAAAAACATAACTCTGGTAAAATAGCAAACTAAAGCCTTCGAAGAAACCCCAAATTATTCAACTAATACACTTCCAGCATAGAGCATTTTGAATATACCATTACACATAGTTTAAATTTCTCAGTGGATGAAGACTAACAACAGAAACGTTAAAAAGCATTATGTTAGCTTGACAGGCAGTTTTCCTGCGAATCCAAATGCTGAAATTTTAAACACCAGCTGAAGATCTTAAATTTGAAAAAACAACGGGATAATCTATTAAAACTTTCTGTTCCAAATCACTTTGTGGGGAGGAACTTTATCGCCATCTCTAAAAAATTCAGACAACGTTAGCTTTGAGAAAAAAACTTCTTAAACTAGGGATTTACAAAGCACATCAACACTAAAACTTACCAACTAAAGATCTCACAGCAGCAGGCACTTTCTTCCAATTAATCTTTGTAGCTGCTCGAAGTAAACTTTCTTTAAAGGTGGCTTTTGACATCGCATTAGCCAAGTTAACACTAGTGATTAATTCCGTTTCATTGATTATCTTGAAACAGTTATGCACCAAGGATATGTATGAGTAGTTAGACATCAAAAAAATCAAATTATCTTTATACTTGCGTCATTACGCCGAAGCGTTTGTAAACGAGTCAGGGTTTGTTTTTTATTTTACAGAACATGGTCCACACTTTCTAGTGAAAAGAGAATAAATACTAAAGTATCATCTCCTCCAAAATTATATTGAATACATCCTGGCTGTTTTTTGCGGTTTTCCATTACACAATTGCTTCTAGCAGTTACAGCAGAGCAAAGTATATGCAATTATCAAAAGGGAGAAACAACTTTGTGTGGAGTTTAAGCGATATGTGAAAACCTGAAGATAATGCTAAGTGATGATGGAAAAAATTGTTTTATTTTAAACTGAAACTAAGTACTATCAGTCTTATTTATTAACAAACTAAATTTTATAGAAACAGCTAAACTTAACTAATCACAACAGATAAACAGTATTGATGAATGAGGATAAAATTTGTGATAACAGATGGTACACAAACAAGCACAAACACTATTTCAACTGTAAATCCCAATAGTGTGAACAATTAAACTGGATATCTTTTACACAGATACAAAAACTATGCAGCTTACTAACCCAATATCCTTGCTTTAACAACGGATATTCTTCTAGCACATCCTGAATCCTTGTTCCTTCCATAACCTCATTTCTGCGGCTGGTAAATGTAATGGCCATTCTCTTTCACAACTTCGACAGAAGTATCTAATTCTTTTTGAATATATTCTTTGTGGACATCCACCTGCCCAGGATCATGTTGCATGTCAAGAAGAACCTTTAAAAAACGAACACGGCAACAAGTTAGGTTTATTGAGCATAAGACTTGCAGCATGTGATTGTGACAAAAAATATGGTTGTTGATTAGTGTTGCGATGCGTGGTTAGACAGGCATACGACAGTTTGCCGCAAGAACGATTTAATGCCGGAAATGTGAGATATTAAAGGTCAATGGCTTGTCCAACATGTTACTATAACCCTTTCACAAATTAAATTATCTTTATTAGGAAATGCCTTTAGTTAAAATACTTTTACCAAGTGATTAAGTGCCATAACTCTCTGGTGTCAAATTGTCTCGTCAAGCTTTGTGATTAGGCCATATATGACCATGCCACAGGACCAATACCATTGAACTGGCTTTTACCTAGTCATCGACATGACCTGGGAACCGCAGGCAGGTTAGCTACTGTAACATATAGAATAGATTCACAGTTACCTAGAGATGGGTTCGATTCATGGCTGAAGTCGATCACTTTTGACGTATATTTCGGTGGCTGCTAACTCGTAATCTGAAAATAACCTCAATAATTAGTTTATTCACCTTTTTTTGCCGCTGGCAACTAACTGCTTCTTCAGGATTGCAAACAGTATTGCTTCTTATTCTTCCACCGTACCTGGACCTCATTTGCAACTGAAAATCGGATGACACCAGCTTTCTTTTACTCTCTTTAAATTTTGTTTTCAAGAAATTGAGCCAAACATTCTACAGAAAATCGAACTTTGAGATTGAAAACAATTATATACATTGAAAATGTAAAAATTTTGCTCATAATGTAAACTGTGATCAAACTTCATCTAAAATTAAGCTCAACTACTGCCACAGAAGATAATGACACATACTTTGACGAAAATCATATTATCTGATATACAATAAAGCACAAACCAAACTTTTAATATGATTTCAAGGTTTTTCCTGAAGTTTACCACTATCACAAACACATACAACTGGTACCTACACTTGTTTACTTACATAAGAACACCCATTCGCCGAAAAACGATCACGCAAGCATGGGTACTTCCCCACTAGAGTAGTGCAAACATCATGAAACATGTACTTTTCAGGGTACCTGTCATTAAAAAATTTGAGATCATAACTTTGCTTACAATTACAGGATTGCAATACGCATCCTGACAAAAAAACAAAGGCCCATAATTGTATAAGGCAACAAAAATTACTAATGTTATAGAAGGCTTTTTACTCATATACATATTTAAAAGTACAATTTCATTGAGAAGCACCTAGCCTATTACAAAGAGATATGGACTAACACCACCAATATTCAAGCAACTTATACCAGTCAAAGTCGAAAACCATGCAAATGACAAATCTGTAGAACAGTGGTTTTTAACCTTTTTACTTGCGGCACCCCTTTTAAATCAACAAACACTTCTCGCATCATCTCTTAGAATTGATTAAATGTAAAAAGCTTCAAAAAAGTAGAACCATCCTTACTCAAAGCAGGCACCATCAAGCTTAATGATTCAGCATCCCCAGCACCCACTTGGAACATTTCTCGGACCCCTGCTACACAAAGAGATAAAATGTATAGGTTGATGCTGAAACAATCGCAAACTGCTTTCGTACTACCAATTTTGCATATTTCACGCAACAATACTTACAATTGATATGTCGACATAGCACAGTGGAGAATATTGACAATGCGAGATTTTATGTGTGGTATTAGAACTAGAGAATCATTGTTCATCTTTTGTAAAAATTCCTCCACATCTACGGGAAATTTTGCGAAACAAATGGTGTTGGCCACGTTATATTCATAGCAGTAGAACTTCCTTGTTCCAATGCACTTTGTTCAGCCTTATCAGCAGTTTCATCATGCTGTGTACTTGGTATGAAGTTATCGTTATTCTCAATAAATGTAGAAGAGCACTGAGGACCAGAAAGACTTTGTTCACCGCAATCACTTTCTGCCACAAAATATAGACAAAGATTACATTGGGCAACATATCGATTATTCTAGAAATGAAGAAGTATGAGAAAATCAGGAAGAGCCAATATGAAAGTAGAATGAAAGAATCTTACGAGTTATTAGAAATAGGTATTAATCAGGATACCGTATTTCTTTTCAATATAAATGGCAGCTGTTATTTTTTGCTATTGGTATCCTACTCTGTGAATTCCGTGCTCATTAACACATGCCAGACAGCTGCGCACCTAGTTTAACAGCATGCCACATATCAGTTTCATGTACAGAGTAACTGTGCAATCTTTTACTAAAGCTATTTGAAAACAATAGCTTTCCACAAAAGTGCCAAGACGAACCAACTTTCAAAATATAATTAATTTTACAGAAAACATAAACCTCATCAATAACATCCACAATATGAACATCACCCAACTTGTAGTGTTCAGAGAAACTTAGGATTTTATTGGCACTAGGAACTGATTCTAGTCCAGATCCCAACAAACGCAGTTGTTTCTGTAAAGCTGTTGGCAACATGCTCAAGTGCAAAGTCTTGATTCCATGAAGTTCAGTAGGGTTACTGAGACACTGTTCAGTATCTTGCTGTTCCCAGCATAAAAAGCTGGAGTCTGTTGGCCACTGTGAAACACATATTTTTAAAGTTTTGGCTTCTTCGTGCAATTTTTTTTACCCTTTGATGGTATGCTTCAAATTGCATACACCATAGAGACCGTAGGAGACCAAACTTAATCATGTGGCCATGATAATGCAACAAAAAATGGCATTTTGGTATTATTTTATCAGGTGCTAGGGAAATCAATAGAAAATAATAATCATGAATTAGGCTATCTAAATAGCTAACCGAAGACATGGAGAATGCGGGGGCAAAAACAATGTCACAAATTTTAGCAAACATGAGATCTAGCTCCCACACTTCACAGTCCAAAGATACAAATTCTTCAATAATAAATGGTAGAGAACGAAAAAAACACCATGACTGTGAAGCAGGTAAACTACAGCTGGATCCATTAATCCAAGCAGCAGGTTTGTTTTTGCAATCGTTCTGACCAAAAGTGAAACATTGCATTGCATTTTGAAAACTTTCCTTGGTCATGCAATTTTGATTTAAAAGGAAGTCAATAACCAATTTTATTGTTAACGGAATAACACCTTCAAGAAGATCATGCATGATATCTGGAGGTAGTGAATCAACTGCCTCAAATGAACGCAGTACATCAAAAGGTGAACTGCATCTCACACCATAATTTGACATCAAACGTGCATCCCTGGCTATTTCACTCAGATGAGCTTGATGATTTCGTCTTGTTCGAAGCTCAAAAGCAGTTTCGCTACAATTGCTTGCTATTTCATTGTAGTCACATAAACAAGTTCTACATATCTTCCGCTACTAAAGCAACGCTGAAAGCCTCCAATGTCATGTGACCCTAAACTGTCAGCAGATATAGTAAAAATGCTACTGAAAAACTTTTTTTAATTCCTGGAGACACATTAACGATAACACCTTCTTCCTCGAGCATTTTTAGATCAGCAACTAATGGCTGAAGAATCAAATCATATCCATACTTTTTCACCTTATTTGACTGCACTACAAGCAGTAGATGAATGTTGCGCAAGTTGGACCAAAACTTTGTTTGAATATTGCCCACCAAGAAGTAAAAGCATGTAAGCTTATATGTAGTTCTGTTTGCACCTAAAGGATTGCAGATTTCTACCTCATCACAATATAAATGCAAGCGCAGTAAATCTTCATTGCTTTTAAAAAATTCATTTTCTGAAACAAATGACCAATGTACGCAATTTGAGCTTACATTTGCATTGGTACCATATCGATGAGATATGCTACTCATAACATCTGCATGTGACAAATATTGTTGCAATATTGACGTCAAAGGAACATACTGGTACAAAAAATCATGTATTTGTATTTTCTCAGGTGCTACAAATCCAGCACTTCGGCAAAAGCTCCGATAATAATATGCTTCGCTTTGCAAGTTTTCCCAAAGTAATTCAATTTCAACAAAAGTAACTGGGTTTTGCGATTCAAAATGTGCAGTTTCAAAGGTAGCAAACAAGCCAACTACTTTGCTCATGATTGAGCGAACAACTGACACAGGGAGTAGGTGCTTTTCTCGACAAAACATGTACAGCTCGGCAAAATGCTTTTGGAAGGCTTGTAATTGATTTTGATCAGTCCCATCAGAAAATGCCAGTATCTCAGACTCTTCAAAAGATGCATCATTACTAGTCATACTAGAAAAACTGGCATTATCATTACAAGCAGAATGGTTTCTGTGCAGATGCATTCAGTAGCCATAATAAGAGGAAAATCACTTGAAGCAATTATCTGTCTTACACATAAGACCATGGTTTAAATCAGCGCTTCGATGATCTTCTCGCAAATGTTGTCAATTAGTTTTCCAGTGCTTACATTAACCTGGCACCAAATTACTGGGCAAACAAACATCCTTGACAACTGCAAAGACAACATCACAAGTCACAACCAATCAGGGTAGCATGTAGCCAAAAAATTCAAACATACCTATTGTCACGGAGTAAGGGCCTACTGGCGCGGTAAAAGTAACTTAGGAAGATTCTTCGTTTGCTATCAGAGGTTTTGCTGGCTCACGCCGACTGCACTCTTTAAGACTTCACTCAAAGTTTTTGCATTACAGTAACTTGTGCAAATAGAATCAAACATAAAAAACAAAACAAAAATTAGAACACAAGCCATCATAATAATGCAACTACCTTATTTAAGCAGAAAGTTGTTAACAAAAAAAAAAACATCACTGCATTCTTTAAATCTAGACTCTAAGATTTTCACTCGTGCTGACTGCTACAAATACATGCTAGACATTAACTCCCAAGGGTCACAGAAGGAAAAACACTTTGGCCAAACACTGCAAAGTTAATGAAGCGCAACTCCAAAGCAAGCGCATTGCGGTCGTTACATAATGAACCGGTGAAGAAAGTGTCAACAGGAATGATGGATGTACGCAAACAACAAGAATTGTTTCGATAACACAGAATTTGTGACACCTATGAAAAAACACACCCCATGCATCCTTTTTTGAAATCTTATTTTTCTGAGCACAACAAATTAGCCACAATAACAACCTTAGAAAGAAAGGTGTGATAACAGATGGCCGAGTGGTGTGGAGCGTCTGTTTCTGGTTCAGTAGGCTCGGGGTTCAATTCAGATTCGGGTCCAACCAATGTCTTAAAAATTGGTATTCACAGCTTTCCTGCTTGACGTTCAACATTAAAGGGACAGTATGGAGCAAGCCGGCAAGTTTGCTTGCTGTGCCCTTGGAAGCTTGCTTGCTTAACGGGATCCGCGTATCTATGTGTGGTAGACAGATGGCCGACAACTCCTAAGCGAGTTTGTATAGCACTTCGTCATTTACTAGTGACAGGACGAAAAATATGCAAAAAAAAATAATAATAATTGTGACAAAGTATGGTCTTACACAGTGAGTGCAACTCTTTTAACTGATTAGGAAAACCTATTGCATTAACATATTAAGGAATCAAACAATTGTTCCTTTATGAACCCAGTTATGTAAAAATCGTTTCTTCAAATAAGACAAATTATGTGATAGCCTAGTAAAACTCAGTTTTAAGTTTTCTCTCACTACAATTTATAGTAAAGGTAAAATCAAAGTGATACAAAGAAACAAACAAGCGATCTGGTGCAGCAGTATTTTGATAATGGAAACCACCCTGGTGCTCCAGAGTCTAGACCTTATCTAAAGGAAATTGCTGGTCAACTGAGCATTCCTTAAACAACAGTTCAGCACCACGCTTTCACTTGATTGCTTACCAATAAAACGCAATATAAAAGAACGTGATAGAAATAACCGTTTGCCTTATATTTTTTTGACCAATGACAGCATCAAAGCAATTATTTTATTTAATGGCATTTTTATTCTTCTATTATGAGAAAGTGACATAGCGCTTGACCTACTGAACTTCTTTTCACTGATGAGCAACTTCAAGGCAGACCAACGGTACCGTATACCGGCACATAGCTATGATGTTGTTTTATCACACAAATGAACACTATTGCAGCCGAGGTTAACAGGTTTTAGGCCAACCCAGCTGCAGAGTGTGATTTCGAGTATAATTATTAGGGGCCTACCCTGCAATCGTTACCATACAGATACACCTAGTCAGCAGTCTGAAAAGTCGTTTTTGCAATGAACATGATTCGGTTGAAGATAAACCCTTAACTAAACTCCGCATAATTCTCTAACATGGTCATTGCATACCGGTACGGTACTAGTTTTGGGTTAGGTCTAGTATCAACCCCCAGGTTCGGTTAGGTTTGGTTAAGGATTAGGTTCGATAGTAGTTAGGTTTGGTTAAGATTAGGTTTGATTAGGGTTACATTCGGTCAAGGTCAGGTTGTAGGTTAGTTTAGGTCATAGGTTAGGTTGAGGTTGGCAGACACAAAAAACTGTGGGGGCTGATACTAGACTTTACCCTTGGTTTT
The DNA here is from genome assembly GCA_964006365.1 of Trididemnum miniatum. Classification (NCBI taxonomy): domain Eukaryota; kingdom Metazoa; phylum Chordata; class Ascidiacea; order Aplousobranchia; family Didemnidae; genus Trididemnum; species Trididemnum miniatum. The sequence goes on from OZ023245.1 coordinate 3,529,741, forward strand.
TCGGTTGGCACATTTTGAATAAGCAGCAAATTTGTCAACAAGAACAAATAGAGCCTATGGACATAATTAAATCTCACCATAATAACAAAGTTAAAGACACCACCGTTTAATTCACATCAAACTAACTTGTAAAATTTACCTTACGCCTACAACTACCAGTTAGTCTACTCTGAGCATGCCAAAACGGCATTTTAGGTTATTTAGTCAATGCTTTAAAAATTTCTATGAAGCATGTAACTGTTCAAATAGCTGCTGTTAAATGCTACCTGCGACTTTTTGCAGTAGCGCCGTCATTCAACTAAAAACGAGTCCTTACGGTCCCTACGTTGCAAACCCTACTACAAACACCTACCGCTCAAAGAGAAAGAATTACGCAACAGCTCTGTGTCGTGCCAAAATCTAACAGTCTTGCCAGATGTTTACTTTAAAATATCGCAGACTTACAAATTCGGAATGGAGAGTACCATGAAACACCAAATACTATACGTAGATTTAACGATTAAAATCGTAATCCATTAACATAACTTTAATTTTTTATTTCCAATATATGTGAATAATTTAAAAAAGCCATCCACCTAACATCGGCGGTCTTTACAAAATTTATATCCTACTTTTGCTCATTTTTGTATGCATTTCTGGACGATTTTGTGTCGCTGTTATTTCAAATTTGCGCGGTTAAAAATGCAATTCAAGCTGTTCAATCGCGAACTGCACAGCAGCGCCAAAAGCAATTACAATGGCTTTGGTCTTTTTTTACAACTCGTTGCACCAAACATTACAAGTGTTGATTAACAGCAGCTGCTCTACTCAATTTACAATGTAGGCTATGTCTGTTGCAAAGACTGACAATTTTTAGCGAAGCCTTATGGCCACATCTTGAAAGTTATGCCAGAAAACAATAATATTTTGCGAGTACAATTTTTGTCAAATTGCAAACCTGTTCTATGATAATAACAGGCGTATGCCTTCAAAAATGCTTCATTAAGTTCATATTTGGAGAAGAAATCAGGTTTAGGGGCAAAAGTTTAAACAAAGCTTGCTCAAAAAATGTAATTTTTTGAAAATTTTTTGAGGAGTATGCTCCTGACCCCCTTAGAACTGTTTTCTTCCTCATTTGTACTTCAGATTAATTGGATTTGCTGGTTTCGTGAGCTTGATGAAGTTTACTTTTTTGGTGACTCTCTACAAATCTTTTTTTTTCAAATTTGACTAATATATTACGTCGCAAAAATTGCATCGAAAATTGCTTGCTGGATTTAAACCTACCCATGTGGATATAGGCGGCATATTTCCTTAACTTTCGCTGTTGACCATCTTGCTTGTTTAGGCACTTTCATCCAACCAAATATTTCAAGGTGCGCAATGCTAAAAGGGGAATGTACAGAGGATAACAGTTTTATAGCACTACGCGATTTTATTGGAACCAGAGCCGGTGCCAGAGCAGTCGACTTAGGGGGGCCAAACGTTTATCAGGGGGGTCAAAGTTTGAAATTAAGCACAAAAGCCACTGTTTTCAAAAGAGTAAGGTTGTTGATTGGGGGGCGAAGCATGCCGAGCGTCAAGCATGGCCAGGCTCCCCTGCCCCCCCCCCCCCTTGGCGCCGGCCCTGGTTCGAACAATACATTTGTGACGCAACCTGCATGCAACAATGAAAACGGAGAATTGAAATTTGTTCACGTGCGCTTGCTTACAACACAATTGCTACATTCTACATTACTTCGAGCTGATTGATTTTTTTTTTAGATTGTATACAACAGCATTTTTTTATTAGTTAGTTAGTTGCATATTTATCCTCCTATCACGAGAAAGCGATCAATGCGCTATACGAGCTCGCTTAGGAGTTGCCAGCCATCTGTCTACCACACCAAGATGGGGGAATCCCGCTATGTGCCTTTCCCAACGGCACAACAAGTAAACTTGCCGGCTTGTTCTTCACACTGTCCCTTTGATGCTGAGCGTCAAGTAGGGAAGCTGTGAATACCGATTTTAAAGTCATTGGTTTGACCCGACTCGGAATCAAACCCGAGTCTACAGCTCAAGAGACAGACGCTCTATACCACTCGGCCATTTGAGCTGTTCAGAGCATATAAGCCTAACACATTAATTGCTGCTGAAAAACTTAGAAAAATCAAGAAAAATTTTTTTTGTTCTTTTTCCAATTATAAGTTTTCGATGGGAAATATTGACTTTAGCTGGTCCAACTAATTGTGATTTAGCAACAAAAACAAACCTGTATTTGTGGAGTAATGGTAATAAGGAGATCTGAATTTATGCCATCAGCACCTCAGTTAGCAAGTTTTGAGGTAGAAACTAAAAACCAAAGATAGTATTTACTGTAAGCAATGCGTGTGCTTGCGATCTTCCTCACATGACCCTTACAACAATCTATTTAATTTGACGAACGCACATGACGAGCAATCAACCAGCAATGATAAACACTAAACAGTTAAAGCTCTGAGTAAAAACTAAAGTAGATGATATGGTGAAAATCATCATCATCTAGTTTCAATCCGGTGAGTTCTCGTGACCGAAGGTGGCTGGATGCTCCTCATTCCCTCAGCGATAGCTCTCACTCCCTCTCTCCATCTTGTTCGATTTGCAGCCTCCTCCACTTCCAACCCAATTCCCTTTACAACCTCCTCAATTTGTCTCCTCCGTATTTGCTTTGGCCTTCCTCGCTTTCACTGCCCATTCACTTCAAGCATTAATGCCCTCTTTAGAACGTTAAACGATATAAAAATAATATCACGCAGCCAAAAAAGGTGACAAGAAGAACCCAAGTAGTTGCAAAGTATCTGTTACGAAATATGTTGCACCATGGAAAACTTTCCTGAAACAATCTCCGGTTTTAAAACGTGAAAACTCATCGATTATTGTAATGCTTATCAATATGCGTTTGTAATGATATTTCATTCTTTAGATATGCGAGAAACGATTCATGCGTTCTGACCATTTATCGAAACACGTCAAAATTCATCAAAAAAAAGAATCGCAAGAATCGAACAACAACAACCCAAGTTGAAGTTATCCGCTATTCTCTCACTTTAAACTTATATGTTAGCATATGGTTCATTTAAAGCTCTACCTGTTAAAGTTTGTGTGTAGTTTTGATTATGCAGCGTTATTTCAATGTGAAAAGTCGTATGTTTAAATAAAAGTATATCATAGAAACAAAATTTGGTGAAGAGAAAATCTTTAGAAATTGTGACTGTTGTGGTATAAAGGTCGCATCTTTTTAGGCATGAGTCACTTTGAAACTGTCAAGCGTAAAGGGAGGGAAATTGTGAAGAATACCAGCATCTGCTGGTGACATATCTCCATAAATTTCACGCTATACAGGAAGAATCTGTCAGTTCAATCGAGCTTCTAAAGACTGAAAAGATTACAAACCCTAATTAAATGTACTCGCAGTTGCTATGCCTGCGTTGCTCCGAAATCTTAGTTCATGTGCCCATTTCAGTTTTTACAAAGAAGGAGAAGAGCTATATTGGTTGCTATCTAAAAGTCGATACACAAATGTAGAACCCAAAAAAATTCAGTAACATCATTTCTTTGCTGCGTGTCTCTTTTAGATCGTAGGAAGTTATGGTACACTGCATGTATGATTTTAAAAAACCATCCTACGCAGCTATCCCGTTTCTGACGCCTTATATAGTTAGGTCGATCTTTCATTTCACCACAGTCAGGCACGTGTTAAACTCGTAATCACCATCAAAAGGCAAGCAGTATCTTTTGCTCCGAAATATTCAACTTTAAACACGAAATTAAACTAGATTGCAGCTGCAAGCAACAGCTAATGGTTTCCCGTTAGCACTTCCTAGGGGCCCAAACATTGAACAGGGTATAATTACACTGGAAATTTGAAAACTCTAGTTGTTTAGGTTTACTTGGAAAATGGGGGGAGGTGGACGCGAACAATGCAAAATATGTGCACGAGCAAGCACATACAATTTTGTCATGCAAAATTCTGATTTTTGCGTCACAGTCTTTACCTGGCGTTATCTGGGGTCATGCCATGTATCATATCAATTGTCCTAGGTCAGCATCGAACCCGCGAAGCTAGGTTAAGAGTCCAATGCCTCAACCACTTGTCCAACTCCATGTGCCCCTTATTGCAGTTTAAATTTTCAGTTTAAACACAAACTCATACCGCCCACTCACGAATGAAAAAGTTTTAAGCTAAAATAGCTCAAAAGCATGTTTCCCTACTGCCCTCCAACGGATAAGAAAACTTGCTTGAATTTTATGAGGTTACCTGAACTTTCACGTTTTTTACCTTTGACTCCAAGTAGGTGCTCTGGAGTAACCCCCCATTATATTAATCTTTTTGTTACCCAGATTGAGGTTAATATCCTTCGATAATTTGAAGGTCCTACCTACTGCCATTCAAAAGTTATTGGCATTTGATGAATTTCGTTTTTGACCTTTGACCTTTAACGTGTTGATCGACACCCCCCAAAAGTTGTTAGACACAATTTTTCATTGAAATCTACCACCCCTGGAAATTTCAAGTCTCTAGCATCAGCGGTTCAAATGCCCTACACTGCACAATATTGGCAAATTCTATCAGTTTTTTAACCTTTGACCCCGAGTCACGTGACAGAGAAAGTGTATAGTCGGTACAATGCAAGTATCTGGTAAAACACATCAATCCTGTAAAGTTCAAGTTTCTATCTGTTTTTAATCAACAGTTATAACCCAAACAACATATTTGCTTATTTGACCTTTGACCCCAAGTGACATCACGTGCAGACATTCACAATGAATATTTTTTGACCTTCATCGAGATGCATATACTTGATAAATTTGAAGGTCCTACCTGTTTCCATTCAGAAGTTATTGGCATTTGGGAAGATTTCTTTTCAATTTCTTTAACTGACGTTTGGCCTTTGACCTGTTGACCGCCACCTCAAAAAATTTGTTAGACACAAGCTCACACTGAGGTCTATCATCCCTGAAAATTTCAAGTCTCTAGCATCAACGGTTCAAAAACTTTAGGCTGCACAAAAGACTGTTGAGATTTGTTCATTTGACTTTTGACCCTAAGTGACGTCACAAACAGATAATTAATGTGCATATTTTGGTTTCCCACATTAGTATGCATACACTCTTGAGAATTTGAAGGTCCTACCTATTGCCATTAAAAAGTTATTGGCATTTGATGTATTTCGTTTTTTGACCTTTAACTTGTTGACCGCCACCCCCCAAAAGTTGTTAGACACAAGTTTCCATTGAGATCTACCGTTCCTGAAAATCTCAAGCTTCTAGCATCAGCGGTTCAAAAACCTTAGGCTGCACCAAATTGGTGTTGAAAAAAAAAAAAAAAAAACTAGATGGCAGCTGCAAGCACCGGCTTATGGCTTCCCGATCAAGCTTTCTAGTGACCCTAACGTCTAAGGTAACAGTAGAGTGACTTCGCTTTTACAACTTAAAAAATAATAAAATCGTGCAAAATATAGGTGGGCATTATCACACATGAAGTAAGTTTAAATTTCCTGCAGCCTGTGCTCCATCAACTTAATATTGTAACGACTTCTTGCATTTCTGTAATACAGTCATCGAAATCTCAATAAAACTATTATCCTAAATTTCTTCACGTGTACAGTGATAATGCTACACAAAAAATCAAATCTTCATTATACTCGCCGTAATACGCCGAAGCGTGTAACGAGTGGCGGGGTCCATCTACGCGGCGCAGCCTTTGGGCTACACAGCTCCGAACAAACGTCGCAACGGTGGCGAGCCGTTGGTGACACTGTGACGATTTGATCGGCCCGGAAATCAAACCCCACACCTCCCGCACCGATAGCGTGCGCTTAGCAACTGAGCTAATCGGCCGGTGCAATGCTACACACGTCTGCAGCAAAATCATCTTGCTTGTCTGACTTCTCAAGCAAGCTGGCAAATCTTCCAATAAATTCAAACAATAAACGCCATGATTCTTGAAGGATTTGCGCACCTGCAAGGACGACTGCACTCACACAAAACGAAATTAAATCATCGAGCTTGTGCTCGATTCTAAGAGCAAGAAATCGCGGCATAAAACTCGCTTTTAAAGCAGCGATCACAGTGCTTAACAATCTGCGCAAAAACTAAGGCTGCAATATTTCGCATAACACTTCGCTCAAGGTATTGCAGATAAATCAACTGTTATCAATAAGAGACGACTTGTTGATAAGTTAAAACTTCGATGTTAAAACTTAATACACACTTATGAATGGCAACTTTCTAGCGACTCAAAAAGCAAAGCGACTGATAAACCAACATTGCTCGCATTAAGTAAAAGTGCTGTGACTACTTCAACGAAAACTTTGACACTGATCAAGGTACAGCCAAACAGTTTTGAATTTGTCCAGTTACCCAATTGCATAAGGCGTGAATGAAATAAAGCAAACAAGTTAGTGCTGATTACAACGAACAGTGAAAAACCACAAGCCTGATGATCTGATAGCGGACTATGCTAGCAATTACTTCAACAAACTTTTCGCCGCAACGCGAACACAGTTTCAATGCGAGGAATACGCGAAGCTAAGTCATGAGTCCAATGCACCAACCCCTAGGCCAACTCCCATGTGCCCCTTATTGCTGCTTAAAACGTCAGTTTAAACACAAACTCATACCACTTACTCACGAATGAAAAAGTTTTAAGCTAAAATAGCTCAAAAACATGTTTCCCTACTGCCCTCTAACGGATAAAAAAATTTGCTTGAATTTTGTGAGGTTTCCTGAAATTTCACGTTTTTTACCTTTGACTCCAAGTCAGGTGCTATGGGGAAACCCTTGAATATAGTGATATTTTTGTTACCCACATTGAATTAAACATCCTCCGATAATTTGACGATCCTAGCTGTTGCCACTGAAAAGTTATGACCTTGTGAATATTTTCCTATAATTGACCTTTGACCACACACTACTTGACCGCCACCCCTCAAAACTTGTGAGACACAAGTTTACGTCGAGGTCCATCATCCCTGAACATTTCAAGCCTCTAGATTCAGCGGTTCAAATGCCCTAAACTGCGCAATATTGGCAATATTTATCAGTTTTTTGACCTTTGACCCCGAGTCACGTAACATAGAGCGTTTATAGTCGGTACAGTGCAAGAACATACCAAGACACACCAACCCTATGAATTTCAAGTTCCCATGTGTTTCCAATCAATAGTTATAAGCCAAACAACATATTTGCTGCATTGACCTTTGACCCCAAGTGACGCTACACAACACCAACCATTGTTGGTCCTTTTATACCCTCATTGAGATGCATCTCCTCCGTAAACTTGAAGGTCCTACCAGTTGCCGTTCACAAGTTATTGGCGTTTAAACGGATTTTTTTTCAATTCATTTGACTGACGTTTGACGTTTAAGCTGTTGATTGCCACCCCCCAAAAGTTGTTAGGCACAAGTTCACATAAAGGTCTATCATTCCTGAAAATTTCAAGTCTCTAGCATTAGCGGTTCAAAAACCTTAGGCTGCACAAAAATCTGGTGAGATTCGTTCATTTGACCTTTGACCCTAAGTGAAGTCACAAATAGACTAGATGGCAGCTGCAAGCACCCGCTTATGGCTTCCCGATCAAGCTTACTAGGGACCCTAACGTCTAAGGGAACAGCAGAGTGACTTCGCTTTTACAACTCAAAAAAACAACAAATCCGAGCAAAGTATAGGTGGGCATTATCACACATGAAGTAAGTTTAAATTTCCTGCAGCCTGTGCTCCAGAAACTAAATATTATTGTAACGACTTTTTACATTTCTGTAATACAGTCATCAAAATCTCAATAAAACTATTATCCTTAAATTTTTTCACGTGTACAGTGATAATGCTGCGCAAAAACTCAAATCTTCATTATACTTACCATATTACGCCCAAGCGTGTAACGAGTGGCGGAGCTCATCTACGCGGCGCAGCGCTTGGGCCACACAGCTCCGAACAAACGTCGCAACGGTGGCGAGCCGTTGGCGACACTGTCACGATTTGGCCGACCCGGCAATCGAACCTCACACCTCCCGCACCGATAGGGTGGGCTTAGCAACTGAGCTAATCGGCTGGCACAATGCTACACAAGTCTGCAGCAAAATCATCTTGTTTCTCTGACATTTCAAACAAGCTGGCAAATCTTCCAGCAAATTCAAACAATAAACGCCATGATTCTTGAAGGATTTGTGCAGCTGCAAGGATGACTGCATTCACACAAAACGAAAGTAAATCATCGAGCTTGTGCTCGATTCTAAGGGCAAGAAATCGCGGCATAAAACTCGCTTTTAAAGCAGCGATTACACTGTTTAACAATCTGCGCAAAATGTAAAGGCCGCAATATTTCGCATAAGACTTCGCCCAAGGTATTGCACATAAATCAATTGAAGTCACACTTGTTGATAAGTTGAAACTTAGAAGTTACAACTTAGTGCTTACTTATGAATGGCAACTATTTAGCAACTTAAAAAGCAAAGCGACTGATAAACCAACATTGCTCGCATTAAGTAAAAGTGCTGTGACTACTTCAACGAAAACTTTGACACTGATCAAGGTACAGCCAAACAGTTTTGAATTTGTTCAGTTACCCAATTGCATAAGGCGTGAATGAAATAAAGCAAACAAGTGCTAATTACAACCAACTTCGCAAAACCACAAGCCTGATGATCTGATAGCGGACTATGCTAGCTATTACTTTAACAAACTTTTCGCCGCAATGCGAACACAGTTTCAATGCGAGGAATCCGCAAAGCTAAGTCATGAGTCCAATGCACCAACCACTTGGCCAACTCCCATGTGCCCCTTATTGCTGCTTAAAACGTCAGTTTAAACACAAACTCATACAGCTCACTCACGAATGAAAAAGTTTTAAGCTAAAATAGCTCAAAAACATGTTTCCCTACTGCCCTCTAACGGATAAAAAAATTTGCTTGAATTTTGTGAGGTTTCCTGAAATTTCACGTTTTTTACCTTTGACTTCAAGTCAGGTGCTCTGGCATAACCCTTGATTATATTGATATTTTTGTTACCCAGATTGAGATTAATATCTTCCGATAATTTGAAGGTCCTAGCTGTTGCCATTTAACAGTAATGAACTTGTGAATATTTTCCTATAATTGACCTTTGACCCGAAACCACTTGACTGCCACCCCCCGAAAGTTGTGAGACACAAGTTTATGTCGAGGTCTATCATCCCTGAACATTTCAAGCCTCTAGCATCAGCAGTTCAAAAACCTTAGACTGCGCAAGATTGGCAACACTTTTCGTTTTTTTGACCTTTGACCTCGAGTCACGTGACATAGAGCGTTTATAGTTGGTACACTGCAAGGACATACCAAGACACAACAACTCTACTAAGTTCAAGTTCTTATGTGTTTTCAAGCATCAGTTCTACATCAAACAACATATTTTCTTATTTGACCTTTGACCCCAAATCAAGTCACGCAAAACTAATCATTGTTGGTCGTTTAGTACCCTGGTTGAGATGCATTTCTTCCATAAACTTGAAGGTCCTACCAGTTGCCATTCACAAGTTATTAGCGTTTGATCAGATTTTTTATCATTTTACTTGCTTGACGTTTGACCTTTAACCTTATGACTGCCAGCCCCCAAAAGTTGTTAGGCACACGTTCACATGAAGGTCTATCATCCCTGAGAATTTCAAGTCTCTAGCATCAGCGGTTCAAAAGCCTTAGGCTGCACAAAAATCTGTTGGGATTCGTTGATTTGATCTTTGACCCTAAGTGACGTCACAAACAGGTCATTGGTTTGCATATTTTTGCTTCCCACATTGATATGCATATACTGTAAAATATTGAAGGTCCTACTTAATGTCATTCCAAAGTTATTAGGTGTTGATAAATTTGTTTTTTTGACCTTTGACCATTAACCTGACGACCGCCACCCCCCAAAAGTTGTTAAGCACAAGTTCGCATTGAGATCTACCATTCCTGAACATTTCAAGCCTCTAGCATCAGCGATTCAAAAACCTTAGACTGCGCAAGATTGGCAACACTTTTCGGTTTTTTGATCTTTGACCCCGAGTCACGTAACATAGAGCGTTGATAGCTGGTACACTGCAAGGACATACCAAGACACAACAACCCTATGAATTTCAAGTTCTTATGTGTTTTCAATCAATAGTTATACGCCAAACAACATATTTGCTTTATTGACTTTTGACCCCAAGTGACGTCACGCAAAACTAATCACTGTTGGTCCTTTCGTACTCTTGTTGAGATGCATCTGCTCCGTAAACTTGAAGGTCCTACCAGTTGCCATTTACAAGTTATTAGCGTTTGATCAGATTTTTTATCATTTTACTTGCTTGACGTTTGACCTTTAACCTTATGACTGCCACCCCCCAAAAGTTGTTAGGCACAAGTTCACATGGAGGTCTATCATCCCTGAGAATTTCAAGTCTCTAGCGTCAGCGGTTCAAAAGCCTTAGGCTGCACAAAAATCTGTTAAGATTCGTTGATTTGATCTTTGACCCTAAGTGACGTCACAAACAGGTCATTGGTTTGCATATAGTTGTTCCCCACATTGATATGCATATACTGTGGAAATTTGAAGGTCCTACTTAATGTCATTCCAAAGTTATTAGGTGTTGATAAATTTGTTTTTTTGACCTTTGACCATTAACCTGACGACCGCCACCCCCCAAAAGTTGTTGGCACAAGATCCCAGTAAGATCGATCATCCCTGAAATTTTCAAGTCTCTAGCATCAGCCGTTCAAAAGCCTTAGGCCGCACAAAATTTGGTGTTGAAAAAAAAAAAAAAAGAATTTCTCGGAAACAAAACATTTTTTTTCTAGAAAGTGGGGTCTGTCGGGGAAAGTTAAGGTGACCAAGGTGTAGACCTAGGTGGGACACACATTTGAACTCTAGGTCACTTTTGAATTGGAACAGTAGTTTAGCAGCTACAGCTACTGGAAGCTTCAAAAAGTGCAGAAATGGCCAAGTAAAAACAATATGTCTCCCCTTTCCGGGAAGCCATAATAATTGTTGTGCATATTTTTGTTTCCCACATCCATATGCATATACTCTGAAAATTTGAAGGTCCTACCTGTTGTCATTCAAAAGTTATTAGGTTTTGATGAATTTGGTTTTTTGACCTTTGACCTTGAACGTGTTGACCGCCACCCCCCAAAAGTTGTTAGGCACAAGTTTCCATTGAGATCTACCATCCCTGAAAATTTCAAGTCTCTAGCATCAGCGGTTCAAAAGCCTTAGGCTACACAAAATTTGGTGTTGAAAAAAAAAGAATTTTTCGGAAACAAAATAATTTTTTTCTAGAAAGTGGGGGGCTGTCGGGGAAAGTTAGAGCGACCAAGGTGTAGACCTAGGTGGAACACACATTTGAACTCTAGGTCACTTTTGAATTGGAACAGTAGTTTAGCAGCTACAGCTGCTGGAAGCTTCAAAAAGTGCAGAAATGGCCAAGTAAAAACAATATGGCTTCCCTTTTCGCGAAGCCATAAAAAGAATTTCTGTGAGACAAACAATTTTTTTTCTAGAAACTGGGGGGCTGTCGGGGAAAGTTAAGGTGACCAAGGTGTAGACCTGGGTGGGACACACATTTGAACTCTAGGTCACTTTTGAATTGGAACAGTAGTTTAGCAGCTACAGCTGATAGAAGTGTCAAAAAGTACAGACAAGGCCAAGTAAAAACAATATGTCTCCCCTTTACGGTAAGCCATAACAAGTTGTTTATTTTCTGCCAAAATTTACGATGGCCGAGTGGTAAGAGCATCATTCGCCTCTGAAGCTGAAGACTTGGATTTGGTTCCGAGTCGGGTCAAACTAATGACTTTAAAACGCTATTCACAGCTTCCCTGCTTGACGTTCAGCTTTCAAGGATTAGTGTGGAGAACAAGCTGGCAAGTTTACTTGTTGTGCCGCTGGGAACAAGGCTTCCACATTTTTTTTCAATTTCCTCCACTTCAAGATCTATGTTTATTTTGATCGTCACCCATGAGTATGACTTGTGAAACAGCCCTTATACACACTGCTTGCACATAGTTGTATAAATGGTACATATATTTTTTTGTTTTTTTTTCTGTGGTTTTGGTAGAGCAAAATTTTGGGCTCTATATTGTAATTTGTTTTCTTGAACCTAAATTTGCTGAGTCATGATTAGGTTTTGTTGCCGTGCAGAACATCTTCTAATAATTTGTTTAGTGTTTACATGACTTGATGCACGTTTTAAACCCCCTGGGTTTTGTCACTTTTCCCTGTCAGCGCATGTTACATTCTCGTGCTTATTCTTGATGCTGTTTTTGTACTGTATGTTAGCGTGCATTAGGGAAAAAATAAATAATAGTAAAATAAAAATAAAACAAGCAACAAATAATATTTAAAACAATGCTTAAAACCTCAAGTTTAGCAACATGGCAGATCCCGTTTATAGCCTCTGCCTTCTTTGGTCCATCTACGATAACTTTAAAATTGCATTGCGATTAGATCCGCCCTTGAATATAATCAGTTGTTATTTTATCTAAATACTAGAATTAGTGTATATTTTTTTCATGAAAATTAACCTTTCAATTGTTTAAAGCTTTTAAGAGGTCATTTTCACATTTTCTCTTGAATACCCCATTTTGATTATATCCTCCTAAATTTCCTCTTTTGCGTAAAAAAATTAAAAAATCTTTAAATGAGGATAAATTCCTACTATGTGGAAGTGCCGGCTGGGAAAAGCACTGAGCGGGATTCCCCCATTTTGGTGCGGTAGACAGATGGCCGGTAACTTCTAAGCGAGCTCTTCATAACGCTTTGATTGCTTTGTCATGGTAGGAGGATAAATATGCAACAAAATGCAAAACTTTGTCATATTGTCAAGTGTAACTTAGGCCTATTTGCCTTCGGAGCGGTAAAACTCCGATTCCAGTTCGAGTCTTGCCAAACTACAGCTTACAACTTTCTTCTTCTCGTTCAACCCGTTTAATGTTTTACTAAAAGGATAACGCGAAACGCAAGCCAGTAAATTTACTTATCGCTTTCAATAAACACTAGAGATAATCCTTTCTTTTTCGAAAGATAGACAAGTGACAAGCTATTCGACAGTAAACTCACTTTCTCATGACGAGAGGATAAAAACTGCATTACTGAGATTATTTTCATGTTATATTGAACAGATTGAACAAAAATTTCATCAGTAATTGAGCGAAACTGTGAAGTGAGCTAGCATTCTTCCAGTCATTAGTCACCCAGTAAAAATAATAATTAAAACAGTTTCGCAAAATCATCGAGAAAAACATGTCGGGTTACTGAGACATTTGACTGGGTCGAGTTAAGGCAATCTACTTGTTTTGGGTTTTCAATGGAGTCAATCAAAAGCCCATACGCTTGCACATGTTGATAGTCTGCACCTATAAACAGCTTGAGGATCTGAGATTCGCCAGACACACAACTTAGTCCTAAAACTAGCTTCCTTGTTGAGAAAGGGTTCACAGATTATTTTTATTGTTTGTACCCTCTATCACTTACGCTCTACCTAACGTTTATAAACCTGACAAAACCACAAACGTGACCATTCTACAACTAAAAATTGAAGCGAATACACAAATCTACTTGTGGCAGTCTATCATACAAGCTTAGCTTTGTGGTACGGTATGCCTCTTCCATAATGCTGTATTTTTTTACTTTAAGTGATGATACCACATTTACAGTACTCAAAAAAAAATCAAATCTTTGTTATATTGTGGTACTGGACCCCATCTCCACGGCTTAGCGCCAGGGCAACACAGCTACGAAGAGACTTCGTAAGGGGGGTGGCAAGCCGTTGACGACACTATGCCCAATTTCACCTCCCTTGGGAATAGTGATGTCTTTAGCTACCACTCCAACCTCTTGCTTCTTTGGTTTTCCATGTTACCACCAGTGTCTTATCTTGTTCCAAATCCTACGTGACGGGTTCGATTCGCGGCTGGAGCCAATCGCATTTGACATATGTAACGGGTAACTGCTAACTTGAAGAGCGCAAGCTCACTTCGCAGTCTCCTTCAATTACTGTTGAATTTTCAGTTCAATATAATTTGAAAATAACCTCAATTATTTATTTATTTAGTATTGCTTCTTGTCTTTGCATTGACTTTAATCCTGATCCACAGTAAAGGTGCTAACTTTATTTGATCCACAGTAGAGGCGCTAACTTTATTTGATCCACTGCAGAGGCGCTAACTTTATTTGATCCACTGCAGAGGCGCTAACTTTATTTGATCCACTGCAGAGGCGCGGACTTAATTTGATCCACAGCAGAGGCGCTAACTTTATTTGATCCACTGCAGAGGCGCTGACTTAATTTGATCCACTGCAGAGGCGCTAACTTTATTTGATCCACAGCAGAGGCGCGGACTTAATTTGATCCACAGCAGAGGCGCTAACTTAATTTGATCCACAGCAGAGGCGCTAACTTAATTTGATCCACTGCAGAGGCTCTAACTTAATTTGATCCACTGCAGAGGCGCTAACTTAATTTGATCCACTGCAGAGGCGCTAACTTAATTTGATCCACAGAAGAGGCGCTAACTTAATTTGATCCACAGTAGAGGCGCTGACTTTATATGACTAGGGCAATTTTTGGTCACAAAAGTAACAATATTTTGCTGGCTACAATTAACGTAAAAAGCGTGGAAACAAAATTTTACAGGTGTGGGGTCAGTATTTAAGAAGTTATAATGTTACAAAAAGTTAAGTTTCGTGTTTTTTGGTTACATTTTATTTTTTAGGTAGCAGTGCTTTTGTGCAATTTTTTGCTTAATTTTCCAACTTCTTTATCTTTTGTTTTTTTAATCGGAATAGATTTGCAACCTGCATACGACATCGAAGTGTTTATGTGTTAAATAGAAAGCCCAAAAAGTTCTGCACCTTCCAGTAATGCATAAGCATCAGGGCCACTCAGGTGGTTTTGAGGCCTCAAGCCAAAAAATCAAATAGATATGATCAAAAGGTATTCTCTAAAAAAAATTATATCTTTAACAGGCACCTTCTTTTAGACAAAAAAGTCACCCACCCCCGGCGTGGGGCTCTGGGCATTTGCACAGGCTTTCTCTTTTCGGTGGTACAGGCTGCAGTAATAAGCAATTTTTCCATGTTGAAGCTACTTGCTAAAGACAAACTTTTTAATCCAGGAATGTTAAATACTATTATTGCGTGCACCATAATTTGAGTATCTAGTAAGACCATTGTATTGCTTTTTAGCATAAACCGCTGCTGCTTTTTTGTTGTCTGTAGTTTTTTTAAATAGTCACATTTTGGTTGCATTTTTGCCAAAATAAAGTCACGTTTGCAAGTTTTTTAGATCACAAAAAATCGCACAAAAAATCGCACGCAATTATGATGCAATCCAGCTGCGTAGCGCCGCTCATCAACTTTTCTTTGGGGAATGATAAAACTGAAGCTTTGGGGAGCACGGTATCGCTTAAGAGCGATTGATGGAGCGCAGCACTGTTGTGTCACCAGGCGCCATTTTTTCATCTCTCGTATTAGGTAGCTTAACTTGTCTCAAGCATTTATCAGAAGCAACTGCAAAACACAAAAATACGATTTGTCCCATCTACCACCATTCAAACAGGGTTCGAGGAATAGAAATACAAACATTATTTTGGCTAAAATCTTTTCAACTGGATGTTCAGACATGCTCGTCTGCCAGAACATGAGAACCTTTAGCATAGGGCTTCTCAAACTTTTTTGTTATGCGACCCCGTTTAGAAAAAAATTTTCTGCGCGACCCCATTATGGGCACTTTCAAAGTGCCTTTTTTTAATTAGGAGGGTTTCATGCTTTCCGCAGACAAAGTTTCATTGCAAATGAAACAAAGAGGTTTTTCTGCTCCATTATTATAACCAGTAGTAAATCCATGTTGCAAAAATGCGTTATCATCTTTTCTTTTTGACATAACATCTTTTTTGTGCGAGCTTTCAACGCTACCACATGAATCTAAGCATACCACTAGTTACTAATCCATAATGAAATCAATGTTTTAACTGCCCTCTCGTATGGATTGTCATCTTAACGTGGTGGGGAGGTTTGAGTTTTCGATGATCCTTAGAGCAATGCCGTCGTTAGTGTTTAGTCACTTCCATCAGGGTTACCCATGGCGGTAAGGTTGGAGGAGAGAAACAGACTAAGTAGCAATCCAATGCTGTAGCTAAATAAAAATTTGTAACAACAATATTCATACTGCATCGGACGACGCGCAGGAAAAAAGTCCGCGTTCGAGTGTTAGGCAGAGGGACTCGTTCAAAAAGTAAGCTACAGTCTCCCCCACTAGCTGACTGTCACCGGAAATCCACCAATGCAGTCGCTAAGCGTTTGGAAGGCCAATGAGGGCAGCCCACAGAAAATGCACTCGAGTTGGACCAAATTGCCGGGATCTATCTATCGGGACCTGGAACGTTTCGTCACTGACAGAAAAAGAGCAGGAACTTGTTTGCGAAGCCCAGCAGTATCGCCTTGATATTGTGGAAATTTCATCAACAAAGCGCCGGGGTTTTGGAACTGTCGAGTTGAACGGTGGGTGGAAAATTTTCTACTCCGGTGTTGATTCAGCAATCTCTGCCCAAGCTGGTGTTGGCTTACTTGTGAGCCCCAACATAGCTGAGTGTGTCGTTGACTTGGTACCACTGGGAGGAAGGGTTTGTCTTCTAAAGGTAAGGCTGCAGGAGCGATCTCTGTGCATCTTGCAGGTGTACGTACCTAACATGGAATCATAGTACGAAGCCTTTCTGGAGGAAGTTGAGGTTGCATTGGAAAAAGCAACTTTATCAGAATCCCTTGTCCTTTTGCCTTTTGGGCGATTTCAATGCACATGTGGGCATCAACAATGCAACCTGGAAAGGTGTTATTGGGTAAACATGGTGACCCTGACATTAACAAAAACCGAAGGTGCTTATTGCAGTTTTGTGCCACCAATGAACTGTGCATAATGAGCACATTTTTCCAGCACAAAAGAATTCATAAGTACACCTGGTACAGAGACGCTTTGGAACAACGCTCCCTGATTGATTTTTGTATTGTTTCGGCGGACTTGTTTTCTACCGTGTCTGATGTTCGTGTTAAAAGAGGGGCTGAGCTGTCAACTGATCACCACCTAGTTGTCTGCACTTTGAAAGTTTTGAAACACTTGAGAAAACAAAAGACTTTTTGACCTCGAAAAACTTATCGAATCCAATAGGCATCATTGGCCTCTACTGAAGACATTGAAACTGAGTGGTGTTTGTTTCGAACAACAGTCATTGCGTCCGCTACTAATTGTTGTGGACGTAAGCGTGTTGGAGGGACGAAGGGTAGCGAGAAAAGAACTCCTTGTTGGAACCAAGAAGTTAAAAAAGCTGTTCGCGCGAAAAAAGTGGCCCATAAAGCCTGGCTTGCAGCCAAGTCATCAGTTGAACATCGTTCGCTCTACGCTGAAGCACGTAAGGCGGCAGCCACAAAAGTTAAACTGTTTAAGGAAAGGGTCTGCAAGGAATTTGAAGAAAGGTTAGACGATGATTTCAAAATGGCAAACAAACTATTCAGGCAGACGATTCGCCGTTTGCGTGGAAAAATGTCTCAAGCCGCTTTCTTCATCGAAGGTTCAAATGGCGTCTCTTCGAAAGATCAAGATGCTATTTTGAATCGGTGGAGAGAATACTTTAGTGATCTTTTAAACCCAGTTCATGCTACATCGACACAAATTCACGAGAAACAGGTTGGGAAGATGAATGATAACCGAAGCAGATGTGAATGCAGTTATCAAATCATTGAGAACTGGAAAAGCACCTGGTGAGGATGATATCAGACCTGAAATGTTAAAAGCAATGAACACGTATGGTGTTTGTTGGTTAACTCGTGTTTGTAAGGTGGCTTATAGGACTGGGCAAGCACTAAAGCAATGGCAAACCAGTGTGATAATACCTATCCACAAGAAAGGAGACAAGAGAAAATGCACCAATTATAGGGGCATATCTCTCATCAGTGTACCGGTTAAGGTTTATGCCAAATGCCTTGAAAAGAAATGCCGTGAAATAGTCGAGCCCAAAATAACGGATGCTCAGTGTGGCTTTTGTCCTGGCCGAAGCACAATGAACCAGATCTTCGTCTTGCAGCAAATCTTTGAGAAGTCGTGGGAATATGCGAAAGAGGTCAATGCATGTTTTGTTGATCTTGAAAAAGCATATGATCGCATTCCTAGAGACAAGCTTTGGGCGGTGCTGTTACAGAATGGCATTGATGGCCAGTTACTAACTGCTATTAAGTTGCTGCACATGCATTCCTAGGTCTCTGTTCGTGTTAATAGCGCAACGACGAAACTTTTCAGAGTAAGTTTGGGACTACGACAAGGCTGCTCTCTTTCCCCAATTCTGTTTCTTGTTTATATGGATAGAATAGTTACGAAAAGTGAGTCTTGTGGCGGAGTAAAGGTCGGTGATTGCACTGTACAACGTCTGTTATTTGCAGATGATCTTGTGCTACTCGACTCTACCCAAGATGGTCTCCAGCAAGCTCTTGACAGGTTTTTAGATGCATGATCTGTGGCTGGAATGAAAATCAGTACAACAAAAACAGAAACCATGTGCCTGTCCAGACAACTAAAGCAGTGCTTTCTTCAAATTGATGGAGTACCACTAAAACAGTCAGAGAAATTGAAGTACCTCGGCGTCTCATTCACAAGTGATGGCAGACAAAATAGCGAATGGGACATCCGCATCGGAAAAGCAAGTGCAGTAATGCGCCAGTTACAGCGATCTGTGGTACTGAAACGAGAGCTTGGCACCAGGGCAAAACTATCCATTTTCAGATCAGTCTATATTCCTATTCTGACTTATGGCCATGAGTGTTGGATCATGAATGAGAAAGTAAGATCTCGATTTCAAGCAGCAGAAATGGAATTCTTGCGAAGAATTAGCGGTTTAACCTTGTTGGACAAGGTTAAAAGTGCAGATAATTGTGAATCTCTAAATATCGAATCGCTACTTCTCCGACTAGAAAGTTGGCAACTGCGTTGGTATGGACATGTGACACGAATGCTCCAGAAAAGAACAGCTATAAAACTGCTCTGTTCAACACCGATTGGTCGAAGGCCCAAAGGCCGTCCCAGAACTCGATGACGAGATTACGTAGAAGATCTTAGTCGGTCTCGCCTTGGCATCTCAGCAGAGCATCTATCCTTTGTTGCAGAGGATGGAGGTGCTTGGAGGCTCCAACTCAAGCTGCTGCCCCCGCAACCCCCCCTAAGGATAAGCGAATTTAGAAAATGAATGAATGGTTTAGCTGCTCTGAACTTTAGTCTAAACCTGCTCTATGACCTCAGAGCAGTTAGCGTAAACCTAGACTCCTAGAGCGACGCAATAAAAAGGTTCTTTCTGTACTATCTCTAAAATTGGAATGCTAGCGATAAAGGTGCTTTTCGTCAGCTCCTCGTTGCAGGAATGATGGAGTAACAACGCATCACTTGTTGTTACAAGAGTGATTATAGCCAAAGTCTCGTCAGTCTTGCTACGCACAGTCAATCCAGGCTAGACTCATTCCAGACTGTAAAGACTCGTTATTTGCATTGCTCCTTCTGAACAGCTCGACTTCATTTCTTTCCTAGGTTGTTGCCTCTTTTTAGCAGGCGACTGGCCACACTCAACGACGCCCAGTGACACTCAGCGGTTAGAAGTTACAGGCTTTTTTAACTGGGCATCGTTGAGTGTGGCCAGTCGCCTGCTAAAAAGAGGCAACAACCTAGGAAAGAAATGAAGTCGAGCTGTTCAGAAGGAGCAATGCAAATAAAGAGTCTTTACAGTCTGGAATGAGTCTAGCCTGGATTGGCTGTGCGTAGCAAGGCTGACGAGACTTTCGTTGTAGTCGAACCATTAAGAGTGATTATGATTGTTAGGTTAGCTCGGTTGGTTCGTTGTTAGGGCAATAGACCGGTAATTCACAAAATGCTGATTGAAATGGCTGCTGTTCTTGCCACCCTGCCGTTTTGACCTTCTTTAAGCCAGAAAGTACGCAAATCTTTAAAAAAATGCATCATTTGTTGTGATTAGTTATTTTTTGTCATCCGATATCTCAAACATCTTTGCCATATACTGTAATAACTTTGTTGTAGCAGTGTTTCGCGACCCCAAAATTTCATTGCGCGCGCGACCCTTTGTTTGAGAAGTGCTACTCTAGCACATAAAGCAAATTAGAGTTAAAACCATCTGAATGTTCAGCAGATAACGGCATGTAAGAAAACAACGTCAAAATAAAAAACGAAATCAAATCTTTGTTATACTCGCGGTATTACGTCGAAAAGTGTAACGAATGGCGGGGTCCGTCTTCACGGCTTAGCACCTGGGCAACACAGCTCCGAAAGAACGTCGCAATGGTGGCGAGCTGTTGGCGACATTGTGTGCGATTTTACCTGGCCGGGAATTGAACCCAAGCGTGTGTGCTTAACACCTAAGCTAACCGGTCGGTAGCCGATATTGAAAAGTTATGCTGCAACATTTTCTGCCTTGACACTTTTTTATTTTTACACTTGTCAAGAACATCATTCTGCATGCAAAATTTTAACAAAAAATTTTTGTCATTTACTCTAAACTCGATTGGTGTTAGCAATTTCTATAGACAATAAGGGGATCTTCTACAGCTTCTACTTGCAATAAACACAGACGTAGATGTTTGTATCGTATATGTTATACCGACAATACAAATAAATAATAAATAAATAAATAACTGACGTTATTTTCAAATTATATTGAACTAAAAATTCAACAGTAATTGAGGGAGACTGCGAAGTGAGCTTGCGCCCTTTGAGTCAGCAGCCACCCAACATAGTTCATTATCCAATACAAGTTCATTATCCAATACAAGAGTAAATCTTACAAATTTTTTTGTCAACAAGGTAAAATTACTTGTAGTTAGAGTTTCAAGCTTTATTTTTAAATCGTTGCAGTAAAACCAAATCAATTTGCGTCCGGATCAGTTAGTGTTTGAAGACGCCGTTGAATGGATAAACGTTAAAGATCATCAAACATATTCAGTGTTAAGGAAGGCTGCAGTGATTTGGCCAGCACTGGGCTTTTGAGAAGAGGGTCCGATCATCCACGGTCTACTGCGGTTTTTCTTACGCAAACTTCCGAATCCAAACAAAAGGCCTCCAGTTACACTCAAAATAAGAGATGTCCAACCGAGGTAGAGGCACGAGCCATACATGTGTTTATGGACGAAAATGTCATCTTCATTGTACTCCAATAAAACCTGCAAAAGTGTGTGCGTCAAGAACAATATAGTGTAAACAGCAGCACTTTTTTATCAACTTCTACTCCATTTCCTGAAATACCATATTTACAGTAAGATACAACTTGGCTTAGGCTAACATTCACAACTGATGAGACCTTGGCTCAACATTCACAACTGATGAGACCGTCCAGCAATCCGCAGAAAAAGTAGGTAACCTGACGCGGTGAGATTGGTCCACTGCCATTCAAGCAATCAAGGTCATCACGCACTGAGAGAACTTCAACTTTTGCTTTCGTTATTTTCTTTTTTGTGACAAAACAGCCCGCTAGGGGGCAAATTGAAAACCTTGTTTTCCCCATATTTTTTCGGTCATTTTTCCAGATTGCTGTTGCGTTGTTTTTGGGGGTGCTCATCCTCCTAGCCCAAACTTGCAAGCATTTTTTGTGAGTGCTTGCAGTATGCAGCAGTGCAGCAGCGGCTGCGCTACAACAGCACGAAGTAGCCCAAGCGCAATTTCTGTAGCGAATGTGCCGTTGTCATATAAAAATATCAATTGTGATTTGCAACTAAAAACTAAACATGAATAAGTTTATTATCCAATTTAAATCAAATCTTCATTATACTAGCATTATTACGCCGAAGAGTGTAACCAGTGGCGGGATCAATTTCCGCGTATTAGCGCTTGGGCAACACAGCTCCCAAGAAAAGTTGCAGCGGTGACAAGCCGTTGGCGACACTGTGTCGGATCTGAACAACCAGCGAATCTACCACGCACTGAATATGCTCAGTAGCATACTAAGTAGGGTGTTACATTTTTTAGCGAATTTTGATTTCAAACTTGCCTGGGCAATTTTTCGGGTGGAAATCCGTCAACTTTCACTTCTGCAAAATATATTTTGACCTTTTCGATTTTTTGAAGTTCCACCCCTTGATTGAAATTTTGGGGAAGTCGCGCGCTAACCGAAAACTGAAAAGCCGCTATAACTTGAGAACCGCACATGCTACAGTTAAATTTTGGTGTTAAAATTTGCAGAAACCCCATGTTCCTATCTAAGGTTTCAAGGAATACATGGGCTAACTGCAACAGAAATTGAGATAGAGCAAAATTTGTGATCTAGCTGCTTTACCACCAAACATTCAAGACAGTATGCTTCCTCATCTTTTTTACTAAGCAAATTGCAAGTTGAAAAGTACTCAGAGAACATCAAAATGCCACTCATTGACCACATAGTCTCTCATTCGTTTGTCAGCTCGTATTTTACCGATGATTCCAAAGCTGTTGCGCACTTTCTTACCCTCCACGACAGTTGATAACTTACAAATGAGACGTTCGCAAGTACGATTGTCGATGGACCTCCAAAATCGCGCATCACAATACTGCTAGCAGGGTGCACATTTGCTTTTCCCGGAAAAAATGAACGTAGATAACTCCTATATCCACAACATTTTGTGAATGTGGACCTGCGAAGGCAAAGATTGCTCCGCGCGAGAACAGCCGAAAGTGGAAAAGGAGGATTATCGCAAAAGAGACCAACTGCAACGTTAATGGGATTCAACCATGCTGTAGCATGTTTCAAAAATCACTTTTGGATGGCTTCGCACACCAGTATTTGGTCTTGCTGATTGAAGAATAACAGAAAGTTCCTTAAAAATAATGCATTTTTAGACCATCAGAAGCACGCGGATTTAAATGAATCCTCAGAAACATCGGGGCATAAACACTTGCAACAAAATTTATGATTCGTTCAAGGCGATTTCTTTTTTCAGCATCGAACACCATAGACGTTTGGAGCGATTGAGGAAACTTGAACCTAGCCAGTCCCAAATAACCATTGGCTGTGGTCATCCAGTTGTACAACAACATGTTAATGGTTAGTATGTAATGAAATTGAGGATCCTATAATAACGCAGCAAACATTGTCTTAATCACTGGTACCAAATTGACGAATCGTTTCTTGGATACAGCAAAGGCATTTCTTCCAAATTGCAAGAACGATTTGTCCATCTCGGTACCGGTAATTAAGACGATATAAGCCTAGGCCTACTACTGCGTTATTATAGGATCCTCAATTTCATTACATACTAACCATTAACATGTTGTTGTACAACTGGATGACCACAGCCAATGGTTATTTGGGACTGGCTAGGTTCAAGTTTCCTCAATCGCTCCAAACGTCTATGGTGTTCGATGCTGAAAAAAGAAAAAAGAAATCGCCTTGAACGAATCATAAATTTTGTTGCAAGTGTTTATGCCCCGATGTTTCTGAGGATTCATTTAAATCCGCGTGCTTCTGATGGTCTAAAAAATGCATTATTTTTAAGGAACTTTCTGTTATTCTTCAATCAGCAAGACCAAATACTGGTGTGCGAAGCCATCCAAAAGTGATTTTTGAAACATGCTACAGCATGGTTGAATCCCATTAACGTTGCAGTTGGTCTCTTTTGCGATAATCCTCCTTTTCCACTTTCGGTTGTTCTCGCGCGGAGCAATCTTTGCCTTCGCAGGTCCACATTCACAAAATGTTGTGGATATAGGAGTTATCTACGTTCATTTTTTCCGGGAAAAGCAAATGTGCACCCTGCTAGCAGTATTGTGATGCGCGATTTTGGAGGTCCATCGACAATCGTACTTGCGAACGTCTCATTTGTAAGTTATCAACTGTCGTGGAGGGTAAGAAAGTGCGCAACAGCTTTGGAATCATCGGTAAAATACGAGCTGACAAACGAATGAGAGACTATGTGGTCAATGAGTGGCATTTTGATGTTCTCTGAGTACTTTTCAACTTGCAATTTGCTTAGTAAATCCTTTTTCAAAAATAATCCTTTTTCAAAAAGTATTCCAACCGACTCACAAAAATTAAAACACTCTCCAAAAAGTTGCATTTTAAATCTGAATTCGAAAAGTACCACAACGACCCTCGCAAAACTTGGGAGACAATTCGATCAATGCTTCATTCGAAATCAAGCTCATCTTCTTCATTACCTACTTCGTTAAAACTAAATGGAAGCACTATACAAGACCAAACACTTATCTCAAATTATTTTAACAATTTTTTCTGCTCCATCGGTGAAAATTTATCCAACTCAGCCGCATCACAAGAGAACTATGAATTCAGAGATTATCTTTCCAATCGGGTTTCCTCTTCTATTTTCCTAGATTCTCCCAGTCTTAGTGAGATTGTGAAATCTATTCAATCTCTGAACATGAACAAAGCACTGGGTCACGACAATACTTCTCCATTATTTCTTAAAACAGCTCGTGATATTGTTGCTCCTTTCCTACAGGTGTTTATTGATTTTTCTTTTAAGAATGGAATATTTCCCGACAATTGCAAAACCGCGAAAATTTTCCCCTTGCACAAAAAAGGCGACGTTAATAACCCTTCCAACTTTCGTCCAATTTCGATTCTTTTCTTTTTTTCTAAAATTTATGAGCAAAAGTTTTTCTGAAATTTATGAACAAGTTTTGTGCAATCGTCTCGTGAAATTTTTAGACAAGCATAATGTCATAACTCCAACGCAATATGGCTTCCAAAAAGGTATCTCTACCACACATGCGATTCTAGATATTGTAACAAATGCTTTTGACAACATTCACAGAAAAAAATTCTCAGGTCTTATTTTTTTAGATTTGCAAAAAGCTTTTGATACTGTAAATCATTCTATTTTATTATCTAAATTAGATCATTACGGCATTCGTGGACCGGCTAATAGACTAATCGAATCCTTTCTCGATAGAAAACAATACGTCTGTTTGAGCGGTTGTAGGTCTGATTTGAAATCGATCAAATATGGCGTAGCTCAAGGATCAAAAATCGGCCCACTGCTCTTCTTGATCTACATTAACGACCTACCGAATTCCGTTCACTGCATTCCCAGGCTGTTCGCTGATGACACTTGTTCATTGCTCGCTGACGCTAATTTGAATTCCTGACATGAAAACATAAACAACGAGTTAATCAATTTAAGTCACTGGTGTAAAGCGCATAAGTTGTCAGTTAACCCTGTTAAATCCAACGCGATGATAATCTCCCCAAAGCAATGCAACGCATACCCTACCCCTACTACTTCGCTGCTATATGACGAGGTACCTGTCAAAATAGTCAACGAATTCAAATATCTCGGAGTAGTTCTAGATTCCAAATTTGATTTTCATGCGCACATACAATTGATTGAAAACAAAATCTCTAGAGCTGTTGGAATTATAAGCAAACTCAAACACATTTTTCCTTCTGATGCTCTTCTTAAATTATATTATTCCTTATTACATCCCTATCTCTTATATGGACTCCCTATTTGGGGATCCACTTATAAAACATACCAAGCAAGACTTGGTGCTCTTCAAAATCAAGCTGTCAAACTTATTGGAGGTGGGAACTTCCGAGACAGTCCAAACTTATTTTGTTCAAAATTAAATATTTTAAAATTACCAGACTTGGTTAAACACGAAACTGCCAAATTAGTATATCGCTTTTTTCATGACGATCTTCCTACTACTCTCACAGAATTATTTGTTAGAAACTCTAACGTTACAAACCGAATCACCAGATTCACTAATAATCGTGAGATGACTCTATACATCCCATCGTACATCTTCGAAAATGCAACGCAGCATGAAGTATCAGGGCGTCAAAATTTGGAATTCTGTTCCACGTCAAATCAAATCCTCTTCCCTTAAAGCTTTTACAACAAAATACAAACAACACCTTATTGCTTCCTATCGTTAGTACCTATATGTTATTCATTTTCAGGTTGTCACACAGTCATAAAGCTTATAATTTATTTATTTTAAACTTATGTCTTTGAGGAAGCATACTGTCTTGAATGTTTGGTGGTAAAGCAGCTAGATCACAAATTTTGCTCTATCTCAATTTCTGTTGCAGTTAGCCCATGTATTCTTTGAAACCTTAGATAGGAACATGGGGTTTCTGCAAATTTTAACACCAAAATTTAACTGTAGCATGTGCGGTTCTCAAGTTATAGCGGCTTTTCAGTTTTCGGTTAGCGCGCGACTTCCCCAAAATTTCAATCAAGGGGTGGAACTTCAAAAAATCGAAAAAGTCAAAATATATTTTGCAGAAGTGAAAGTTGACGGATTTCCACCCGAAAAATTGCCCAGGCAAGTTTGAAATCAAACTTCGCCAAAAAATCAAACTTCGCCTTAATACTCAGTTGTTTCTTCAATCAGTCACCGTAAGTGACCGACTTGTCCTGGCTAACATGAAATAGAAACAATCCCAGTTATAGTTTAATAGCCACTAACCAGTAATAAACCGCAACAAATCAGTAAACATTTATTTATATGACGTTGTGCTTAGAGTACAATAACCATTTCTAACAGATTTAACGACATTCACTTCATATTATTGGTAGAGTTGTTGTTTTACATCCGTTTTTCGGTATGATTAGCGTGACGTGTCGCCTACTTTCCAGCTTTGAACCAGAGGTTGTTAGGTTGCAACGCAATGCAGCATTTTACGATGCCAATGCAATTTCGTAGAAAATACTACCGATAGGTTTGCGTGAATCCCTGTCCGCGTCTTGTCTTCTGAGCTACTTCTGTCCCGAGATCGTCTTGCTCTCAGTCATGGTTTGGAGTTTTTAATAAAATCGTTTGTAATTTTGCAAATATTTCTAATCCTTGGATGACCGTAATCCCATTTCATTAACCGAAAATATGTTTAAAGTTCCCTGTTTAGTTTCAAGCCCTGGTTTTTTCTTTCTTCTTGATCACGACAATCTTATTACGTACTTATGTTAACTCGGAAATTCTCCCTGATTTGTATGTATCTTGCATTCTAATCTAGGGGTCCGCGAATACTTCTAAGTGCGACCCAAAAAAAATTACTCCAAATCCACGCGACTCAAAAAATTTGGAAGTAATAGTAGTAGTAGTAGTGTCGTTTATTTCTGCACTGTCAAAACAAAAGTAACACAACAATATAAGAATTCAACTGCAAACGGACACAGAAAAGGGAAGAAGCTACAAAACGATTAACTTTGTAGCATGCAAGAATTAAGAATGAAAATTGAAGGTAAAGGGAATAGTAGGCGTGGTCGCCACACCCGATTAAACAAAGGGGCAAAGGAAGACTAAATTTTTTTGAAGGCGTCATTTTTGTTGAACATTATTTATTTTAATTATCAATTTTAAGGCTACTGTCAAACGCAGCAATTTTTACAAACAAGAGGAAGTTAGCACAGTCGTATAGAATGAATCATTGCGTTTATTCTTCTGGTGAGAAGTATGAGCTTTGCGCTTACAACACAATAAGCGAATTCGCGGTTTAATGCGGGAAACGATCCAAAACAGAGCGAATGGTTCCGAACAGGAACGAATCTAGAAAGTTTTGGCGGGGGGGTGTAATTTTGAATTAGGTTGATTTTTAACTAAATACAAAAACGTTTAGACCCGGAAACGAGCGTAAATAAACCTTTTGAAAATGTTTTGTGTCAGGGGCGTATTTAGAAATTTTTTCAGGGAGGGGGCATCAAATTTTGTCTTTTTTCAAGAGTAATTCTTTCCGGCAGAGTTGATTTTAAGCAACTTAAGTAACACAAACGACTCTAGGGGGTCCGGGAGCATGCTACCTCGGAAAATGTTTGAAAATTTACATACTGTGATGACCATTCTAGTGCTTTTTGAACAATTTTCAGGGAAATTTTGTTTCCATTTTCGGCCCCTTACTTTGAGTGCTTCACCAAATAATGATGCATTTTGTTCGCACAGTTTCGATTATGCGAGCTGAAGGCGACTCAGACATATTGTTATGAAGAGATTCGAAATTATGGAAAATTATATTCATCCAAAGCATTGTTGAAAAGGGCTGGTGTGGGGATGCATCCCCCTCATCCCCCCTGGATTCGCCCCTGGTTCCGAACAGTCAAAAAGTTCAAAAAAATTACCGAAAAAAAAAAATGAAGCAAAAAAATGTCATTACGTCAAAATAATTATGTAGACCTACGTTTAAAAATTTTGCGACCCAAAGTCGAAGGTGTCACGACCCACTATTTGCGGACCTGTTCTAATCAGCCGGCAATTCTTAATTTTCTTGTTCACTTCTTCTTTATATAATCCTTAATAATTCTTAGTCAATACAGCTCGTTTCTCATTCTAATTCTAGCCCAATTGGCAACAGCATTTATTTGATTCTGAATTTAATGCTATTGGACCTTCCTAGGTGTCCTTTTCACGGCTGGCTAACTATCAATTGGTATGCATATAGTTTATATCACTTTACTATGGCCTTCGTACAGTAAGTTAAAATATTTTTTGTTTCTTTATAGAAACCGCAGTATTTTCAGTGCTTGCAGTGATTACAATTAGTGAAGCATTGGACGTCAGTCCAATGAGTAACTGAATATATTCCAAAAAGGTTGTGAGTATCTGCGCGTTTCATTTTTAGGCAGGCAACCAGGCTAAGTATACCTTACATAGCCCTTTCAAAAATTCGGTGCTCCCCACTCACTGCATTTCAGCAACAGTTTGAAGCAGACCACATGGAAACACTTTATCGTTAACGCGCAAATGCACAATCTAAATTAGTTCAAAATGACCGGTATAAATCCATCTCGAAACAGATCAAAATGTGCTGCTTCGCCATGGATGAGTATGGGTACTTGCTACAGATAGACTGCTTGTTGTAAGATACAGTAGGGTAAACACTGTAAATTGATTAATTATGTTACTGCAGTTCCTCATTTTGCCAAATTGAAGTGATATTGCGCCATTTGTGCTTCTTTAATTATGGTTGTGACGCCGTACATGACGACGTCATATTACCCCAATATTTATTTCTGCAGGCGCTACTGTGTGACAGTAGGAAAAAGTATGAAAACCAACCATAATACCATTTCTGCTTCAACAGATAAATGAACAGTCGATTAAAATTTGCCTGACAAAACCTACATCAGTGGCATAGTAGGTGACGGAAGTACCAGTGCATACACCGGCTAGAATCCAATTAGCAGCTGCTGTGTATGCGATTGTCACTTTCCCCTTATGGTTTGATGGCAAGCATGTAGTGGTTTCCATGCCTAACGCTGCAGCAATGAAAGCCATGAATGCCAACAGAATTGATGAACACGAAAGTGCGCGCCCGATCTGAAAAAACAGTTTATGTTGCAGTGGATTATGCGAGGAAGAAAGGCACTACAAAAATTGCTCTGCTCGATAAATTTTTGATGCTATACTAATCACGAGACAAAATTGACAGTGACTACATGTACATACTTGCAATGGCTCGGGCAAATTGATGAAAAAATCGTCATAGCTTTCACACTGCCACAAACCACTGGGATACGTCACACATTTGATCCATAAACCTAAAACAACAACGAACATTTGGATTGAGAGATTGAGAGAACGAAACAAGGTGCTCCTGAAAAAGATGGGGTTTGGTCGAGATGACAATGAATCGACAATATCACTGGTAATTGGCACCCGCGGCGTGGTGTAATGGCATTTATGGTGCCATGATATGTTCCGGGTTCAATACTGCTCTGAGTTTCGATTTATTC
This sequence comes from Trididemnum miniatum, assembly GCA_964006365.1. Classification (NCBI taxonomy): domain Eukaryota; kingdom Metazoa; phylum Chordata; class Ascidiacea; order Aplousobranchia; family Didemnidae; genus Trididemnum; species Trididemnum miniatum. Next base: position 3,559,438 of record OZ023245.1, read on the forward strand.
TCATGGTTCTTTGACTTCTTATGTAAAGTTGGGTCTCGCGTTCAATGTCTTTTTCTTTTTTGTTTGCACCGTTTTGAAACCACAGCCAAGCTCACACTTCCTTCTAGAATTGATTGAATGCCAAAACGTTGCTTATAAAGATTTAGTATTTAAATCGATTACTTTACGATTGGTGCCGATTGTTACACGCTAATCGCGTGGGAAAGAGCTCTAGCGGTGCGCCAAGACCTTCATTTCCTCTTTCAATAAAATGTAAAACCACTCAGTTCCATAATATCTCTTTTGCTTTCTTTCAGTTAAAATCAATCATAAAATAAGAGGAAGCAAAAACTTACCGAGGTCAACCAAACTTAAATAACACAAAAGTAGCAACGCGAATAACTTGACTTTTTCTTCCAATTCAAAATATCGAAAAGAACTAGGTGAAGGTAACGAGGTGTGTATAAAACGGTATCAAGTTAAAAGGCAAGGCGCATTTGTGAAAACAATAATAACAAGGCGTGGTGTACGAAAAATTAATCAAATATGGAACGCAAGTTAGAAGTAGCAGGAAGTGACTTGGTCAAATGAGGTGCGGTTATCTAGTTAGAGAAAAAAATGAAGAAATACAAAGTGAGGGATCGAAGCCAGCCAAGACCAAAGACGCAAGTTAAGCCTGAATGACTCTGCTGGAACATAGCAGCCCTTTGAAACAGAGCCGAAAGGTGAAGTTCCAACATAGCAAACATAAAAACAGGACAGCAAATAAACAAAGTGTACACAATTAAAAAAACCTCGGTAAGGCCGACCTACGAGTACAACGATTTTTATTTTACACAATAAATAAGGAGAAAAAACATAACACAACACACACATAAACATATTATATGGGGGCAATGTTAGAGACATCTCTCAGAATGCATTCGATTTCCCCGTACACAGAAAGTTTTATCACTGCCACGGTGACCCAGCGAATAAATTCCCTCCGTTTTCTAGTTTGGGGATGAACAGCATGAATATAAGTTCCGCGTTTCGAGATATCGGAGGCATCTCCCACTAGAACCAATTGTCCCGCAGGCATCTTTCGGAATGGTTGCATAGAAAATTTCCACTTTGCTCTCCAACGATGTGATTGGCTAGAACATTTGGGAGAGTATGCTGAGAGTAGTCAACAATAAACTGAGAAGTTCTGCTACATTGACCTCGAGTGGTGAAAACTGCATACTCTTCTCGCAAATGCTCCAGCCAATCAAATCGCTGGAAAGCAAAGGGGAAATTTTCTGTGCAACCATTCCGAAACATGCGTCCTGGAGTGAGGTTCTTCAGCGCGAGTCTCCAGTTACCTCGCCTTTGCAAAGTAGGAAGGTATCCACTTATCCAAGATAGCCAGAACCGGTGGGTCAAAGTAGAATTATACATGAAGTCTTTGCGTAAGTCACCCCGATCACGAAAAACACTTAAAGGTGTGTTAGGTGCAAGGTATTGACCCACATACAAAGACGGTGTGATAGGCGCTAAATCGTTAGGTTCACAACTTAAAGCAGCAAGAGGCCAATCATTTGCGATACCTACCGCGTCAGAAGGGAAAATTTGCAATTTAATGAGTGAAGGTTTACAGCGTGCCTCCCCAACAACAGAATTTAAGATTTCAAGACCTTCTTAAACAATTTAACCATAATTTCCCAACTCCCTCCCTGGCTGCTCGCATAAGGGGGAATGAAAACCCAGTTTATGCATTTTTTACGTGTGGAGTTGCGATGTTCCGTAGAGCCAAGTAGAGCCGGAAGTTTGTCAGGCACAGTTTTAAAGGTACTATGATTATCTGAAAAAACGGTATCAACAACTCCCCTTAGATTGGTAAGCAGGAAAATATCAAGATCTAAACTAGCAGCAATTTTTACGTAAATACAGCGGGTACACAGACACGTAAAAAGAAGTTCCCAAGCTTTGCAGTCACTTTTGTTTTGCCTTAACAGGAAAGGCCCCACATAATCCACACCACTAAACTTAAACAGTTTAATTGTAGCGGTGACTCGACTCACCAGAAGATCTGCCCTGAACTTTCGAATGGGAGTGGCTTTTCTTCGAGCACATATAAGTTACTACACTTTGAAAGGATGCGCTTGACACTAGAAACCCTATGAATGATCTACAAACGTTGTTTGACTTTCATGAGCGTCTATAACAAGGGACCAGAGTGCCCAGCTAGAGATGCTCATGAACCACAATCAGACGTGTGAGGGCATGCCTTGCAGGTAAAATAATAACGTGGTTGCAGTAAGAGGCAGCTCGGCATTCTCAAGTCGCCCATCACTCATTCATTGGATTTATTTGTCCGTAATTTAGTACATGATAAACATAAAACGATGATCAAAATATATCACAGCTAAAGGACAGGGAGACTGCGAAGGGACCATAGGGTATTCGAGTCAAGCAGCCATCCTAGATTTCATAGTTATTAGCTTATTATAACTAAAAATGAATTTTAGTTGAAGCAGAAAAAAAAAGAAAACGATAATTCCAACAAATAATGATTTAATTCGTCTTCGTTTTTAAAAAACAAAAAAAAGCAAAAAGCATCAACACAAAGGACTGAATCGGTGTCAACACCTGGTCTTAAATCTCACAACGTCCTTAGTGTTTCATATCGACACCTGTTTCATATCGGCAGCATTGTTAGCACTCTGATCAATTCTTTTCAAAACAGCGTCAAAAGCATCAACTAAATCTCGCTTTAGCATTTGAACTGTGGCCCCAAAGCACCGAAACTAATTGAACTTTATTATATTGACTAAAGCATCCTCCATTATATTAGCATTCAACATCGATTTTTAAACGTCAACCCCATAGCTTTAGCAACAAAATGTTGCGCGAAACAAACTACACGGCATAACCGCTTTTTCAAAGTATACAAGTTTGGCGAAACTTCAATAAGTTTATGAAGGGCACAAACTTTCTTGCTATCAACCAATGAGTTTTCACCAACATTCAATCTCCTAACAGACACAAAAGAGGAAGGGGTTTGCACTTACAAGACTAGTTTCCCACAAAAATTCAGGACGTTAATTCAAAGGGCATGAACAGGTAACTTGTTGAAACTATCCTAGTGGGCACCTACGTCAGCAGGATTAGAAGACGTATTAAACGTAATTTCAAGTTTCAGTGGGGGAGACGGAATGTATTTTATCTATTTGTCACTTAACAAAACGAAACAAATTAAGATCCGGATAAATTATCCATCTTAAAACCACCTGGGAGTCGGTCCAAAAGTGAAGGTTGCAACCAAAATGCTGAAGCAACTCCGACACACTCCTCATTAACTCCGAGCACATGACAGCAACCTCCAACTCCTTTCTCGAAATTACCCGATTGCTCTGATTCACCAAAACAACTCTACCTTTTCCTTGAATAAAGGCAACACAATAACGTCTCCCTTCTATCACTCGTCTCAGATACACAACGCACGACAATGCGGAGTTGGACGCGTCAGAAAATCCGTGAAGTTAATAACTCGCTTTACTCTTCTTGATCTCAGCTACATCCTCTGGGAAATAACACCGGGGAACAAAATATCCCCAAAACGGTTTTACCGAAACAGTCCATACCATCCAGTCACGTAACACATCACTAGGTAGAGTATCGTCCCAACCAAGGCCTAAAGCAGTGACTTTCTGCAATATCAATTTTCCACCTAGAAAACATGGAGCCAGAAACCCCAACAGGTCATACTGGCAGCCAAAACACTCAATATAACGCGACTAGAGGAAACGTCAGCAAGATCACGCTTAGAACACACTCACAAACGATCACCCTTTGCATCACGTATCAGGCCTAAAGCTTTGGAATTCGGCGTAAGCTGAGAAGTGAAATCAAGCTCCCAGATATTAGCTTTAACGTGTTCAGAAGGAAAGCTTGACAAGACTGATTTAGACAAACCGTTAGCCACCCCTTTACGCAATTTAAAACCTCTGCTTCCAAAAAGAGCTATAGACTCCTCTGTTACCAGCTTCAAATCACTTAGGGAGTCGTGTGACAACAACATATCGCCCATAGAGCGCTTACTTTCTATGGCCGTCAAAGTCAACTGGCTAGCAATGGTGTGGTTTCTATCGATTAGACGCTCAATTGCAAACAAAGCAATATAAAGGCACGAGTTAATTCCCCAAACGTGCCTGGTGAAACGATAAACCTGAGTCTCGCCATGGTCTATCTCATTAGGTCTATCTTGAAACCAAACGAAACCAATCTTCGGAATACAATAAATATGGGACGAAAATAGCTTAAGGAGGAAAAATAAAGCCGCAAGGTAGTACATCTGCCTAGCATACACTGCTGGTGATGACAGCTGAATCTATGTTGTCAAAACGTCCAGTTTTGAGATTTACTGTGGCATTATTTTTTATCCGAAACCAATCTTGCTGTTGACGCGGCAGAGCAACCTAACAGAAACTGTTACTTAAATCTGCCATACACGCAAACTTACCGAGACGACAACGATTAAGCCATTTAACAAATTAACTCCGGGTAAAACTATATCATTCAACGACAAACCTTGAAACGTAGCGGCGCCATCAAATTACCTCTCTGGGCTTTTCTTTTTTTCACACAAAAAAGTTAAATACCAGCACTTATTCTGACTAAATTTCGAGTCAACAACAGAAACTAGCCAACCCTTATCAATCAGTTGATAAAACGTATCGACAAGATTTTGCTTTAAACCAGCATCTTTAAAAGCATTTTTACAAAGAGTGACCGCGCGATTAACAGCGTCGTGAAATTGTCAGCCAGTTTGATAACGAAATTAGATTTAAAAAAGAATTTCATAATGTCCATCAATAATTTTAACATTAGATTCTACCATTTCACGAGCAAGCTTCTCGTTTTTAGACGGTTGAACAATTTCATCTTTTAGTTCCTGTCAGAGAAAAACTTTTTTCAAATCTGATACCTCAATCCTCAGGTCCTCACAATCGCAAGTATCCCTCTTATCACAAATTAAAGCTGTATGCGTCATAAATTAAATACAGCCAACTCTGCCACCACTACTGATGGGAACAAGTCCAGTGAGGACACAATTAGGTTCCTCTGGGTTTGATCCCTTACGTTCCTCTGAAACAACAAATAACTCTTTGTCGGATTGCCCAATCAAGATATCGATTTTATTTCGATCAGGGATCGTAGGAATGTTTACTTCTAAGAAACGCTTCAAGAGCGTAACCTTAACGGCACGGGGAAGACAAGGGCTCTCCTTAACAAAGTCAGGTACAACTAAAGTGTCATGGACATGATAAACCAAATTATCAGCAAGGGACTGCTTATAAATTAGAAGTCTTGAAATTTATGTTCAGTTTTAAAAAGAAAATTCTGCCAAATTGTTTTAAGGATTATTTTACTATACCTTCGGAAATACACGAGTATCCTACCAGGTTTGCTTGTGATGATAACTGGGCAGTAAATTTTCATTGTACCAAATCTACCACACAAAGATCAATAAAATTCACAAGTTGTAAACTATGGAATGATTTGCCTTCAGAGTTTAAATCAATTCGACATTTAAGCGTAAAATCCTTTAGCAAAAAAATCAAAACTTTGATGATGAAGTAAATTTTCCTATGTGGTATTAAATATAACCATTTTCTTTTTTTTTTTACTGCTGAAAGTTGTAAGCTTAATTATTAATGTTAACGTGTCTTTGCCTGTATGTTTTATGTCTAGTAACGTATTAATTATGTCATCAGAATGTGAGAGGTTGCAGACTCGACGACCGCGCCAATTCTTTGGGGTTGGACTCATGGTCTTTTCGCAGCCTCTCACAGGAAAAACCTCATTTGTGCACTTATTTAATTTTTCTCGTCAGTGTAGTTTTTTCTTTCTCATATTTCAGTGTTTTTCAAATAAAAATAAAAGAAAATGAAAAAATGAAATGATTGCAAGACAAAGTGAGTGAAACCACCACTTTTAGTGGTCTGATCTGCCAATGTCCGAATAACAACGAATTCGTCCTTTATGTTAAGGCCCAATTCATTTTTAAACCGATCAGATACCAGGGTAACTTACGAGTCAGTGTCATGTTGAGCGTAAGCTAATGCGGATTTTCCATTCACAAAGTTGCTGACTTTTACCGTGCTAGTACGAAGCAACACACCATTTAAACCAGGACTTAATTTTTTAACGGAAGGCTGTATGGAGCTCTCACAAGTTTCATCTTGTGCCGATAACCCGTCTCACTCATACTTTCCACACCAGCGGCCCCAAGCTCCGCCGATCTGATCCCGCCAAAAATGTCATGCAAAGGAGTAGCATGCTTGTGCTTGTTATTAGGTCCACAAACTGAGCATTTACAGTCAAGTGAACATTTCCGAGCAAAATGCCCCATAACAAGATAGTTTAAACATCTGCTCGCGTTCAGTGCAGTTTGTTTTTTTATTTTCCCTGGACAAGTTACTGAATTTCACGCAATTACCCAAGAAATGCCTCTATGCAGAGTCATCGCATACAAAACACAGCGGGCAGACTTTCGGCCCTCCTGACGTAACCACCCCAGACCCCGGCTTAGCAGCAGGCTCCTTGAACGGTCTGTCTTGTAATTTCATCGCAACGTGACGGACACGCACAGAAGCTCGCCCATAACCACAATCGCGTGGCTTATCTTTTTCCCCAGATCCAAAAAACATTTGAGCGTAATCAGATGGCATGACACTCAACTCATGTGAAACAAATTCGCGTAGAGAATCAAAGCCAGGGTGATTAAGATCAAGGTTCTGTCGGGTCAAATAGTCAATTGAGCAACGCCTTTTAGGCGCTTTTAAGAGTACCTGGTAGCCGATAAGCAACATCTAGCAACATTTGTTCAGATAATTTTTGAAATTCGTTGTGGGCGCAAACAAAAACTTCAAACGTGTTTAAAACCTCATTAAATTGATTTAGGAAAGCCACATTAAAGCCAATCACGGATCCGCTACGGATTTCTATGATTTTAGGTTCTGTAGTAAGCCCTCCTGGCACTCCATAACGCTGCTTCAAAAGACCAAGAGCAATTTTAATACGTTGCGAAATAGACAAACTCTTCTTGGGTGCAACAAACCAACTGACTACCTCGCAAAGCTTTACCACAAGAAGCCCTTAAAGCCTCAAGCCTCTGCTCATCACAAGGTGTCTCAATCATAAGTATACGTATCTGATTTTCAAGGAAAATATATGCAATGTTATTGCCATTTTAACCAATCTGGCTCGCAAGATTAAGATATTCGCTTCGGCCCTGCCTATTCAAGCCTATCCAGATACGTTTTAAATATAGATTCGTCACTTTTAGACGCCGTGAAAGCAGTTCCCGCCCAAACATTAAACGGTTCCAAACCGGAGTTCAATACTGCCCAGGGTAGCCCATTACTTCCAACCTCCCCAGACTCACACCGAGAAAAAGTATCGGAAAGCCACCTTACGTCACAGGCAGCACGCGGCACTGAGGGAAAATAAGGTTTGACATTCGAGTTCAACATTTGTCCAGTGGGCTTACGCAAAAATCTTTCAGAATTATTAGCTTGTCTGATGGAACGCGGCCTATTTGAACCAAGACCTGCCTCCGGCACCGCAGATTCACCCCTATTCGGGTCAGCATTTCTTTTCACCAATTTAACATACGAGTTAAGGGGGGAATAGTCCTGTTTAAAATGAGCACCCACCCCTTTAATGGCCTCATTATACCTACCTCTTTGAGAATTGATGGTCGATGACCCTTGACCACACAAGCTAGCAAGTTCCTCCTCCTTTCAAAAATCGATTGTCGATGATACTTGACGACATAAGCTAGCAAGTCCTCCTCAGCCTCAAGATTAGCCTGCTCAATAAGAAAGCGTGCTTCTGCTTCAGCTTTAATTGCTTCAGCTTTAGCTTGCTCTGCTTCAGCTTTAGCAAGCTCAAGGTCGTGCCTAGCCTTCATTCCCAAACGTTTACGTTTAAATTCTCTTTGAGGCTGTTGACATTTTACTTTTATGTAGTACTGTAAAAGTTGACATTGACATGAGAGGTACTCTCACTAGGACTCTCTTCATCAAGATCACCCTACCGGGTTTCAATAAAACTTTTACAGTTGACTTCATCGAGCGCACAATGGTATTTCTCGTAACGATCAGCAACACCGTCTAACAATTCAGAAATAGTTCGCTATCCATGATAACTCCAACGGCGCGTTTACTCTCCCCATGTTCGAATTCAATTTCACCAAATTTAGAAATTAATTCGCCGATTTCGCAGCTTTTAGCGGATCGTAAATGGTTGCTAAGATTTTTTAATTTTATCATCAACCGCCGCCTACGGGTCAGCAACTTAATTGCGGTAGTTCGCATCATTATCGATAACATTAGAACTAGGAAGACCCACGCCCACCCTAAGATAAACTATTTTTTGACTTAGCGAGAGAATCCTTAACCAGCTGGTCCAAAAATACTGCATCACCACATTCGATAGCCTCATGGTCATCTCCAGAAGCCATTACAACATAAAAAATAATGCAAAGCCATCGCTAAGTAAATTTCAAAAGTAATATCAACACTATTAAATCATAAAACTTTGAGATGGTTGATCAAAAATTTCAGTTCGTACACACACCGAATAGGAAATTGATAGAAATTGAGGTTGAAGGAAACCCGTCCAATGAATAGAAACGAAAAATAAATAAACAAACAATGAATAACTGAGGTTATTTTCAAATTATATTGAAAATGACTTTCGCTTGTACATGAAAAACCGTGTAATTGATACCATCTACCTAGAACCACCCAATACCAATGAAATTGCAAACGCTCTCCGAACACTCAGCGTGAACAAAGCTGTGAGCCATGATAATATTCCTGCCTTTTTTCTTAAAGTTGCCCCATATGTTCTTGCACCTTATTTATCCTACCTACTTGACTATGCTTTTAACAATGGTATATTTCCTGATAATTGTAAAATTGCCAAAATAATTCCAATTCACAAAAATGGAGACCAGTCTAACCCTTCCAACTATAGACCAATTTCAATTTTCACATGTTTTTCAAAAATAATTGAAGAGCTTATTTACAAGCGTCTTTTTTCTTTCATAAGTAAGAATAAAATCTTATCATCGCACCAATATGGATTTCAAAAAAAACTTTTACAGCCCATGCCATTCTTGACTTAGTGACGGTTTCTTACGATAACATTCATAACCATCATTATACAGGAATATTTTTTTTAGATTTAAAAAAGGCCTTTGACACTGTCTGTCAGTAGTCTTTAATCACAAAATTAGATCATTACGGAATACGGGGACCAACGTTGTCACTTTTAATTTCCTTTCTAAAAAGACAACAATTCGTGTCTCTACAAAACGTAAACTCACAGGTTCGGCCTAATGATTGCGGGGTACCTCAGGGCTCTATACTTGGACCACTGTTATTTCTACTTCGTATTAACAATCTTCCTGATACTGTCCAAAGTACGCCAATATTGTTTGCTGACGACACTTGTCTACACCTTCATGGTTCGAAACCTGAATTACTCCAAATTAAGCTAAATCGCGAAATTTCTCTTGCACAAGAATGGTGCCATGCAAACACTCTAACCATTAACCCGCAGAAGTGTCATATGCTTTTTATTTCACCTAAAACGAACGATTGTATTCAAGAATTTGCTGTATCTTTAAGTGATACTTTGATTTCGACAGAAAGAAGTGCCAAATATTTAGGAGTTATAATTGATACAAACTTGAATTTCTCTGATCATATAAAAGCTCTTGAGCTCAAAATCTCTAGGGCAGTGGGAATTCTATATAAATTAAAATTTGTTCCACCCTCCAAATCTTTTGTTACCTTGTATTGTACATTCATTCATTCTCACCTCCTTTATGGCCTAGTTGTCTGGGGATCAACGTTTCCAACTTACTTAAATAGACTTGCCGCTCTTCAAAACAAGGCGATCAGGGTGATCGGTGGATGTAACTACAATGACAGGGTCACGCCTCTTTATCTAAAATTTGAAGTATTGAAGTTAGCAGAACTATACAAATTAGAGGTTGCAAAATTGGTCTATGACCTTTCGACTATTAAATAAAGTCTCTTCAGTGGTGCTTAAAACTTCAAATCCATGAAGTAAATCCATCAACATACAATGCATTCTACCTAGCACCTTTAAAGGTTACTTCTATATCAAACTCAAGTTTTTGGCCCCAAACAACGATATCCAATGAAAGAACATATAACCACTAACCCACAACTAAGTTCACGGTAGCCTAACTAGCCCACATCACTAGAAGCCCCTATGGCAACCCACTCATTTGCAGCTGCAGACGCGTTTCGACCTTATTATGGTCTCATCAGTGCAGCATAGCAACCTTCCACCTTCCTGAAAAAAAAAAAAAAATTCTAACCTTCAAAAGAACTACACGCTCCAAATCTAAGCCTCTACTCGTTCTGCTCAAGGTAGAAAATTTGAAATAAAACCTTCAAGAAAATAATACAGGCTGGATTATGATTTGGAGCGTGTAGTTCTTTTGAAGTTCCTTTTGAAGCGTGTAGTTCCTTGAGCAGAACGAGTAGAGGCTTAGATTTGGAGCGTGTAGTTCTTTTGAAGGTTAGAATTTTTTTTTTTTTTTTTTTTCAGGAAGGTGGAAGGTTGCTATGCTGCACTGATGAGACCATAATAAGGTCGAAACGCGTCTGCAGCTGCAAATGAGTGGGTTGCCATAGGGGCTTCTAGTGATGTGGGCTAGTTAGGCTACCGTGAACTTAGTTGTGGGTTAGTGGTTATATGTTCTTTCATTGGATATCGTTGTTTGGGGCCAAAAACTTGAGTTTGATATAGAAGTAACCTTTAAAGGTGCTAGGTAGAATGCATTGTATGTTGATGGATTTACTTCATGGATTTGAAGTTTTAAGCACCACTGAAGAGACTTTATTTAATGGTCTATGACCGTATTCACAACAATATTCCTTATTCCCTCTCTAATATGTTCATTAAAACATCTCCAATTTCCGCACGCGCAACAAGACCCTCTATTAATACAAATAATCTATATATTCCTAGATATCGTACTAATGAATTACAACGTAGTATAAGGTATCAGGGTGTCAAAATATACAACTTAATTCCCTTAGATATCCAGAAATTGCCTAAAAGGCATTTTATTCGCAAGCTAAAATCGCATCTTCTTCAAACATATAATTAACCTAGTAATAATCTCGTATTTCCTTCTCTCAGTTTCTATACGTCTTCTGATATTACTCTCATAAACTTTAATACTACTTCCACTACTGTTACCTTCGGTAGTGAGGGGTGGCTGCTCGACTCGATGACCGTTGAGGTCTGCTCGCAGTGTCCCAGTCGCTAACCGATCGTGTTCCTTTTTCACTTATATTGTAGAAGTATGTGTTTCTTTTGCTGTCGTTGGAGACAAAAATAATAAAGTACTACTACTATTGAACTGAAAATTCAACAGTAATTGAAGAAGACTGCGAAGTGAGCTTGCGCTCTTCGGGTCAGCAGCCACCCGTTACGTAAATTATGTCAAATGTGATCGGCTTCAGCCGCGAATCGAACCCGTCATGTAGGATCTGTCATTTGCGCGAGGTACCGCTAGGCCATGTCGCTGACATTTGCACCGCTTGCATTTGCAGTGCTTGACATTTGCATTTGCACTTCTGAAAAAAATTTGCACTACAAACCACAGTCTTCAGTTGTGTAGCTTTTCGTTAACCGGATTCATTAGTATGAGCTATCGCCAGAGCGAAAGCTCTAAACAACCTAGCTACTATTTCCAGCCCAAAATACAAAGTTAACAAAAGGTGCTGAGTCGTTGACCTCAGTGTCATAAAGCTAGCAGTCTGGCAAACACCAGTAATCTGTTGCGAGTTCATTGTTTGAGGTCGAAAAAGCGCTAGAGATTGCGAATCTCAATCTCAAGGTCAGCACGTCTTCAAACCAGAAGCAGAAGAGTTTTATTTTAGCGAGCGCATCTATATTTAAACCATCTCACAAAAAAAGCACGGATTAGGTTTTGGCTACACCAATTCATGAAAACCGACGCAGAATTTAGCTCAATTTGGTTCTCATGATTGTGAAACATAACAAAGAATTCGATAACTGCGAGATCTCTTGCAAGCGGAGGAAGATATAGCGTTTCCAATAAGCACAAGTAGGTAAAATAAGTAAACACAGAATTGCGATGTTGGGAACAGGAAGATATAGTGGGAACAAAGAATTTAAGATTGTTTGCAATAATTTGGCTAGACACAATTGAAAGCTGCAAGGCGTTCGGCAATATCGCTCGACTTAGAAATTTAGCTGCAAAGTAAACGGAAAAGAACAGAAATTTATCACGCAATCGCCACAAATCTTTGGGAATATCTAGATCTAGTAGCCTATGGTAGTTCTTCTTGCCGGTCTGCTTGGAGAACTGCAGTTATTATCAAACCAAACTATCCAAATATACACTTAAGGTACATTAACTTGAATGCTCACTGCACATCAGCTTTAAGACGTAAACGTTCATATAAAAAAATTGAAGCCGCTCTTGAATATAAGCCGCCCTCCAATAGAAGCCGCACAAAATATTTAAAAATAAAAAATAATAGCAGCAGCTTGTATTCAAGAAAATATGGTTTTTGCAATGTCAGCGAAGCAAGTTCGAAAAAGTTAATGCAACACTTTTGCTTTTTTAATTTCTTATATAAACGCAATCATAGTATCTCGCAACACTGGTGCAGCAATCGATTGCACAAGTGCTTACGGAGGCAGAAAATGGCTAGACCGGTCAACTGTGAAGCTCTTTATGGTGACGTAGCAGTCTTTACAATGACGCCACAATTGACGGTGCGGCCCCCAGTAAACACTACTTTTTCCGAAATGGCCCTGGTGTTAAAAAGGTTGCCCAATGCCCACCCCTACTGTAGGCAAAGCCCAGGTGCACCAGCTAATTTTGCAGCTTTTCTGCTCAGTGCTAAACTACCACTGATATAATAACTCTATTCAGCCAGTATGGTATTTGCGACAAAACGAAAGGGCAACCCTAATCATTTATTTAGCATATCACCATGGTAATTGAAGAACAATTTACATAATGTAATAAATTGTTAATAATACAATTCACAGAAACTGGAAAATTGTCAGCATAACCAAAAAAGTGCTCAATGTACCTTATAGGTCCAGAGCTAAATTAACAAATAACCAATAGGCAAAATAATCTCACAGATTGTTATGCGCTAAGCGCTCTTCAGGGATTCTAAACAATTAAAAATAAAAGTCAAAATTGGTGCTCATCATTTTTCAAAGCAGTTTCAAACCCTTGAGTTTAGACCAGGGATGTCCAACCTTTTTATCTAATGGGCCGCATTGCCAACTAAAATATGTAACTGGGCCGCAAAACCATCAGAATAGCTCAATACAATGGAAAAATTACTTGGATCGCAATTCGCAGCGTTTTTAGCTTGAAGAACACCTCGTTGGTTTTGCAGGAAACGAAAGATTTTTATTGTAATCAGAAACTCACCCAGATTTTGATAAAGGGATAGGGGCACAACTGGGGGCCTGGAGGCGTAGTCCCCAGTCGCATAAAGAATTTTTGCGATTTTCACGCAAAAAAGCACTTATTTTCGCACACTTTCTTATCGAAAGAGACGTATGTCGATACCTGCAAGCGAGTGCAATCACTATAGACAATACGGAAGACAAAAATAAATCAGTAGCCAATGCTCGATGTTTGAGAGCAGAAGTTTGACTAAAATAAATGAAAGGAGGCTGCAACCATTACTATTTCGAGTAATCACACTAAAAGTTAGGTTTTAGCAGCTTATTACAAATTTCTTGAACGCCGGAGCCAACGGGGAGGGGGCATGGCACGGTACCCCCAGCGTGAGTCTATGATTGTAATCCAAAAATTGACGCTTGACGGCCTAATGCCCAGCGTCGACTTTTTGAAAAGCAACGGCGTATCGGCTAGCGTCAACGAAAAGCTGAAGGCGTCAATTGGCGCCGTCAAGTCAGCGGGGTCAACGCATGCCACTGCTGATAACTATTTCAAAAATGTTAATTCAATTTTAGCAAGATGGTTTTCACTTAAAGCCACATCTAAAGCATTAAAATAATTTTTATGAGCAAACGGTGCGTTTTTGGAGAAATCAAAAAATTTTTAAGATGCTAACATGTCTTATAAACAGTGCCGTAGCAGCTCAACTTTGGGCCTCCCCCAAAAACCCTTTCAAGTCCCCAATACTTAGCTTTCGATATGAATTGTTTTAGGTTTTTCCAGGGGTAACAACTCAGTTTCTCACCACAATGCGAATACTGTGGTAAAATTAAAACATATAACGCGTTATCACTGTGTAAAAATAAAAAGTGTAATTATAAGACAAGTTTGTTACACCCAATTCATTTTCCATTAAAATCGTTTAGCTCTGGGTTTTTCTACCTTTTTCTGCTCATGGCCCACTAAAATGATAAAATATGATGGTGGCCCAATAACTTTTGCTAAAAGGTACAAAGTCAACGTGATGGCATGATTAGGGAATGCTGATGTCGCTCTCTAGTCAAGCTCTGTGGCCCACTGAAAACCATGATGTGGCCCACTGTTGGATCATGGCCAATAGGTTGAAAACCTCCGGTCTAGCTAGAGCGCACTTTTTCGTACAAAGATGTTTTTTTGACAGCATCATAATCTGGAGATCGGGCGCATTAACTTTCGATTGACAACATGGCCAGCGAAGAACCAATCGGATGGCCGAGTGGATAGAGCGTGTGCTTCTGAGCCTGAAGGAGTGAATAGACTGAGGGTTTGATCACTAGTCAAGTCAAACCAATGACTTAAAAATTGGTATTCACAGCTTCCCAACTAGACATTCAGCATTAAAGGGATAGTGTTAAGAAAGCCGTCAAGTTTGCTTGTGCCGTTGGGAAAAACACTTACCGAGATTCCCCCATCTAAGTGCGGTAAGTAAACAGATGGCCGGCAACTCCTAAGGGAGCTCGTGTAGCGCCCCATTGCTTTCTGTGATAGGTGGATAAAAATGCCAACAAATGGAAAGAAAAAAGATAGTCTGCTGTTTGCCATATTAGATGTAATAAACGTTTTAATAAATTTCAGTTTTCTGAAGCTTTGTTCAGCACTGGTAACAGTAACAACGCATTTTGTGAACTCGAGAATCAAGGCAAGCGAGCACTTACAGGTATTACTGTTGAATTAAAAGTTCAACGGTATTGAAGGGAGACTGCCAAACGAGCTTGTGTCGTTCTAATCAGCAACCATCTGATATAAATATCAAATGCAATAGACTCCAGCCGTGAATCGAACCCGTCGCAAAGAATCTGAACCTGCGTGCGGTACTGCCGGATCATATTGCTGACAATGGCTGTTCATGCACGAAGCTGCTGGGTGTAAACAGCAATGCAAAGACAGAAGCGACATCACATGTCAGCTTAAAACTTTCTAGTATCGACATAATAGCATGTTCCACCAGTTGTTTTAAAAAGTTTGCTTTGAATCTCTTCCTCAGAAGCTGTACGATATAGATTTGCATCGTAACTAAACATTCTCTTTTTCTATTTTCATTCCCTTTTTTTTTTTTGCTTTTTGATTGAGGAAGACCGGACCAATGTCCAATTCTTGCGCTATTTCAAAAGCACACGTTTTCAAACTAGCAAATCCTTTTTCAATGGACTTTTGTATTCGATGTCAGATTATGGTTGCTGACACAGAAATAGGGTAGGATTGAATTTAATTTACCGATCGGATGGCCGAGTGGATAGAGCATCTGCTTCTAGATTGGTGGACTCCGGGATTCAATTCCGAGTCCGGTCAAACCAATGACTTGAAAATTGGTATTCACAGCTTTTTTGGTTGACGTTCAGCATAATGGATAGCGCGAAACAAGCCGTCAAGTTTGCTTGTTGTGCTGTTGGGAAAAGCACTAAACGGGATTACCCCATCTAAGTGTGGTAGACCGATGGTCGGCAACTCCTAAGCGAGCTCGTATAGCGCCCCGTCGCTTTTTCGTGATAGGAGAATAAAATTGCGAATAAATAAAAAATAAATAGATAAAATTTTAAATCTGCTCACAAGGTGTTAATGAATTTGAATTTAATTTTTTCAAGAGGAATGAATTTGAATTTAAGCTTTGAAAAATGATTGCATCCAACTCTGCACCGGCCTCCTTTTTCAAGTCCTACGTGCACTCTTACACACAGTGTATTGTTTATGACATCATTATGCAGTTTATGACGCTATTTGAAAGGAAACGATAGCGAAAAATTTTAAAACTGAAATATATAGAATCTGAGCGCAAAAAATCTCATTCAACGCGATTCGCCAAGCAAAACTTTGTTTTTGAATTGATGCAACTTCGGGTCCTTCAAGACAATTTGGGGCCCCTTTTGGCAGTGTGGGCCCCCCCCAATTGGGGGGTTTGGGGGGCGGCTGCTACGGCTCTGTAGTGGGTGGCAGTTGGGTGGTATGGCATAATGGGTCCATACTTTTTTGAAGATGACCAGGGGGGTACTTGTACACAGCGATGGCGGAAGCATTTCTAAAGAGGGGGAGCCCGAAACCAATGACCAGATTTTCTTTATCTACAACCAAGGACGGCAGTGGCGTAGCGAAAAATTTAAAAAAAGGGGGGCATAATTTCCACATTTTTTCAAGCGTATTTTTTAGGCAGAACTAATTTGAAGTTGATTAAGAAACCAGGAAAGTTCTAGGGGAGTCCGGGGGCATGCTCTCCCGGAAATTGTTTGAAAATTTACATGCTGTAATGGCTATTTTAGTGCTTTTTGAATAATTTTCAGTCAAATTGTGTTTAAATTTTTTGACCCTGATTCTGGGTGCTTCGCCAAATATGATGCATTTTCTTCACACATTTTTCATTATGCGTGCTTAAGGCGTAAGGCTTGTAGCTATCGAAGAGGTTCGAAATTGTAGAAAATTTGTATGCATCAAAAACATTTTTGAAAATGGTTGGTGGGAGGTTGCGTATCCCTTATCCTACCCCTCTGGATTCACCCCTGGCCATAAGCTACAGAAACCACCAAAAAATCTGGCATATTTTAGTCACTTGGCACCATTAGTATTGTTCTTTTTTACTAAAAGGCAGAGTCAAAAGGGGGGGGGGGCATGGCACAACGGCTCCGCCCCTAAACACGCTCGTGTGGACCGGATTTGGACAATGAGAGGCTCTAGGCTATTTGATCACACTGATTGGAAGAGCAAAAAAAAAGTCTTCACGTCCTCAAATGTCCTGTTTTCACTGAAAATGTCGGTATAGTGAAGAGCAAAAAAAGGTAGCCTATACACGTCCTCAGATCTTCTGTTTTCCCGTGAAAGTATCGGCAAAGAGAACAAAAATAGGTCTTGATTGTTCGTGATGAGGCCCTTCATTTTCTACGAGGCCCTAGGTTTCAGCCTGCTTAGCCTATACGTAAATCCGGCCCTATGCCTACAACCCATATCTAGCCTGTCCACATGTGACATTTCCAATTTATGTGGGCTTCAGACCCACGGTTCTTGCTTCTAGTTTCTGTTGCCCCACCGCACAAACAAAATTTTAAAAAAGACATCTCTGAATTTAAGCTCTTTCCTGGGTTTTAATTTTGATGGTAGGCCTATCAAGTTTCAAATACATTCACGCGGAGACAACATTGTAGAAACAAACGCGTAAATTAGGGCCCCCCCCAGGACCCCCTCTGAATAAAAAGTGGGGGGGCCAGGGCCCCCTCGGTCCCCCCCGGTTCCGCCACCTATGCTTGTATAGTAAACCAGGCAAATTATCATGAGATGATTCATAATTTTTATCTGCCTCAACTCCGTGCTCAGGCCCGCAGGAAAAACAACTTAATAAAGATGAAAACCCAATGGTTTCAGCAAGATGGGGCTCCACCTCATACAGCCAGAGAAACAAGGCTTTTTCTCAAACGACTCTTTGATTGCCGTTTTATCTCTCTTTACAATACCGTTGAGTGGCCACCCTATTCACCTGACCTTACTGCCCCAGACTTCTTTTTGTGGGTTTATCTCAAAAACAGGATTTATAAAAGTCCGAGGCCTCGTAACCTTGATCAATTAAAGGAAAATATCTGTCAAGAAATTCAACACATTCCTCTAGAAATGCTTCCAAAAGTTCTGACTAACATGGCAACACGTGTTCAGTCAGCAATTGGTCAACGTGGAGCCTACGTCGAACATGTGATGTAGAAAAAAAATTGACTTTACCACAAGAAACTTCAACCTTTCAGCGTTCCATTTGAATATATTTTTGTTTAAAAAATGTGTTTTGTAACCACCTTTTCAACAATAAAAATGTATATTTTTTGAGACACCCTTGTATATTCAGATGTTGGATGTATCATATCAGTACTCACCTGTGTATCGTACTGATGCCTGTGTACTTGCTTAGTAATCTAGTTAGAGCTGACTGACTGGTGATGTTTAGATAGATGTTAGATGTATCATATCAGTACTTACCTGTGTATCGTACTGATGTCTGTGTACTTGCTTAGTAATCTAGTTAGAGCTGACTGACTGGTGATGTTTATAGATAGCGTACCGTACCGATACTCCTTTTTCCCGCATTGCGGTTTTTCCCTGGCTGATCAATGCTGCCTGCTGATGTTGTTTTGTATGCAAGTTACTGTCACGTTATTAATCAAGTAATATATTTTGAGTTTATAATCCTGGTACAAAACCATCTTACTTGCCTAATTTTTTTTTTTTAATAACAACCAGCAGTTTATACACAAGTGGCTAAGATCCATACAAAAAAAAAACAACAACATATATACCGGTATGTATCAATACTTAGGATAATACAACTCCACGCTACATTACAAGGATAAACGTAAGAAATTAAAGGATATTCATTTTTACGCCACATCCCAATGCAGTAGATGGTTTGCATCTTAATACAGCTTACTGCAAAGCGGCGGCTGGGAATTACCCAAACATCAACACGTAAGCCAGACACGGATTCAATTGCATTCACAAAGGTAGTACATTAAGTGGGTGTAGTGAGTAGTGACCAATTGCCGTCCATACATAATGGGCCGTCCGCAGCCTTTCCCGTATCACGTTTTTTTGACGTAAGTCAACTAAGCGTAGGGGTTGACCCTTGTAACCCTAAGAAGAACATGAAACGAGAAAAGCTGCGGTTTACTGATTGTTCACTTCACCCCATTAAGCGACATCTTGAAGCAAACCATCCACTGTGACATGATGCAGGTGAGGAGCTGCAACAATTACTTACGATGGTAAATCACATGAAAATTTTTTACACAACTGATGGGTAAATAGTCTTCGCATACAATCAAAAACTGTCCCCTTTACTGTTCCCTATAATTTTTCAGCAAGTAGAAAATGTCATGTGTATTTACATACTGTAAGAAGCCGAATTTAAGGTTTACACTTATTCTAAATAGCAATACATGCTCTTCTCATTATTAGTTTTATTGCTACGAAATTTGTTAATATTTCTGATTTTTAATGTAGTTTCAACTGGTTTGCGGCGATTTATTGCGTTATTCTAATAAGTTTGTATTTTACGAAAGATGATCTCAGACTAAACCCCAATTTGATTTCACTATTACGTTTCTGATAAACAGTGTTTAAACTTGCCAACCAAGCGTCAGATTTGGGCTCTTTTTTGGCAAAAACTGAACATTTTAGTGGGCTTGCGGGGATTTTAAACTTTACTCAGTAAAGGTTATTTTTTGCGGGAGATGTTTTTAGGTCAAATGGCAAATTCTTAAAGTTTTTACTGACATTACAAAGCAAAAAAAAGTTTGCTATTTTTGCTGCGGCCTATCATACAGGCTATCTCGTATGGGCTTTTGGCCCGACATGACTGTTGGTTCAACAAGAAAGACTTTAAGCCATGCAGACTTATGCAACGAAGCCAAACAAAACTTACTTTTGTTGAATACGCTAGCTGACTGAATAAATAAAACTAAGGTGTTTGCTAAACAATACAAATGTCTTGTTATGGAACGAAGAGACGCGGTGCAATATGAAAATGTTTTAAAACAAAACATGGTTAAATGCTACACTGATGGATCTAAGGTAAACGGAAGAGCTGTTGCGAGTTTCTACATAGAATACCCGAACGGCTCTCATACAGATCAAATTTTTTTCCATTTGGGGAGACATTGTACAGTCTTCCAGGCAGAAGTTTTCGCTATTGCTGAAGCAGCGAAAAAACTGATCGTGGAAAAACCTTAAATGAAAAAATATATCTATTTTAGTAAATAGCCAAGCTGCTACATTGGAAATCAAAAATAATATTGTGAAGTCTAACACAGTATTAGCATGCATTAATAACCTAAACAAGTTGGATGAAAGCAATCACGTCTCTATTACCTAGACGCCTGGCCATACAGGCATCTATCATAAGGAAAAGGCGGGTATCTTGGCTAAATCAGGGTTAGCAATCAGCCCTTAAATATTTAGGGCTTGAACCTTTTATCCCTTTATGCTAGTGTTCGCGCAGCAGGAAGTGACTGGAGTATTAAAAAATGGAAGGCATCTTGGATAGGACGAAAGGACTGTATGAGAACAAAAGAAAATGTGGAGCGGGCATCACCACCCTCACTCAACAACTTTTGTGTCTCAAAAGACTTAAACTAAATGAGGTTTTGCAAGTCCTTACAGGTCATTGGAACTTACAGAAACACAGGAGCACCATTGGACATGAAGTGTCGACGACATGCCCTAAGTGTAACCTTGAAGAAGAAACTCCCAACCACCGGTCAATATACTTAATCTAAATAAATTGGCCACGTATTTACAGCAGGTCGGAAGACTCGCTGTATACGGCCAGTAATCCTACAAAAAAAAAGCGGTGAAAAGTGTAATGGGCCTAAATAGTGGCGTTAGGGTCAACCCTCACCCTAACACAATGTGCCAGAGGAGATCGAACCATGTTAGCCTAAATGGCACCACCGCCCCTAAACAACAAACTGACTCCATGACTTGTGTTTTTCTGTTCTGTGTTTATTCACCCTATTGATCAGATTCTTTCCCTTTGTATGGGCGAAATGGCGTAGCAAAAACGCTCCTTTGTATGGGTTCAGGTGCGGAATCTTCAAACGCTCCTTTGTATGGGTTCAGGTGCGGAATCTTCGAACCTGAAGTGTTTAGCTGACAAATGGTCGAACCTGCAGTTCCTTTGTATGGGCTCAGATGCGGAATTTTCGAATCCGAATTTTCGAACCCGAAGTCAGATTCCGACATTTTGCCCATACAATGGGAAGCATGCTGATCAATAAGGTGGTTTATTTCAACCGAAAAAACAGCGTTAACTTAAATTTCAAGATTGCTTCGATTTAAGTTTGAAGGAAAAACCGAGTTTTGGGAGATTTTGAAAGCGAGCCAATTTCTAAAAGAAGAATACCTGCACTTGAAAAATATTTCATTCCTGGGGTCGCCCAGGCATGTTTCGAGTCACAAGAATTCAAAGAGTCTCGTTTATTCTCACTTGTCAATTATTTATAATTTGTTCCTGCATCACTAGTGTCGCATTCTTTTTTTATCCCTGAATATCGATCGCAAGTTTCGAGTTTATGTAGAAGCGTGCTGCGATTTTTAAACGATTTGAACAAGCATTAGGCGTTATGGTTTTGAGTAGTGTTTTAAGCTGGTGTATTAGTTGGCTTATATTTATATTTTCGTTGTGAAATTTCACACCTTCAGCAATGTTATGGCTGTGTTTGCAGTTCGCACATGTCCGATTTCAACACCAGGAAGTTTTTTGCTTTGCCCATATATTTTCGAATCGTGAAACTAGACTTGTACATAACGTATTTCACAAGTCGAAACCTCAAATTTTACAAATGTAATTTTCAAACCTTGTTTCTGTGACTTTTTTTGGCTCTACAGTTGCAGAAACCGGGAAGTGTGAACTTACGTTTTCGTGTACTGCGTGAACATGCAGGTTATTTCGCGAAATTTTGCTGACATAAGTGCTTGTGAAAAAAGTTGCGGGCTAAAATGAAATGAAACCCTAACTGATAGTTCCCAATTTTTACTGCTGTAATCCGCAAGTCCCTGATTTCGTTTGATAAAATATTCATTCGCAAACTTGCGTACCAGTTCTGATGTACCGGGTGGACAGAAAAAGTGATATCAGTTTATTCACAAATTACTCAAAACTTTTTTCTTTACGACTAAAATTTGGCACATGTTATGAGCAGCTATTTTTGGTTAAGTGGTGAAGTTTTCAGCTAGAAATGTTCATAAACAGAGAAATAATGTGCAAATACAAAACTCAAGTGAAAATATCCCATATCAGATGCTTTTTTCAGAGATGAGCTTAGAATTGCTTTGCATTTTTCCTCTACGCAACGTATGTTACAGCGAGCATATTCCGCGCTATTAGTATGTGTGACTTGCCTATTAAAGAGTCGAACCCCCTGCTTTATTTGTCTTGCCGAAGGGATTATCGTTGCATTGCAGCAAAGAGTTAGCTGGATTAACCAGTCTACGTTCAGATCTTCGAGTTGTGGCCCCACGAATTTGTTGCAATTAGAACTGCCCAATCTAGAAGGAATGATGTGATTGGCCAAATTTCAACTATATTCTGATAAATCTAGAAGTGTTTCCTTTTAATGAGATCGGTATCAAATTTTTCATTGTAGAAGTCATTGCACTTTTCTTTCAAGTTTGATGTTATATTGCTAGCAATCTCAGTCAGTTTTAAGTTTGTAACAAATTCCGTTAGTTTTAAGTTGCTTCCGGAGCGGTGCTAAATTTTTCCTGTTTAATTGTCTTGCGACTCATAAGTTGACCTTTTAATTGGACGTGAACTGATTTTGTCTGCTCTATATTGAGTGGAGCCTACTTGCCATTACCACCTGCGTGTGGTTTTTTGTCAACAATGCTTAGAAGAAATAATTAAAAAATCAGAGAATACAGGGTCAAACCATGCGAGAGCTAAAAACTCAGCTTAGATCAGTTTCATTAGCAGAGAAATTTTGATTGAAACCCATGACAAGCTTCGTGCTGGCCGATCATTGTCTGATCAGTGATCAGCAGCAGATAAAGCAAATCCACGTTCAATTGCAAAACGAAACCATAGGCTGAATACTTCTCTTCTGGCTACTATTTTTTCACAGTTGTCTACGTCCAAGAATTTTTTAAAAATTCATTCAAAAGCCACATGGTGGTATTTGGGTAATTCTTGTTATAACAGGGCTATCACATGCTACTATTCGCTCGGTATAGCAGTAGTGGTAGTGTCTTTTATTTCCACATCGTCAACACGATAAAGAATACGATAAGATGAAGAAAATATAAGAGCAGTACAAGAAAAGGGAAGAGGCAACAAAAAGAATAACGTTGTGGGATGCAAGTAGAGGATGAGGACTTAAAAAACATGAGTAGGCATGATTGCCTCATCTATAGCGTTCTAGTGTTGCATTTTTTGACTTGAACTTTATAATTTTTTGTTATTCCTATTTTATGAATGTTTTTGGTCGAAAAGCTCAGCGTTTGACTGAAACTGACTGCTCGTTGTAAGCACAAAGTTTTATTTAAAAAGCAAATTATAGTTTTTCAGTTATTTTTGTTTAAATAAGATTATCACTTTTTTCTGTCCAACCGATACAGTCCTCTACAGTAATAAAACAAGTTTTGATAAAAACCTTCATATCGGACAATTGCATCAAGATCTGAAGACTCGTTCAATTTCCACTCCGGGAGGAAGGTAGCAAGAACGTTAAATACTCCTCCGATGCTCCCTACAACGCAGCCAAGGATTTGCAAACCGCTGCTCACCATCGCTGACTGTTCGTCTTGTTACTTCAATGTCGTGTCAACTAAAACCGTTTTACCCACCAACTTGCTGTAAAACATCAATATACGGCGAAGTTCAAGCACCGAATTATTTGCAAAACTACTCGAAACGTATCTATTTGAATTAATTCTATTTGAATAAGTTTCACATTTCTGTTTAATTTAAACATAAAAACTAGGCTTAGGTCTATGTTTGTGTTAATATACTGAATGGATAATGAGACTCAAAAAATTTGAATCCTTTGCCAATTTGTATTGGGCCAACACGGCAAAGAATAGCTTTTACTCCCCATTGCTTATCACCTTCGTCGGATGCTGGCACCTTGAAAAAACTAAAAATTGCTACGTTACATGTTCGAACACTAAGTGAAGAATCGCATCCACAAAACCTACTACACGAAACTGAAAATATTAATTGGGATTTAATTGGATTGTGTGAAATCAGGAGAACAAGAGAAGAAGCAACTAGATGGCAGCTGCGAGCACCCGCTTATGGCTTCCCGATCAAGCTTACTAGGGACCCAACGTCTAAGGGAACAGCAGAGTGACTTCGCTTTTACAACTTAAAAAAACAACAAATCCCTGCAAAGTATAGGTGGGCATTATCACACATTAGGTAAGTTTACTTTCCTGCAGCCTGTGCTCCATAAACTTAATAATATTGTAACGACTTTTTACATTTCTGTAATACAGTCATCGAAATCTCAATAAAACTATTATCCTTACATTTCTTCACGTGTACAGTGATAATGCTGCACAAAAACTCAAAACTTCATTATACTCGCCATATTACGCCCAAGCGTGTAACGAGTGGCGGAGCCCACCTACGCGGCGCAGCGCTTGGGCTACACAGCTCCGAACAAACGCCGCAACGGTGGCGAGCCGTTGGCGACAGTGTGACGATTTGGCCGACCCGGCAATCGAACCTCACACCTCCCGTACCTATAGGGTGGGCTTAGCAACTGAGCTAATCGGCCGGCACAATGCTACACAAGTCTGCAGCAAAATCATCTTGTTTCTCTGACATTTCAAACAAGCTGGCAAATCTTGCAGTAGATTCAAACAGTAAACGCCATGATTCTTGAAGGATTTGTGCAGCTGCAAGGACGACTGCATTCACACAAAACGAAATCAAATCATCGAGCTTGTGTTCGTTTCTAAGGGCAACAAATCGCGGCACAAAACTCACTTTTAAAGCAGCGATTACACTGCTTAACAATCTGCGCAAAAATTAAAGGCTGCAATATTTCGCATAAGACTTCGCCCAAGGTATTGCACATAAATCAATTGAAGTCACACTTGTTGATAAGTTGAAACTTAGAAGTTACAACTTAGTACTTACTTATGAATGGCAACTTTTTAGCAACTTAAACAGTAAAACGACTGATAGACCAACATTGCTCGCATTAAGTAAAAGTGCTGTGACTGCTTCAACGAACACTTTGACATTGATCAAGGTACAGCCAAACCGTTTTAAATTTGTCCAGTTACCCAATTGCATAAGGCGTGAATGAAATAAAGCAAACAAGTGCTAATTACAACCAATTTCGCGAAACCACAAGCCTGATGATGTGATAGCGGATTATGCTAGCTATTACTCTAACAAACTCTTCGCCGCAATGCGAACACAGTTTCAATGCAAGGAATCCACAAAGCTAAGTCATGAGTCCAATGCACCAACCACTTGGCCAATTCCCATGTGCCCCTTATTGCTGCTTAAAACGTCACTTTAACCACAAACTCATACGGCTCACTCACCAATGAAAAAGTTTTATAGGAAAATAACTCAAAAACATGTATCTCTACAGCCCTCTAACGGATTACATAACTTTGCTTGACTTTCATGAGGTTTCCTGAAATTTCACGTTTTTGCTTTTGACTCCAAGTCAGGCGCTCTGGAGTAACCCTTGATTATATTGATATTCTTGTTACCCACATTGAGATTAATATCTTCCGATAATTTGAAGATCCTAGCTGTTGTCATTTAACAGTTATGAGCTTGTGAACATTTTCCTATTATTGACTTTTGACCCCAAACCACATGACTGCCACCCCCCGCAAAATGTGAGACACAAGTTTACGTCGAGGTCTATCATCCCTGAACATTTCAAGCCTCTAGCATCAGCGGTTCAAATGCCCTAGACTGCGCAAGATTGGCAACATTTTTCGGTTTTTTGACCTTTGATCCCGAGTCACGTGACATAGAGCGTTCATGGTTGGTACACTGCAAGGACATATCAAGACACACCAATCCTATCAATTTCAAGTTCTTATGTGTTTTCAATCAATAGTTATAGGCCAAACGACATATTTGCTTATTTGACTTTTGACCCCAAGTGACGTCACGCAAAACTAATCATTGCTGGTGTTTTTGTACTCTCGTTGAGATGCATCTGCTCCGTAAACTTGAAGGTCCTACCAGTTGCCATTCACAAGTTATTAGCGTTTGATCAAACTATTTGTCAATTTAATTGATTGACGTTTGACCTTTAACCTGTTGACCGCCACCCCCCAAAAGTTGTTAGGCACAAGTTCACATGGAGGTCTATCATCCCTGGGAATTTCAAGTCTCTAGCATCAGCGGTTCAAAAACCTTAAAATGCACAAAAAATTGCTGAGGTTCGTTGATTTGATCTTTGACCCTAAGTGACGTCACGAACAGATCATTATTGTGCATAGTTTTGTTCCCCACATTGATATGCATATACTGTGAAAATTTGAAGGTCCTACCTGTAGTCATTCAAAAGATATTAGGTTTTGGTAAATTTGGTTGTTTGACCTTTGACCTTTAACCTGACGACCGCCAACCCCCAAAAGCTGTTAGGCACAAGTTCCCAATAGGATCTACCATCCCTGAACACTTCAAGTCTCTAGCATCAGCGATTCAAAAACCTTAGACTGCGCAAGATTGGCAACATTTTTCGGTTTTTTTGACCTTTGACCTCGAGTCACGTGACATAGAGCGTTTATAGTTGGTACACTGCAAGGACATATCAAGACACAACAACCCTATTAATTTCAAGTTCCTATGTGTTTTCTATCAATAGTTATACGCCAAACGACATATTTGCGTATTTGACTTTTGACCCCAAGTGACGTCACGCAAAACTAATCACTGTTGGTGCTTTTGTAGCTTGGTTGAGATGCATCTGCTCCGTAAACTTGAAGGTCCTACCAGCTGCCATTCACAAGTTATTAGCGTTTGATCAGAATTTTGATCATTTTATTTGATTGACGTTTGACCTTTAACCTGTAGACCGCCACCCCCCAAAAGTTGTTAGGCACAAGTTCACATGGAGGTCTATCATCCCTGGGAATTTCAAGTGTCTAGCATCAGCGGTTCAAAAGCCTTAAGCTGCACAAAAATCTGTTAAGATTCGTTGATTTGACCTTTGACCCTAAGTGACGTCACAAATAGGTCATTGTTATGCATATAGTTGTTCCCCACATTGATATGCATATACTGTGAAAATTTGAAGATCCTACCTGTAGTCATTCAAAAGATATCAGGTTTTGGTAAATTTGGTTGTTTGACCTTTAACCTGACGACCACCACCCCCCAAAAGCTGTTAAGCCCAAGTTCCCAATAAGATCTACCATCCCTGAAAATTTCAAGTCTCTAGTATCAGCGGTTCAAAAGCCTTAGGCTGCACAAAATTTGGTGTTGAAAAAAAAAAAAAAAAAAAAAAGAATTTTTCGGAAACAAAATATTTTTTTTCTAGAAAGTGGGGAGCTGTCGGGGAAAGTTAGGGCGACCAAGGTGTAGACCTAGGTGGGACACACATTTGAACTCTAGGTCACTTTTGAATCGGAACAGTAGTTTAGCAGCTACAGCTGCTGGAAGTGTCAAAAAGTGCACAAATGGCCAAGTAAAAACAATAAGGCTTCCCTTTTCGGGAAGCCATAATAACCATCGCAAATTGGAACAATGTAGGCTACTGTGCTACAAAGAAAAAGATTACAAAAAATCAAACGGTACTGGGTTTTTTTAATCAACAAGAAACTGAAAAATAATGTAAAAGAATTCAATAGAATTTCTGACAGAGTTGCATGTGTGATAATCAAATTGTCAAATAAGTATTATCTGAAAGTAATTCAAGTTTACGCCCACACCGCCACAAGCACCCAAAAAACCTTGGATAAATTTTATGACGACATTAATGAAGCAACTGGCAATACCAAAACACACTATCTTATAGTGATGGGAGACTTTACTGCAAAAATTGGATTACAAAATGAAGAAAAATTCTTGAAAAATTTTCACATGGGAAAAGAAATGAAAGAGGATAAGATTTACTTTATTTTTCTGTCTCTGAAAAGTTACGAATCTGCAACTACACCTTATTTCAAAAAAGGCCGCAACGAAAATGGACATGGAAAAGCCCAAATCAGCAAACCTTCAACGAAATTGATTTCGTATTGATCAACAAACCCGACATTGTTACAAATACTGAAGTTTCGAACTGTGTAAAAGGAAGCGATCACCGAACGGTACGCATAACAATGAAAATAAATTTACAATTGAAGCGAAAAAAGTTGTTTCGGCCTAAACTTAAATCCGCTGCAGTTAATACTGAACATGTTTTACAATTTCAAAACAGAACTAGATGCTAGACTCAGCTTGACTGCAAACAATGGTCAAACAGAGCCAAAAGACATTGAACTGATGCATAACGCTACGATAAGAACATTGATAGAAACTGCAGCCAAGTACATGCAACCGAACATACAACCAGGATCTAAATTCTCGCAAAAAAATTCAGAGCTGAGGAAAAAACGCCGAAAATTGAAAGCAACTACCATAAAAATACAAGTTGAAGAAGCGGAACTGAATAACTTGATTAAAAAAGCAACAAAGATAGGATTTGACCATGGCCTACTCTAGTACAGGCCTAACAGACATACGCGGCGTCGAGAAAACTGGAGGCCATCGTTTCGAAAAACCCTTACGCATCCGTGTAACGGCGCGTACAAAAGTTGTATGGTAGAGTCCGTTCAACTGCTGTTAGGCTAGCGAAAGAATGGTTGGCAAATTAATGGTGCAGCATCTAGCTTAATTTAATCAGAAATAAAATTAGCATAGAGTTAAAAGCAAATTTTTGTCTAGTTCGCTTTTGTTGTAGGTTAAAAGTTTCGGTTTAGGGTAAGCTTAGAAATTCATCAAATGTACAGCTTAATTTTACAGTAAGTTGACCTGCCTTGTACTCTTAAACTAGGGCCTATATGTCTTTAAAGTAAAACAGAAAGAATGGTTTAGTCGAGAGTTTAACTGCAGCAACTTGCCTATATATAATGGGAGTGAAAATTAGCATGACGTGTGTAGTACCCTATATAGGAGCTATAAAAGTAGGCCTAGGCTTGCAGATCGGTAAGTTGGTGTAGTCTGTAGCCAGTAATGGGCACGATAAACCTTTCTGTACTAAAGCGATAATGATAACCGATAATTTCAAAAAAGCCATGGGCGATAACGATAAATCCCAATTTCCGAAAGCGATATCGGTAATCGATAAATTATCGCCTATAAATTTTTCCGATAATTGTTGCGGTAAATTTTCAATGCGTTTGACGAAGTTTTTTTGTAAGTCAATATTGTAAAAATATTTTTCTAGATTTTTTTAGATAAGAGAGCAATTCACAGACTCTTTCGTGACAATGAATATAACAAAGAGCGCTTTTTTAAATCGCAAGAAGACTTTATGGACACTGCGTATTTTGCCATAGCGCCAACTGACTAATTTGAATACTGTGTGCATAAAAAATCGTTTATCGCGATAATTTATCGGCGATAACAAAATATATTACAAAAGCGATATCGGTAATCGATAAATCAAAACTATTTTGAGCGATAACAATAATCGGTAATAAAATATCGCCGATGACTATCCTGGATGAATTATCTCGATAAATGCCCATCTCTGCCTGTAGCTTAGTTGAAGCTTAAATTTACTGACCTACCCATCTGTAAATTATATAAATATCAAAAACTGCTAAAAGGGTAGGCTGTAACTTAAATCGAAAAGTAAAGATCTTGACCAAACTAAATATTAGTTTTCAGTCAGTGATGTCTAACACAAGGAGCTAACCTGCGGCATTCTGAAGCTGGGATTGCACAAAACACAGCATGGTAAATGGTAATTAGTGTTGAAAGGAAAGCAAGCCAGTTAGCACTAGTGTAATAAGTGGTCGGAGCAAAGGGGCTGTAGTTGCTTGTTGGTTAATGTTGTGGTAGTAGTGACTGAGGTTTATAATGATTTAAAAAAATTTTTGTTCAATATCTATTATGATTTAAAACTACCAGTATATCAAAAAGTTGTGTTTTGTGTAATTGCTGGAGTCACTAATATTTAGAAAACAATTCCCTATTACCAGTATGCTATATACTTTAGAAAGAGAATTGTTAAATAAGTACCGGTACCAGTGTGTTCCTCTTTGTTATAAGAGTGTGACCTATTAGCACTGTTTGGAGATTTAGCTGTTATTTCTTGTGCATTAACTATTTCTTGTGTCAGTTTGCATTGTAATAATTACTGACTAAGCTTCAGTTCTGAGCAACTCAGCTCGTGCTTAATTATTTTCTTGCAATTGCATGCTTCCAGCTTCTTTAAATTTTTTGCTTTTGCAGACCATCAAAAGTTATTGGGTTTTTTACTTTTGCTGTGGCTGTAATGTATTTTTGCTATTGTATCAGTTTATATTACAAAAGTGTGGTAATTTACAAATTACATTAAACAAAGGAACCGAAACAGAAAGTTTTAAAGTTGTCTGTGTAGTTAACCGATTACAGTTTGAGATGATACAAATGGTCTTATTTTGTCAAGTTTGGAGTTTTGATAGATAGGAGGAGCAGGTGGAACCCCACAGTACAATACCGAATAAGAGATGGGGTTGGATAAGGGCGAAATAAAGGCCACCAAGCTAACAGATTTTGAATGCAATTTCAACCCAGACCCTGCAGCTGCAGGCTTTTGCATTGAGCAGTTAGCCTAGCATGCATAATTATGTCGGCAGGGGCTGGCCTGATTGTACTTATATTGAAACATGGTTAGCCGATGGAAGTCTACATATATGAACATATAAAGAGATATGAGGAAGTTTACTACATTAACGCAGTAAATTTTAATTTACTCATTTTGTTGTTACCACCCTTATGTAATGACGTCATGGATGATTACCATTGTGACGTATTTTCACAAAACTTTACAATATGCAAAGCTTCGATAGAGACTTCACTTTGATCAGCCATAATGCAGCAGCAGTCTATATGTTGAAAATGGCAAACGTTTTATTAAAAACGTAAACGTTTTTTCGGTCTTTCATTTAGCCCTCTTCAGAAAATTGAATAATGAAACGCATTTTAACTAATTTAACCAAGCTGAATGCACAATTGTATGGAGGAGGTTCTTCAATTTTGCTGAATGTGTTTTAATGTACGCTGTCGTCGTAATCGTTGATTCATGTCATTTTATTGTTTGAAAATTGTAAAGTATGGATGCCTAATACTGTACTGCATGAATCTTCTTGCGTATGAGGCAGCTCTTCACGTTCTAATATTCAGGCGCAGCAGCCATTGAATGGTGTAGTCATCCAGCTCTGTTAGGTCCACAGCTTCACGGGGT
Organism: Trididemnum miniatum; assembly: GCA_964006365.1. Classification (NCBI taxonomy): domain Eukaryota; kingdom Metazoa; phylum Chordata; class Ascidiacea; order Aplousobranchia; family Didemnidae; genus Trididemnum; species Trididemnum miniatum. The sequence continues at coordinate 3,590,815 of OZ023245.1, forward strand.
TGATAGATTGGACAGTGGTAAAGAATGTGTTGTGCAGTTTGAGGCTCTGGTCCGCATGCACAATATTTTGGGTCGACTAAATCCCCATTTGCACATGTTGCTATGAAAGCTACCCACTCCAGTGCGGAGACGGTTGAGTTTCATCCAGTTCTTTCGGGTTAGTTTTGCTCCAGGAGGTGGTTTGGTACTGGGAGAGTGAGTAAGTTGCTCAGGTTTTGTATTTTTTTCCAGCTGGAGCTCCATGAATTGAAAAGATTGAAGTAGGATTTATTGGGGAAAAGGGACGGCGAGATTTTAACCGCTGGGGCCCGAAGGATTGCGCTGTCGTCACCAGTATATTTAGTGGGTCGCCATCAAACGATGCAGCTTGTTGATTAAGAAGGTGCACCAGGTGTTCTCTGCGCAGGCTCGTTGGAGCAATGCCTGAAAGCACTGGGAGGAAATCAGTAGAAGTTGAACGAAGGCATTATCCTCAATTCCTTATAGTGTCATTTAGGGCGTTGTCGATCTTTCTGACATGAACACTTTGGCACTAGGTTGCGACGGCATACTCTGCGGTGCTGTAAACAATAGCAAGAGCACTTGTACCGAGTGTATAAGTGCTAGCACCCCAAGTCGATCCAGCCAGGCATCTCAACAGGTTGTTTTGAGTTGCCAACTTGACATGGAGTGCTTCGGAGCAGTGTCTGCATGAGAGCTGTCTGTCCAGCTTCACACGCATATAAGTAGGACATGGCTTTTGAGAGAGTGCCTTGCCGTCCAAGAGGATTGACAATTGGCGACTACTTTCCCTGTTGTTAAGATGAAAAGGTGTAACGGTGGTCTTGGTCACACTCATCTTCAATCTCCATAGGCTCGGGTACTTCGCTACACAGTCTACATCACACGTGAGTGTTTCCTCCACTGTGTGCCAGCTTTTATGGGAGTAAAATAACACCAGATCATCAGCATAGCCGTACTAGAGTGACTTAGTTTTTGGTAGGTCGCTGATGTACATGTTGAAAAGCGGAGGAGAAAGGCAGGATCCCTGTGATAGGCCATTCTTGAGACGGCGAGGACGGCTCTGCGCTGTCAATCACTAGTTGTGAGGACAAATGTGCGATTAGCCAAGATTTTAGTAATGAAACGTACTAGATGTTTGTCTGGAATCATCAAAAGCTTTAGTGTTATGCTTTGATGCCACCAGGGCCGGTTTTAAGCCGATTTGACCGATTTTATCAAATTGGGCCCCGCGCCTTGAAGGGGCCCCGCGCTAGTGGGGGTACTTTTCTATATTAACCGATCAGATGGCCGAGTGGTATGGAGAGTCTGCTTCTGGGTCGGTAGACTTGGGGTTCGATTCCGAGTCGGGTCAAACCAATGACTTTAAAATTGGTATTCACAGCTTCCCTGCTTGACGCTCAGCATTAAAGGGACAGTGTGGAGCAAGGCGGCAAGTTTACTTGTTGTGGCGTTGGGAATGGCACTTAGCGGGATTCCCCCATCTTGGTGTGGTAGACAGATGGCCGGCAACTCCTAAGCGAGCTCGTACAGCGCTTCGTCGCTTTCTCGTGATAGGAGGATAAATATGCCAATAATAATAATAATAAAAAATTATGAGGTACAAAATAAGATGAAGAGCCATAACTTGAACCCGTTTACTTCTGCTTTTTCCTAATAAATAAAAAAAATCGGCCACTCGGTTGCTGTTAAAACAAATAGACAGGTCCATGCCTGGTAAAAACTAGCCGATTTTGGGGTCAACCTCTTCTCCCTTGATTTGAATACTACGGGTCACACACTTCAAAAAACGCGTGGGAGCCACCTCGATTTGGGCCTCAAATTCAAATTGGCCGCCTAATTGCAAAAAATCGTCCAAAAACGGTTCATACTTGTTTGTTTTTGACTAATTCCTCGCTTGTTCTTGGTTTTGTGTGGTTTTAATATCGTTTTGTGCAATGAGTAGGCTAACTGTTGGGCGTGTAAAATCCAGCATGGCGGCCATGTACTGCCTCATGTTTGCCACATATTAGGGGATTTTCATATCTCGCGTTCTAGTGGGGCTACGAAAATAATTTTTGTGTCCACCCATAGGATTTCGAGGTCAAGGGATTCATTTTTTTAGGTCTCGTTAGCGTTACAAGTAAAAAATTGCTTCGTTGTATGATTTTTCGGGCAATTGAGACTTTGACTTTTGGTTGGTTAACCAGCGAAAATGGCAAAAACGGCTCTTAGAGGCCCCGGAGGCATGTCTCCCCGGAAATTTTTTTTTTAATTTTTATGAGGTAATAGCAATTTTAGTGCTTTTTGAAAAACTTTTAAGGCTGATTTTGTTTATTGTTCGCCTTGAATTCGACTTTTTCTCCGTCACTAAATATGAAGCATTTTCGTTGGCACATAATAAGCATGATTTTATGCCTATTTGTAAAAGTTCCATTATTTGAAAAAATGTATTCGCAAATTATTGCTTTTTGGCATAACTTTCAAGATATTACCATAACGCTTGTCTAAAATTTGCAGTTGCCAAATTTGCCTTTTTGGATGTCAAAAGTGAAACAATAAAAGGATCCACATTATCTTGAATTTTTTATAAGTTACAGCAAGTAGTAAATGTCCATCTGTTTTTTGGTTTGTATGTATGTTTTTTTTTTAATAAAACGTCAACTCCAATACATTTTGCTGTAAAGAGTAGGGATCCCGCTATCAGATTTCCAATAGAGTGGTAAAGTGCTAGGTGGCGCTGTTCCTAGCAACCGGGTTTACTGGTTCTACACTATTTTTGCTTCATTATAGTAACGCAGCTACAGGTAGTTTGCAGCTGGTTTCTGTGGCCGCCTTGGGTACTGCCGCCTGTTAGGTTTCGTCAAGACTAGTTTTACCCACAATTTTTGATGGTTCAGTGTTTTGTACCTGACTGTAACCATCAGTCTGAAGGGACAAACTGTAGTTTTTATCGGTTTCCAAAAGACAGGCGAAAGCTTTCAAGATGGATAACATTGATAAGGTAACTTGCATTATTTTTTTTCCTACACCAATAGGCATACTACTTTACTAGGCTTTTAACAAGCTTTTGATTGCTTGGACATTATTGTCCTAACAATGATCTTACCTTGGCTAGTCTATACATGCACTGCTCAGCTGCTCTTTTTTGGAGTCGCAAACTACCAGTATGCGAACTTGCAGCAGTGTGCAGTTACACATGTAGTAATCCACTAACTACGCTGGTGAGCTGAACCTTTGAATTGACTTGAAATCCTTTACTAAGCTACAGCAAGAAAATTTAAAACATACGGTATTAGACTATATGAAGTCTTTAGTAATCTTGAATGACCTGTATCATTTTGAACTACTAACTTAGTTTGCAACATCATATGTTACTGGTAACTAAAGTTTTGGTCTAACTTTGAGATGAACCTTACAGTAGTCATTATACTGAAAATGTCCTGCTAACAGTAACAACTAGTTCATATTAGTTTTAATTTTTTGCAGAAGAGCTGATAAAGAACCAAACGTAAATTCTCGTGTGTGCAGTTGCCATTTTCAAGATGGCAAAAAAGAAAATAACCCAACAATATTTAAAAGAAATTTGGACAAACTTTTCCCAGTTGAAACATCATCTTCAAAGAAGCAGAAGACTAAGCCAACTAATGCTACTGAAAGAAGCATTTCTTTGGATATTACTGATGAGAAGTTGGATGAGGTTTCAATGGATGAGTCGGTGCTGCGTGCTGATCTTTCAACTAGTTCAGAATCCAACACTCATAATATGAAAGAGCCGAATGGCACCAACAGATTTTATTCAGTTGACAATTTAAATGAAGAAATTATTAGAATGGAAACTGGTATACCAACAAAAAATCTTTTTTTATTGATAGTTGCTTATGCAAAAAGATTTAAAGATGACATTTCATATTTTTACGACTGGAGAGTTGAGAGCATTAAATTTGAAGATCAGATTCTTATTACATTGATGAAGCTAAGGCAAAATTATACAAATCTACATCTGGCAAAGTTATTTTCCTGCAGCAAAACCACGATTTCGAACATAGTTTTAACTTTTATTCACGTGTTACATAAATTGCTGTTTGTTGATTTGATGTCACATGTGCCATCGCGATTCAAAAATGGCACTTCAGCTCCAGCTGCATTTGCTGACTTTCCGAATTGCCGAATGATAGTGGATTGTACTGACATAGAAGTTGTTACCCCAAAACAAATGGATTTACAACGACTAACTTATTCTACTTATAGGTCAATGAACTCATTTAAGGCTCTTGTTCGAGTAGCTCCCAATGGTGTGATTACATTTATCAGTAAGCTATATGTTGGATCTACATCTGACAAACACATTGTTCAAAAGTGTGGAATTTTAAATCATTTTGTCGCAGGTGATCTTATTCTTGCTGACAAAGGGTTTTTGATCCAAAACATTGTACCTGCAGGAGTAAGTGTTAACATTCCACCATTTCTCGAACATGGTAAGTTGTCTAAACATGAAATTGTTAAAACTAAAAGCATTGCAAAGTGTCGAATTCATGTGGAACGAGCCAATGCCAGGTTAAAAAGTTTTAAGATTCTAACTTTAATTCCGTCATGGCTGCGTGGTTACGCTGATGTTGTTTTTCAGTTGGTTGCTGCTTTGGTTATCTTACAATTTCCTCTTATTAAAGAGGCTTTTGATGATAGTGTATTTGAATGATATTTGCCGTATTGCCGGTAATATTGCCTGTACTTTTATACAAGTTCTTGCAAGTACTTTTATTCAGTGGGTATATCACATTTTGCAACTTTATTTTGAAAGAACCAGTAGGCTTACTATTTTTGCTGTTTTAGGGTGTGAATTTGACCGTGATGATAATAACTGTGCCTTCTGCCATAGCCACAGCCAGATAGTGTTATTTCTTGAATGCAAAATTTGACTCATAAACACTGTTTTTTGTGAATATTTATGCTTATTATTTCGTGCAATTATTCTTGATCTGTACAAACAAGTGGTACTGTATTTCAAATCAAGAACAGGAGTTATGCATAGGCAATGATTCAACTTGCTTGGTTTCACGAAATATACACTTTGTTAGCTGAAACTTATATACGTTTTTTAAATTATGTCTGTTTTGTGTATGGTAAACTAGTATTATTTATCTGGGAGCCTAGCCAAGGCTAGCATTTTTTCTTTTCATAATTCTTGCTGCAACTACTGCTGTGATAATTTCTACAATAAATATGTTTGTGTTGTTAAAAGCTGTATATTTTGAATTCTGACGCAGCAAAAAAAAAAAAAAACAAAACAAATAAACAAAGAACTGCAAGTAAAAATAGACAATGGAGAACATGGTTTCTAGCCAATGATATTACGTAATGGCTATAATTAAGTTGTTTACATGCAAGACAACAAACACCTTTCCAGAGAACACTTTTGACTGTATCATATTGTACTCTTCAGCAACTCATGTATAGACACCATTCTGGGAACAGATATTTTATATAAAAACTTCGAAGTTGATTTATGTGAACGTTCCAATTTTCATCCTTCTCTATTTTCAATGTAAGTACTTCCTTTTTGGTCCAAACAACGAAATAACATAAATTCATACCACTTAAATATAATTGTCCTTGAACCTGGTGCCAAGATCTATGATTCTTTTTTAAAGTCAAATTCTCCCCTTCTAAAGTTAAAAAAAATGATGGTTTTCCCAAACCACTAGACACAAAATCATCTCTTAACGAAAATGGACATTTTACTTCAAGAGTGGCATTTCCATCCACAATGCCATCTGGTGATGCACCAAGTAAGCCTGTTTTATCAAGCCAGATGCCACACTTTGTAACCTTTTTTCCACTTTGTTCGCAAAATTGCTTGACTGCTTCTTCTTCATGATCTATGCCCCAGGATAAAGCCTTAACACTTTGCAGGTCATTCTGACCAAGTAGCTGTTTTCGAAGAGAAGGGGTGAACTTTTTTGCCCTGATGGCTAACCCAAAGTTGCTTGCAGTCAGTCTACCTTTTCTAACGCTGTGCCAAAGTATGTTCTCTCGTTGACCAATTGTTTCTTCATTAATTCTAAGAATTTTGGTTTCATCAAGTGCCATAATTTTCAAAAATAAAGCTGATTTGTCATTTGACTTTGCAGCCAAAACTTCTTTAATGACATCATCAATTTGTGGAGCTGTAGAAATTGGTTCTTGCTGAGACACTTCAGGGCTCATAAGCCAGTACAATCCTGTAAACCTACCAGAAGTGGCAAGTCCTTTATAAAGAAATGATCTGTCTTCATCATTTGGTTCCCTGGTTATTGGTTTCAACCTTTTGCTGGAAGGAAACAAATCAGTTGCAGCTGCCGACTGCACATCAAAAGATTTTTTTCTCTTCCATTGGCATTCAATATCAGTGCGGCTCAGGTTGTATATCCCATGAATATATAGAGCAGCGGCATGACTGCATTTATACTCGCCCCTGGGACATTCACACTCAGTGGATTGAATTTCCATATCTTCATTAAGATTTATCTGAAAATAATATCATAAATTAGCTTCAGAAGAGTACGATCCTGTAGCCTAATAATAAATCATGTAACGTCAGGCTACTTATTGACTGACAGCCTTATTCAGTTATTGGTAGCCTACTGCACCGGTAGCTTAAAAAAATTGGTTCAGGTGGTTACTCTTAAATCTATTAGCATAATAGAATGCAATCTTTCAAACCAATCAAATACTAGATATATTGCAACTTAGTTAGCCTACCCGTTTTAGGTTATAAAAAGAAAGTTTTTTAATCTACATTCATCAGCTTACCATTACATTGTATGATATGTCTTTCATACTAGCATGTATTTTTCCTCTTAATACACCATCACAATACTGAAATAACTCCACATGATTTGATTTGTAGTGATTTTCTCCTCTTTCCACTGATTTTGCTTCATTTGCAAAGTAACCAAGCAGTTTGGTGATAGAACACATGTTTCGCAACTCACTTCACACCGGTAACTAAGGTTATGCGCCAATAGTTTAGAACCAGCAAAAGCGGTTGCTAGGACAGCGCCACCTAGCACTTTACCACTCTATTGGGCCCCGCAGTTTCTAGCTCCGGCCCTGGATGCCACACAGTATCATCGGCGGCAGCGAGATTAACCAGGACTACTCCTGCTTCGTTACCCTTCTCAAATCTACCTTCAATGTCTGGATTGTCTTTATCTTCGACATTTACCAACCTCAGCAGCCATACGTATTGGTTACGACTTAATGTCATTTGCAACAATAACGTACAAAATTCAGCGGCTGTGATTCTTAGGTTAACGAAATCTGTGCTGATAAATGTTTATGCATTGAGCCAACTAATCGAATATGTTAACTTAATTGGTGGGGCCCCAAATTTTGAGGGGCCCCTAGCTTCAGCCCGCTCCGCCCCCCCTTAATCCGCTAGTGAAGCAGGCTATCACCCTATGACTAATTTCAGTAGGCCACCGATAAAGCAGTAAACTTCCCAGTACCTACCTACGCTACAACTAAACTGCTAGCTTTGCTACTCGCCAGAATCACAAATTTTGTCAGATGCTTAGAGTTTCTCAACTTTCTGGCAACACTTCCATTTTGGCTTCGCAATTTGCTTTTGTCCATTGTTAAGATTAAAAGAGAAATACTGCTACGATTGTTGCACTGGTACAAGTTTACAGAATAATGTATTATTGCGAACATATTAGTGCATTATTGCGAACATATTACCTCGAAAAACTTATCGAATCCAATGAGCATCATTGGCTGACAAAGAGGTACGAACTGCATTTTCAGACAGCATTTAGCCTGTTTCCATGTCCAAAAACCGTGGGCTTTTGGCCCGCGGGCTTTGCTCGAGTCAGTTCGAGTCAGGCTTTATGTGGGCTAATTTCAGCAAAATCGTGGGCTTTGCTGGCCGCATCTAAATAGGTGGTCTAAGAACGTGGGCTTTTGCAAAACGATGGGCTTTGAGAAAGTTGTTGCGTGAGGTCTACCGCTTAGACTGTAATATAGGCTGTTGATATTTAAGAAGTTGGCCTATGATTATCAAATAAATGTAGGTTTGAGGCAATTTTGCTTCATAAAAGTTAAAATTAGAGTAAGCTGTTGATAAATTCAACTTGCCTTGGGCAGTTAGCTGGTTAGGCTCGTTACTGAATTCACCTATTTGCCAGTTAGCCTTGTTTTGCTATTCTGAAGTACTGGTAAGAGTGAAGTCAATTCACTGTTCAAGTTCTGAAGTCTGTTTGCCTAGTCTACTTGCAAAAACAACTGGTACTGGTAGGTGGTACCGGTTCGTTCTTACTTCCTGATTTCCAAAGTGGTCGCTGGGTCAGCCTTGGCTTTTTTGCATGTCGCAGCATTGAGTGACATAGGTAATGCTACGCAAGCAGCTTTCGCACCGGTACTGCATGCTACCAGCGTAGGCCTACCATACTTTATTTACTCAATTGCAATTAAACTTTGAAAAGTATTGTTAGTGTTGCAGTTGCTTTGATGACCTTAAACAGTTGAATATTTAAAGGCAGCACTGGCTATTTGTACAGGCTTGTACAAATAAGCACTTGGTTTATTCTACTATCAGATTATCCCTTCACGCTGACCTCGATCCAGAGAGCATGACGAAGTGATGAAGTAAACTAAGTCGTTATTTGTACGGGTCTGTAACAATAGCCACTTTGATGTTTAAAAGTTTGCGTGTAGGTGATTTAGCCCACTGCTACTCCTGATATCTAGTACCCTTACCCATGTCTAATCATGACTGGTATTAAAATTGGTGGCATTTATTCAATTTTGGCATATCACTTAGTATTCAATACCGGTAGCCTAGTTCTTTAATGGTCATAATTTGCTACGTCCTAACTTGATGTTATTACAAAAAATTATGTCTGTTGAAAAGTGTTGATTAGTCTGTTAGTTATAGACTCGTATCCCTTTTATGCTGAAGCATGCACACTGCATGCTCGCATTTATTTGCTTAAATAATATTGTAATTGTTATTGTTCACTTTTACAGTATTACTGACACAAGCTAGCAATAGACCATACCCTGACAAATAGCATAAATAGCCACAAGTTAAACACCAACTAAAAACTGTATATCATTTTGTCGCTGGGTTAGCGCCTGCGCTGCATTTTCATGACATATTTTTTGCCCAAGGGCTTAGTATTTTATGCAATGTTAAGAGCTTTTGTTTTGAATTTTCGTCAGTGGAAGGCACTGTGCAAAAACATTACCATTAAAGAATAAAACTCACTGGTACCTTACTTATGTCAAGAACTGGTATTTTCAACGTGATGTCATTGCAGAAATAAAGGAAAATAATTTAACTCATATGCAATATTGATGGTATTTATTTAAATAGATTATGTCCTTAATCTTTCAATTTCAGATCATTTGGTGCTACTAGTGTGTTTCAGAAACCAGAAAACTTGCTGATTGCTTATTGAAATTCTTGAAAACATGTTACGGAAGCCAGCAAGTGAAGTTTTTGCCTCACTTGTTTGAAAAGTGGATTGAAACGTTGGTCTTACATTCTTATCAGGAAAAAATTATTGCAACAAATCTTGGTTAGTATTTTATGAAGCTTTGCTTAATATCTTGTAAATGTGCTACATGCAAACTGCAGAGTGAAATTTGCTGCTGATTTGATCCAATGGAATTATCAGTAAACTAAATTTTTGAGCAAACTTTGATATTTGTGCATGAGAGCTACTTTCACTCTTGGTAAATGCAATTTTGTTGTGTTTGGCTTTACAACATCTGTATGTACAGTACGTTGTGCTATTTTGCAGTTGTAGTATATAATAATAGTATATACATACTGTATTACTCTGCAAGAGCTATGATATCATCAGCAACAGCTATAATGTACCATACTATGTTTTCAGTCGTAAATTGCAGCAGGTACAGAGTGCAGACAGCTGATAGCTACTTGTTCGTGAACGTCTAACGGCCAAGTGGACTGTGGGACTCTGGTGTAATTGGTCAAAGCAATGTTATTAAAACTGGTATAGACAGCTTTTCTGCTTGACGCACAGCATGAAAGGAATAATGATTTGAACAAGGTCGCAAGTTTACTTGTGTTGTTGGGAAAAACACTCATTGGGATTCTCCGCCTCTGAGCAGGTAACCAACAACTCCAAAGCAAGCTTGTTATAGCACCTTGATTGCTTTCTCAAGATGGGATGATAAATATGCTCTAAGTAACCACTACTAAGCTGTAACATTTTAACAGTCTATAGCAAAGTCTTGATTGTAATTCTCTTCAATTTTCGAAACTGAAGAAAGATTTAATCTAAAAGCGAGATATGCTGTTTTTGAAATTGTTTTACTGCTTCAAAGAACCAAACTACCTGCAAAAGTATGTCTGTAGCCTACGATGTAAACTTACATCGTATTATTTTGCATTTTAGTGCCAGTGAGGTGGATTTTGTCAACAGCTGTTTGTAAAAGAAACGCATATGCAATGACGAAGATGCTCACGTGAGTGGCACATGCAAAGTGCAAATGAACTGGCTTGCTCCAACTTAAATGAACCCGGTGTAAGAAATTGATGGAAAACTTTATGGTTCCTTGTTCTTTTGAAGCGGGATTTCCCAGCATAAGCTTTGCTGAAGGATCGTTCATTGCAAAAAACTGAAAGTGGAAGCAGTAAAGACCGACATGATGTTACATGGCTGACTCGGAACAAAAACATCTTATGGACAGGGCTATTACATAGCCTGATATGGATTTTTTAAACGCACTGCTAAAATAATTGTTTCTTTTCTGATTTGCGTGCTGGCAATTGAAGTTGCATCTAAGCACAAGGCTTGCTTTCCACCAGATTACGCAAGCAGCTCGTTTTAAGCATTCAAATTACTAGGTGTTTAAGTATATATTTAAAGGTTGTGAACGAGCTCTTATAAATTTTAAGCTTTTTAAATGGCCAAGTGCATAGATCGACTGCCTCTGGCGCCGTACACGTGAGTTCAATTACAAGTCGGGCAAAACCAGTGAATTGGTAATCATTGCTCTCTACATGATATTAAAAAGGTTACTTGTGGCGTTCCCATGTAACATTATTTACCACGTTTTGAGTTGTTACAAAGTTCTTTGCATCTTTTGATTGAGCTCGTTAATAGCGCCCCTATCGCCTCGGTACACGACATTTAGGCGCGAGACATCTGGGCGCAGACATTTGGGCGCAGTGCCAAATGAGCGCGAAGTACGTTCTAACGCATTTTTAATAAACTTTTCGTTAGTTTTTTTTTTTTTAATTAATGAAAACTATTTTGTGTCTGCAACGATCTTATCCAGTACTTAATTTTCTGTTTGCAACGATCTCATAGAAGAAATTAAGATGTGTTAATTAATGGTAACGTATATCAAAAAAGATGGAGCAAAGTAAAGGTCAAGTTAACGATAGATAAAGACTCATTTTTACGATCGATTGTCTAGCAACCGAAGAGATTGATGATCAAAGAAAATGTCCACGCAATGTAGGACAGCGAAATAAAAAAAAATTAAGAAGATGCTTAACGCAGTGGTGATTTGTAAATTCTTTGAAATGGAATCATGTTTGATAAAATAAATTATGAGTCAGCTGTTAATTATGATCGATTTCATTCGTATATGTTAGATTGGTCAAGTACCTTTTCAAAATCACGTTATTTTTTTAAGCGAAAACTTACTTTTCTTACGTTTTCATTCAAAATTTGCTGCGTATTAATCACGCATTACTGTGTCGTTGCAATTGTCTTATTCTCACGTGTTTCCGTCGTTCGAGAACGTTGCAACAAAAATGTTTCAACTTTTAGATCTTTTGTTATCTTAATTTCTTCTACGAGATCGCTGAAAACAGAAAATTAAGTATAATATTGGATAAGATCGTTGCAGACAGAAAAGTTATTATTTAAAAAATAACTAACGAAAAGTTGATTAAATCAATTAATCATCAATCAATTCGTTTTTATTTCCGCACTCCATTACATTAGAAACACACGTTCATAATAAGTATTGGCCAAGCGCGGAAAAGGGCACACGCAGCAAAACGGGTAATCGTTGAAGCATGCCCGTCAAAAAGACTAGGTATGGCTGCGTGACCCTAACTAGGCATGGCTGCATTAAAAATGCGTTTGAACGTATTTCGCGCCCAAATGGCACTGCGCCCAAATGTCGAGTTTCGCATCGCTTTTTCCCCATGGAAGGATAAAAATTCAAATTAAAATAAAACATATTCTGCTTGGATTTTCATACACTTCCATCTAGAGGTTGTGACCGTAACGTTAGAGTACGCTTGGAGTAGCAACTCCCAGTGCAACTGTTTTGATGAAATCTGCGGATTTGTTTCTTGAGTAATTCATGCAATGTCTTTGGTGTAGAGATTGTTTTGGTTATAATATTACCGAGAAAATTTTGTTAGCAATGATCCAGTTAATTTTGCTGATTATTATTTTGACATAATAATTGTGGACTATACTTGATCTTATACCCAGGGGCGTGCCAAACTTTTCTGCAGCGCGAGTTTTTGAGAACGTTGCCACAGGGCGTCCTCTGAAATACGTCAAAAGGGTTTTTTAAAAAAGATCTTCAAACCCTACAGCGTGCTACCCCCTTGCCTCCTCCAGGCACGCCCATGCTTATAGTCGTTTTCTAACAATTTACTACGTACATTATTGCTTTTTCCTTGCGTTTGCTCGTGCCGCCCCGATTTATTTTCACGTTATTATTACCGGTACTCAAAGGTTGACGCTGCAAAATTAAAGGCATTTCTAGCAGTTATGTACTTGTGGTATATTATTCTTTAAATTGTTGCGCATCATTTTTCATACCGGTATGCGCAGCACCTCGCCCAGAGCTTAGACTTACCTGAGACAGCCTTCAAGTTAAACAAATAATTTTATTGTTTTCTGGACGACGTATAGCGTTTATGTCATGGCTCACTTTCAGCTATGAAAATCATCGTGCTAAAGACTGCATTTTTTGGCTTGTATAGGCCGACTTGTGACGATCAGCCTTTAAAATTATAGGTTGGCAATGGCTAGTTGCAGCTACTTCGGTTCAAAAACGTTTTTGCAATTGTCACGGAAAGGGATGAGTTTTAGGCGAAGCGTTTCTACGAACTGGCCAAAATACTCACTCTCTTACTCCATGTTTTTGTTTTAATCGGAAATTCGTTCTCTTAAGGGAGGTAGCAAGCTCGGTCTCTAGTTACTCCCCTGAGTAGAGTGGAATTAGTCACATCGATGTAAAAATAACGCCCGGCAAAGTGATGTATAAGACGCGAAAATCTTTAGTTTGAGCAATGACGCTGACGAACTTGACAATTGGTATACGACCTTGCCAAGCAGCTGTGGGCACCAAGAGTGATCTTTATTTTGGTTGCAAGCTCATTGGCTGGGTGCACCTGATCCAGGCAGTAGATCTCTCCCCCCAAAAAGCCTACCGGTACTACTTTTAAATCCGGCGATTGAGATTTGTGTTCTTCATCTTTCTCCTCTTGTTACAAGAAAGCGGTGGAGGCGCTATGCGTACGACGAATCCAGATTCGCTTAGGAGTTGCCTTTGTTTTCAAGTTTTCCGGTTGAATTTTCTTTTGACTTCTTCAATTCGCTGCTTGCCGGATTCCACCAAGCAGAGATAATCATCGCAAGGACGCAACAACGAGACTAGGTTGGGAGTTGAACCATTAACCTTGCGATCATGGTCGTCGTGAAAACGACGCTCCAAACCACTGCGCCACGCTGCCGAGATAGTAGCATGTTTATCCTCCTATCACGAGAAAGCGATCAATGCGCTATACGAGCTCGCTTAGGAGTTGCCAGCCATCTGTCTACCACACCAAGATGGGGGAATCCCGCTATGTGCCTTTCCCAACGGCACAACAAGTAAACTTGCCGGCTTGTTCTTCACACTGTCATTTCAATGCTGACCGTCAAGCAGGGAAGCTGTGAATACCAATTTTAAAGTCATTGGTTTGACCCGACTCGGAATCTAACCCGAGTCTACAGCTCAAGAGACAGACGCTTCATACCACTCGGCCATCTGAGCTGTTAAATCAATGTTAACTGTGAACTATTGGTACGTATACTAACCAGCCGCTCATTTATTGCTGATACCTTGTAAAAAATGTAAAAGCATTTTTTCAATTGTTAACTAAGTAGGCTACAAATCCGAGTGGGGATCATTTGGGCATGGTTTGGGGTTATACTGCTTCAAATTGGGATGATCTGATGCGTAAGTTTTGAGTTAGTGAGAAACAGATTAGGTGGAAATAGGCCAAGCGCCTTGAAATGGAGGAGTAAATTGCAAAGATGCATTGTTTAACCACCCTTACTAAGCAGCTTTTAGTTTTGATACGACGAAAGACGAGAGCTTCAGCATTACCGAAGCCAATCATGCCAAGAAAAATTATGTTACATCGTTGCTAGGCTGTTTCACTATGCGCCTCTACCGGTAAATTAGTTCAGCATTCAAAGCCCACTCTTAGCATTTTGGACATGGAAACGCGCAACGAAAGTGGGCTAGAAAAGCCCGCGACTTTTAACTCGGCCCACGTTTAGAAAGCCCACGTTTTGAGTGGACATGGAAACAGGCTAATTGCATCTAAGTTCAAAGAACTTCCGACTTCTACTGAAGACATTGGAGCTGAGTGGTGTTTGTTTCGGACAGCAGTCATTGCGTCCGCTACTAACTGTTGTGGACGTAAGCGTGTTGGAGGGACGAAGGGTAGCGAAAAAAGAACTCCTTGGTGAAACCAAGAAGTTAAAAAAGCTGTTCGTGCCAAGAAAAGTGACCTTTAAGGCCTGGCTTGCAACCAAGTCATCACTTGAACTTCGTTCGCAGTACTCTGAAGCACGTAAGGCGGCAGCCAGAAGCACGTAATCTGAAGCACGTAATTTGAAGAAAGGTTAGACGATGATTTCAAAATGGCAAACAAACTATTCAGGCAGACGATTCGCCGTTTGCGTGGAAAAATGTCTCAAGCCGCTTTCTTCATCGAAGGTTCAAATGGCGTCTCTTCGAAAGATCAAGATGCTATTTTGAATCGGTGGAGAGAATACTTTAGTGATCTTTTAAACCCAGTTCATGCTACATCGACACAAATTCACGAGAAACAGGTTGGGAAGATATTCAGATAACCGAAGCAGATGTGAATGCAGTTATCAAATCAGTGAGAACTGGAAAAGCACCTGGTGAGGATGATATCAGACCTGAAATGTTAAAAGCAATGAACACGTATGGTGTTTGTTGGTTAACTCGTGTTTGTAAGGTGGCATATAGGACTGGGCAAGCACAAAAGCAATGGCAAACCAGTGTGATAATATCTATCCACAAGAAAGGAGACAAGAGAAAATGCACCAATTATAGGGGCATATCTCTCATCAGTGTCCCGGGTAAGGTCTATGCCAAATGCCTTGAAAAGAAATGCCGTGAAATAGTCGAGTCTAAGCTAACGGATGCTCAGTGAGGCTTTCGTCCTGGCCGAAGCACAATGGACCAGATCTTTGCCTTGCAATGAATCTTTGAGAAGTCGTGAGAATATTCGAAAGAGTCAATGCATGTTTTGTTGATTTTGAAGAAGCATATGATCGCATTCCTAGAGGCAAGCTTTGGGCGGTACTGTTACAAAATGCCATTGATGGCCCGTTACTAACTGCTATTAAGTCATTGTGCATGCATTCGGAGGTCTGTGTTCGTGTTAACAGCGCAACGATTAAACCTTTCAGAGCAAGTAAGGGACCAAGGCAAGGCTGCTCTCTTTCACCTATTTTGTTCCTTATTTATATGGATGGAATAGTCAGGAAAAGTGAGTCTTATGGCGAAGTAAGCATCAGAGAATCCACTGTACAGCGTCTGTTATTTGCAGATGATCTTGTGCTACTCGATTCTACCAAAAATGGTCTCCAGCAAACTCTTGACAGGTTTTCGGATGCATGCTCTGTCGCCCGAATGAAAATCAGTACAACAAAAGTAGAAACCAATTGCCTGTCCAGACAACCAAACCAGTGCTCTCTCCAAAGCAGTTGTTCAGTTGTCCTGCTAAAGAGCGTATGTTTGACAAGCGCTGAAAAGGAAACGAGTGCGCGATAATTGCTGTTTAGCTGTCGAGAAATTTTGAAAACGAGCGTTTAAGTCGTTTTACCCAGATAGGTTTTGTGTAGTAAGTTCTCAGCTTGGTTTGACATGGCTGTTATCAAAAAGTATCAGAGTACGGAGAGAAAGTTTGATTCAATCCTAATTTCGATTCAATCAATAAGTCAGCGTCTTGAGAATATGGAGAAAAAATACAACGAATTTTCAGCTAAGAATATTGAACTCGAATCAAAAGTGAATGAGAAAGCAGATGCTTGTGAACTGAACAAACTTATCTCTAGGGTTGCACATTAAGAAAATTCACTTCTTAATGCAAGTCGTGATGAAATAGCTAACGATGCGTATAACAAAAGACTAAATCTGCTCATGCACGGACTGGAAGAATGTACCGAAGAAGTTTGGGAAACTAGAGAAAAAACCCTTGGAATTTTTGATGAGTTTTTAGAGAATGGTCTAAAACTTGATTTGAGCAGGGTTAACGTGATCGATATTCACCGATTACCACAAAAACCCGGGCTAAGACGTGGAGTTAGAATTAACCGAACGATTAGTGTCAAATTAAAAAGCGTATTCGACAAAAAGCTCACACTTTCCTCTTGTATCAATCTAAAATCTTATAATAAAATTCGACGAGCTGAAAACCAATTCACTGGTTCCGCTGGAAGGTTCAAACCAGCGTTTGTCTCAGATTATTTGCCACGCCCATATCTCATTCTCAAAAACGAGCTACTTCTTCACTTTAAGCAAGCCAGAAGAGAAAAAAAGAAAGCTTCTTAGAGAATAGTCGACGGTGAATACTGTTTATTTGTTGATGACAAGAAATTTTTACTTTCTAAAAGTCTCAATAGCTCGTCTTGCTGTGAAGCCAGTTTCGAAGAAGATTAATCTTCTGAGGTGTGAAAGATATAACTGTGGCCCATTACATTAAAAAATTAGTGGATAGTTGGATTAATTTATTACTGTGTATAAAAACGTGATGTTTAAGTTTGTTGCATGTCCTAGGTGTATCCTAATTTTTTTTAATGAATAGGTTTGCAATGATTTTAATTTATTATTAATTAACAGTATCTTTGCCCTGTATTAGCTCCCAATGTCGTAATTATAACGGGATTTCAACTATTCATTTCGTCTCAAATAATCGTTCTTTCATACTGATCTACTTAACTATTTAACGCTCCCTAATATGACCTATTGCTTGATGTGACAGTTAGCTGCGGTGTTGCCCACTCGTTTTTTTCTCTTTATTTTCTTTTAGTTCCGGTTTTTGGTAATTCATCTGTACCTCACGAGATACACTTTTTTTATTATGTTTTGTTACTCTTGTGCATTTGCAGACGACTTACGTGATCAAACTCTGGAAGACTGTGAAAATCTTACAGATTTCCTGGGCTCGTGTCAAGTTGCTAATCCTAATAATGATGCAAATGACTATGATTCTCTTTAATTGAATTTTTCTGATACTGTTTCCTGCTGTCGATGTTATGATGAAATATCTCAATTTGACTATGATTCTAAAACTAACTCCCTTTTTTTATATTACATATTAAAATTAGGTCACTCCAAAAAACCTTTGACAATTTTTGCGAAACTGTTAGTAATTTTTCACTCAAACCCGATATCATATGTGTTTCTGAAACTCGCGTTCAAACCAACTCCTTGATAAATATTGATTTACCAGGATATGGATTTGTCTTCACGAGTCCCCAGAAAAAACAACCTGGTGATGTGGGCATCTACGTCACCACCTACTTACATTTTCGTATTTTAAAACAAAATTGGTTAAAACTTGAAGATTGCGAAGACCTTTGGCTAAATGTATCAGATCAAAATTCTAATTGTAATCGCAACATTATCGCTCTTTACCGTCACCCCAATACTAATGCAGGTGTGTTTCTCAGCAAACTGGATGATGCTTTGTCTGACCCTGAAATTATTAACAATCGAACGTAATAACTGGCGACCTGTAGCTTCTGCAGCAGAGAGGGCTCGATGACTTAGTCAGAGCTGGTAATACCAAATATCAGATCAACCGATTTATCATTACACCCTCAGACAAAAGTTTAAGACCACTTTCTAATTTTCATTGATTTTGTCATGTGAACCACTTAATTTTATTTACTCTCGTGAGAAGTTGCTCAGTTTTTTTTTTATAATCAAGTTTATTTACAACATGTTAAAAAGAAAATACACATGCAGAATTCATGGGAGAGCGAGTCACTACCTCCCTCATTAGGCGCTTTTCTCTGCTGCTGAAAATCCTGGGATGTTCTGTTCTTTTCTTATCCGCAAAAGTTTCTTTTTTTTAGAATTTTTTTATGGCATTATGCACAGCAGTTTTATTTTCTTTGCACGTATAAACAATATGACGCTCAGATAGCTTCATCTTGCTGAGTGCAACAACTTGAGCTCTTTATGTTACACTGAGAGATGCTTTTTTACCCATATTTCCCTTTCAATTTTTCCTCCTTTTTTTCAATTAATTCAACAATGCCGGTTGGCATTACAGTAGATATAAGTAACTTAGGGCACGAAAGCTATTGCAGAGAATATACAGAAGCGTGGCAAAGGTCCTTTAGTTATATGATGGCTCAGAAGGCACTATTTTATGACTAAAGAGATTAGAATATAAAGTTTGTCCTTTTTGCTAAGTGGTCTTAAACTTTTGTCCGAGGGTGTAAAACTGTTTTGTGATTATGACCACGACAGCCTGTTTCACGCTAAACGCGATCTTCAGGAGGTGTCTGCAAAAAAAAAACTCGATAAAAACTAAAATCTCAAAACAACACTAAAATCTTAAATAAAATACATCTGCGGAAGGAAGCTAAATTCTCGGGTTGTAGTTAACTCGATGACGGTGTGGTGAACTGCAAGGATTGTGGCAGTGATTGGGTATGACGTCACGGGAGGAGAGCAAATAAAAGAAACAAGGCACAGAGCGAGAATTTAGCTTCCTTCCGCAGATGTATTTTATTTGAGATTTTAGTGTTGTTTTGAGATTTTAGTTTTTATGGAGTTCTTTTTTGCAGACACCTCCTGAAGATCGCGTTCAGCGTGAAACAGGCTGTCGAGGTCATACTAATAAAACAGTTTTAATGATAAATCGGCTGATCTGATGTTTGGTATAACAATTGAACTATGTAGTTGGGGATATTAATCTTGATATTACGGCATCCAGGCGATCTGTAACGGTGCAAAGGTACATAAACTTATTATCCAGTAAGTTTTTCTTTCTAATCATTACTAAACCTACCCGAGTCACAGACACCTCTTCAACAATAATTGACCTCATCGTCACAAATGAGATGTCTCACCGCATATCTTCCATGATAATCAAGACCGATCTGAACGATCACTGCATGATCGCTGCAAGGGTTCTCGACCATAAGTTTCGACATAAAATTAAGTCTACGAAAACATTTCGACGAGATTTACCCAACTTCTCTTCCGAATTATTTATCTCCGACATAGAACACTTTGTCGGTCGATATTTGGATGATTTACCCGAATTAACTAAATCAAATTTCAATCACTTGTTTAATTACTTTACTGATACTTTCAAACGAATAATTGACAAACATGCACCTCTTTCACCAATCTCGCGTAAAAATGAGAAACTTCGCAGCAAACCGTCAATTACAAAAGGAATGTTAATTTCTTTACGTAATAAACAGAAAATGTATAAAACCGATTTTTTAAATGGTAGCATCGTTTAAAAAAAGATTTATAAAGACTACGCTAACAAGCTGACAAAAATCAAAACCACAGCCAAAAAAATACATTACGGTCACAAATTTTAAAATTGTAAGGGCGATGCTTGTAAAACGTGGAGTTTAATTAAGACTTTATTGCCAACCAAATCAACCAAGCACCTTCCTTCCATGCTAAAAATTAATGATAATTTTGAACGAGATTTACATATTATAGCTGAAAAGTTTGGCGAACACTTCAGTACCATAGCTGCAAAAACTTTTGGAAAACAACTTTTCTACTGAAACAAATGCCTTCAAAAAATGCTTAACCACACCCATTCCTAACTCTATTTGTTTGAAACCTACTAAACCGATTGAAATATTTAACATAACTTCTTCTTTAAAATCAAATAAAGGTTGCAGAATAGATAATATTCCTACTAAAATTTGTTAAACTTTCTGCCTCTCTCGTTTCCGAACCCTTATCAATCTTAGTCAACAATGCATTTACGCTGGGATTATTTCCTGAGAGGTAAAAACTGCAAAAGTGGTCCCAGTTTACAAAACAGAAGATAAATGTAATCCTTCAAACTATTTTATTCGAAGGATCTTCTCTTCTTCTTTATTTTTTTATTTGAAGCAAATTCATTTTCAGTTATATGAAGATAATAACTATACTGTACATTCTAGGGTGGCTGCTTGATTCGAAAACCTTATGATCACTTCGCAGTCTCCCTGTCCTTTGTTGTGATTATCGTTTTATCTTCATCATGTTTTTGATTACGGACAAATAAATCCAATGAGTTGATACCACCAAAACAGTCACAGAAATTCAAGTAAAATTACCTCGGCGTCTCATTCACAAGTGATGGCAGACAAAATAGCGAATTGGACATCCGCATCGGAAAAGCAAGTGCAGTGATGCGCCAGTTACACCGATCTGTGGTACTGAAACGAGAGCTTTGCACCAAAGCAAAGCTGTCCATTTTCAGATCAGTCTATATTCCCATTGTGACTTATGGCCATGAGTGTTGGATCATAAATGAGAAAGTGAGATCTCAAGTTTAAGCAGCCCAAATGGGATTCTTGCGAAGAATTAGCGGTTTAACCTTGTTGGACAAGGTTAAAAGTGCAGATATGCGTGAATCTTTAAACATTGAATCGCTGCTTCTCCGACTAGAGAAATAGCAACTGCGTTGGTATGGACATGTGACACGAATGTCCCAGTAAAGAACAGCCAAAAAAGCGCTCTGTTCAACACCAATTGGTGGAAGGCATAGAGGCCGTCTCAGAACTCGATGGCGAGATCACGTTGAAAATCTTAGTTGGTCTCGCCTTGGCAATCCAGCCGAGCATCTATCCTTTGTTGCAGAGGATCGAGATGCTTGGCGGATATAACTTGAGCAGCTGCCCATGCGATCTCCAAGGATAATCGGGTCCAGAAAAGTAAGTAAGTATGCTGCTTTCTTATTTTCAGTACCAATTTTTGAACTTTGATGCAAATCAAAAAGTTATGAGCCCTGCTGGCAGGAGTGATACTGTGGCGATTACGTACTCGTTGGTCGCTGCTGGACGTCGTGCAATCTATTTCCCAGACGAAATCTGACACTTTCGCGACATTTTGTATCGATAGTAAAATTTTTTTATCTTTTTCCCACACCTTTCACACATTTTCCGTTATTTTTTTATCATCTCCTCCTCCATCTTGGAACAGACAGATTTTTCGGAAATAGAAGGTGTGATTTCCAACAATTCAACGTGGCCATGCTTGTATTTTGCCTTTTTTTGCATCCATTTAAACTCGCGTGCTTGCTGAAAGTATACTCTCTTTCTGGCTCTTACATCGGTGTGCTACTTTGAGATTGTGACTTCAGTATTGCGCTACAACGTAAAGCAATCCGAACTCCAACAATACCATAACCCTCGAACACCGCATACGTGTCCCTAAGGTTGTAAGCCCTAAAAATATCTTGCCCCCAAAACTGTCAAACTTGTTTCCATACACTGAACATTTGACTGTAGGTGTCCACCACAGTCCACGCCGGGTGTGTGTGACCTTTTTTCAATGACGTCTTTTTACGACGTTTTTGTAGGACCCTCCTTAACAACTTTTTTGGAGCCTCCCCCCCACTCGGGACGTGCCTGCAACACCAGCTTTGGGTTTTACTTCTTACATACATGTCGCAATTGTCGCATGTCTATCACAAAAAATGTTCAAAAAAAGAAGCAACAGAAAACTCTTGTCTGCGGAGGGGACCCACTGCTACAATACCCCCGGGCCACAACCGGTTTTTGGAAACCCTGTTGCTGCTTAACATATCGCACAATCTCAAGTACTGAGTAGTTACAGGGGCGTGCCCAGAAATTTGAAAAGAGGGGGCCGCAATTTCCTGTTTCCGTTTCCACTGAAAATATCGATAAAGACCAAAAAAAAGGTCTTCACGTCTTTCGTCGTCCAATTTAACCCCTAAAATCAAGTGAAAACCAAAGAAAAAAAAAAATAAAGGTCATCGCGTCCTCAGATGTCCTGTTTTCACTGTGTTCGTTGACTGGAGATATGTATATTAGCTTATATTTTAGCGGAGGGGGCCGCGATCCCAGCGGCCCCCCTGGATACGCCCCTGAGTTATAAAACGCAGGCCCGCTGGTACAATGTCAGATCGAACAAGAGCTGGAGTTTGTTGAGCAATTTTGTTGATAAACTTAATAGTCAAGCGGTTCCACTGCTGAGCTTGATGCATTAGTAGCAACTCATATCAACCTTGAGTTCCCGTCTACGTTACTACTGGTACCGGTACTGGGTTGTTTTTCAGGAAACCAAATTATAGCAGGCTATCAGCTGATCACTAATTCGATAAAGTAGTAAAATTACCGGTACCTAGCTACGCTAAAACTTAACTGCTATAACTTTGCTACCACAGCGCAATGCAAGGCCTAGCTACCTACAGTCTAACCCACTGGTCGGTAATCTTTTTCGCACTGCGGGCCGGTTTGAAACTGAGTTTTTTTTTTGCGGGCCGGCCTCTGAGAAATCACAAATGTTTTAGCAATAAAACCGCTCGGATTTATTTAGCTAGCACATCTTCCAAAGTTTTTCGGGTGTTTCTAAAAAAAAGGTCTTTACCCTGCGATGGAGCCAGCTCTTCCAAATTTAAAGCATTTGATGTGAAAACGCACACGGACTGGTTACAAACTTCACCGGTGTTTGCTGACCGCTGTTTTAATGTATTTAATCTGGAAAAGTACGCGGCCCGGTACCGAACCACTCGCGGACCGGCACCGACCCGGTGTTTGCCGACCAATGATCTAACCAGTAGAGCATTTAGCGATATGCGCTAAGCCTTTTCTGAAATCACTCACGGTCATGCAGTAAGTTAAAGACAAACGGCGCACCATAGGGGCGGACACTGCGTGTGGGTGTGATCATAGATACGAAACAACTTTGCTCTAGCAATTCTATTTATTTTTAGTTGGGGTTTTTCGCACAAAAAATTATACCAGCAAACAAGGTAATAAATTACCGACAATCATTTTGAAATTACTAAAGTGAGATAAAGTAATCTGGACGAAAAGCATCAAATATCGATTTAAGCCAAAAAAAAGTAAAGAGATATTCCATATTCGATAGTCATTCAAAAAAGCAAAGGCTCCAATGCATTCGATGAACAACAATTAAAGAATATTGCAATCGAATAAAGATTGCAAACGATTTTTTGCAACTCTGAATTTGATTGAAGGAAGCGGCTATTTTTACGGGCCCGTAACATTTGTCTCTTTGGTTTGCTTTATTATTTCGTCACGCTCTCGTAGAACCGAAAGAGCGCAAAGGGATAACAAAAGAAACCAAGTGCTTATCTGTAAGGGCCCGTACTACAAATAGCCACTGCCTTGATTTAAATGTCGCAGTAGTCACTAAGTTTGTTGAAACCATTAAAAGTTAGTTTTGTCACTAGGTGTCGCTAAAGCCCAATATTAAGCTGGATTTCTGGAGTTGCCTAAGGATGCCCAAACATTTGTAAAGCCTGTTTATTGACACCATTTTTAAGACCGATATTGTCACCATTGGGAACGTTTGCGCCAAGTTTCACATTTTGTTCAAATTTTGAACGATTTAACCACATACTTATCTCAGTAGCTCTGTTGCGGTGACTGCCGCATAAAAATGAGCAAGCTGTTTGCTTTCCTTCCGAAACATTGCACTGATGGTAGCAACTCAACTGTACTGGACATTATGCAATGCGTGCGAAGTATTTGCTCATTTGCGGTATGCTTTTGCTCTTTTCAAAAAATGCTTTCCTATGCTCAAAGCTTTTTTCAATCCACGTCTATTCATATGTTTTGCATTTTAGGCTTTTAGTCGATCGACTGCTGAAAACAAACGCATTTGAACAGCTTCGTTAATGCAAATCTCTATGATGCAAACACATGAGCAGGCATCGTCGCACTGCTTAATCTGGGGATTATAAAGAACGAACAGACAGAGTAATTTCGTAAACATGAGGCAATTGCGCTTTTGCATGAGTTATCAACATTACTGGCAAAAAGTTGTAAACAACTGCACGTATTACCATCCAAGCAGCAACGACTCGTAGCAAAGAATCGTTCCCTAAAAACAGTTTAAAATAGAGCTCAAAGTCAAAGGACCGTTAAATCAATAAATCATCAGGTCTGCCAACTTGATGGTGTGTCACGGGTATCGAAATATCATAAAGCTAAGTTCGAGCTCCGCCATTGACCCTATAGCACTGTAATATTTTGCTGATTTTGACTTTACGTCAAATCAGTACCTGGCATGGTGGCTAAAGACATCGCTATCAGTGCGGCAGATCTGTGGTTCGGTGAAATCGTACGCAGTGTTGCCAACAACTTGACGCTGTTGCAGAATTTAGTGCCATTTTTCTATTTATACTCATTTTGATTGAGCTCTATCTTTTTCTGCAAAACCATTCCGAAATATGCCGCCGGGACGGGCCCCGCCACTCTTAACATGCTTCAGTGCATAAAAGACCGGAGAATAATGAAGATTTAATCTGATTGAAACTTTGCTTCAAATCATAAAACCCGTATTAAGGTGCCTTTACCGATACGCGACGTGCGACAACCATTTCTATTTATACTGGCTTGCGACTATGACGATATAAAATTTGCTTGCCTGTGTCAAGCAAGTTAATTGTTCAATGATGTCGCAACCATCAAACGTGCCTACTCTCATTCCCGTCAAGGTTATCTCAAACATTTTTTTTGATTCCGAGCGATGAAGCAATAAAAAGTGTATCTGTACCATTCGTTGATTCGCGTGGTTTTTGTCGCGTTGTTGCCCCAAAGTTCAACTTCAAAATGAAATAAACAAAAAACTAGGTAATCGTGTTGTCGCCTGTCGCTTATTGGTAAACAAACCTTTAGTTGCTTAGGCTATTTCCAGGCAGCTAACATTGTGTTATTTTCAAGCGGAACTATTTCCGTTTCAATCGACTAGCTACAGCAGGGGTCGGGGAACCGGCAAAGCACACCGGGCCAGCTTGATTGCATAATATTTTCAGTGGACCATTCCTGATATTAATTTCTAAATTTTGTCTTAAAAAAACACATAATCTTACGTCGCAAATTTATTAAACATTCATGCTAAGTTGATTTTTATTGTAGAATTACAAACTTTTGCGCGTTTTGTAGCCACAAATATAGCCTGTAGTTGAATGTGAAGCAGTTTTTAGGAAATTTTAGAGTTTTTTATTCTACGAGTTTGTCGTACGCTTAACATAGTTCTGACGCGGGCCGCTGGTTTCCCACCCCTCGAAGTACTGTGCAGTAACTGGTCCAATTGCCACAGCTACTGTGTTGCTCGATCTTGATCAATTTTAACTGACAGTAGTTGAACATGCGGTTCATTTGCGCGTACTTCGCCAAACTATCATGGCAGGAATTATTGAAATTTGTAAAATTGCGTTCACCGAAACTTCTGTATGTGAGCAATATGCTTGCTAGTTAGTAGATGTCGAAAATCGCAACCTAATTGGATTAATGCACATAATATAATTAAATGAACAACTTTGACACAAGGCAATCAACTCTCTAAGATCACTCTCAAAGAAAGGACATTTCCTTTGAGAGTGATCTTAGAGAGTTGATTGCCTTGTGTCGAGGTTGTTCATTTACTAGACCTTTTGCACAGTGGCTTATTGCGCATGCGCGTCAAAGCGATGTCTGAGTGAGTTGCCATATGTAGCGATTAAGTTGCTATAAAAATGAATGGCAAATAACCGAAAAAGCTTCGTTTTTTCGTAGAACAGTGGCAAAATACTGCCGGATAAGTGTATGACAGAATGCAAATATCAGCTTAACTGCTTAACCAAAGATATTTAGCTGCGCAAGGTGTATTTTGTAGATTTTATTATAGGTCCAAAACGGCTACCCAGACATTTCGCATCCTCATTAATATAAATATGTGAATAAGTTTCAATTTACTTGCAGAACACACCATTTAGTCCAGTCGTTGAAGGTAAAATATAGGCCTAACCCGGAAAAAAATAACTTAAAGTTGAGACTTTCACAGATGATTCGTTTGGATCTGGATAGTCACCAAAAAAAAGCCCCATCGATCCGCTCTGGTAATATCGAAATATGCGTGACTTTTAAAGAAACGATGATGACGTCATCAGGTAAGTTTAAAAACTTTTTTTGTCCGAAGATCGTAGAGTTCGGGCTCATTCGAAAGGTATTTCAATGCCGATGTCAATTTTACTAAAATATATGAGCCAGTAGTTAGCTATGGTTGCTAACTTGCTATATTGTGACAGAGAACTAAAACTGTGTCCAAGTTTTCAGTTCTTCAGCGAAAATAATGCAACAACTTAGTATAAGGTAAAATTGTTAGCAGCGTAATATATACATACGCTTCTCAGATTCCATATTTATTGTAATCTTTTCAGACATTCAATCATCAGTACAATTAGCACCTTCGATGTGCATGCCAACGTTTTTTTTTTTTTTTTTTCTTTAGATTCAACATCAACTTCCTGTACAAACAACCTACATTATCACAACTTAAAAATAAAAATCTAAACTATATTATTTTTTGAAAGTAGAAAAAGCGTACGATTATTATTATAACAATTCGCTGTAATTAACCTTGTGGGTTTATTTACTTCTGCATTTTTTTCACACGCATATCTGTGACATTCTCCACATGATGAAATGCAAGGAATCACCTCTTTCCGTCGGTCGCATTTTTGCAGGCTCAATCTTTCCTTGGCAACACCATGTTGAGATACTTTCGATACCTGCAAAAATTTAATACAGTTGATATCAGAGTTGGTAGGTGGTACAGCCGTAACGTGCTTGTTTCGAATTCATTTTAGACCGGGCCAATGGCTTGCCACTTCTGCAGTTTACATTCGGAGCAGTTCGTTCAACCTTAATGTAGTAGCGAAAATGGCACGTTAATCATAATAATGTGGCACATAACCACGTTTACAAAGCAGCTTTAAGCAAGTGTAACAAGGATTCGACTACCAAAAAAATAATCAATTGCGCTAATAAAACTGCTTACTGTACCCGAGTTGGTGATAGTTCCAAGTTATCCATTTAAAATGCTCTGATCGCAGGGTAAGTCACACTGTGAAGATCTGCAAAGGCGAGGCAGACACAGCTATGTAGTGTTAACAAATTGAAAGACTGCGAGGGTGAACAAGATGGTTGTCACAGTAGCAGATGACACCGACACTGCAGTTATGCTGTTATACCACTGGAAAGAGCATCATGAAGCTATTGTCTTTTTTTCGCCGAGATGGAACAGAGTTGAAACATAAAACTTGTCGCAAAACATTTGCGACTTTCAGAGAACATCTTTTGTTTATTCACGCATGTCAGTTTGATACCATCTCAGCTCCCTTTGGCAAAGTAAAAATCAATTTCCTAAATTCTGTCCAAAAATGCAACCTTATAAAATGTGTCTGACGTCGTAAATGACACTGGAGCAAGGTAAACAGAAATTGGCGGCTTTTGCTCTAAATGGCTCACATTGTTTTGCAACGAGTTTTATTTTTCAACCCCTGCTCCATATTGGCGAAAAAGAAGACAATAGCTCCATGATGCTCTTTCCAGTGGTATAACAGCGTACCTGCAACGTCAGTGTCATCTGCCACTGTGACAACCATCTTGTTCATCCTCGCAACCTTTCAATTTGTTGATACGTAGTAGCTGTGATGTCCATTGCTTTTGCAGATCTTCACAGTGTGACTTACCCTGCGATCAGAGCATTTCAAATGGTCAACGGTGGAACTATTACCAACTCGGGTACAGTAAGCAGTTTTATTATAGCAATTGATTATTTTTTTGGTAGTCGAATCCTTGTTAGATTATGAACCTGGTTATGTGCCACATTATTATGATTAACGTGCCATTTTCGCTACTACAATGAGGTTGAATGAATCGCTACGAATGTAAACTGCAGAAGTAGCAAGCCATTGGCCCGGTCTAAAATGAATTCGAAGCAAGCACATTACGGCTGTACCACCTACCAACTCTGATATCAACTGTATTAAACTTTTGCAGGTATCGGAAGTATCTCAACATGGCGTTGCCAAGGAAAGATTGAGCCTGCAAAAATGCGAGCGACGGAAAGAGCTAATTTCTTCCATGGAATGCGCGAGATCCAAGTCAAGACAAGTTTATTTTACCAGAACGCATAATAAAGAGCGCAGGACAGAAACGGCGAAAAGCCTTACGGTCATCTGAGTCAGCCGCACTTTCGGCAGCAACTTACAATTATCAAACTGGTACAAGGCAAAAGAGCTTAAAATGCAACGTTCAAAACATAAAACAGTGAAATTCACACTTACACAAAAGAAAAATGAAATAAATAAACACAAACAAAAAAGCATCGCAAACTAGTTTTTTCAGTCTCATATTATGCATAGGTAATAGAATGTTGTAACATAATTAAACGATAATTAACACAGTTTCGATAACTAACACAGCTTCGAAGCAGTTAACACAGCTGTTTCAATTGCAATTGTGACGAATTTTAAGCAAAATAAAGTTTTATGGTATCACTAAAACAAAAAAAACATTATTATTATTATTATATTTAGGGCTTGTACTACATGCTCAAAACATTCACCGGAAAATCTTAGTTGATGAAACAGATGCACGCCCATTAAAGCCAGAAGGATGGGGATCACTGGAGATTATAATATGCTACGAATTAACACAGATAAGGCCGTAGCATCAGAATGTCTGTTGAAGGTGATTTGATGCAATTGCAAACTGAGTTCAAAAAGAAAATGCTCTACAAATTCGTGTTCGAGTCGTAACCATGGATTAATTAGCATTTCATCATGTGGAGAATATCATGGGGATGCTT
This sequence comes from Trididemnum miniatum, assembly GCA_964006365.1. NCBI lineage: Eukaryota > Metazoa > Chordata > Ascidiacea > Aplousobranchia > Didemnidae > Trididemnum > Trididemnum miniatum. The sequence goes on from OZ023245.1 coordinate 3,619,918, forward strand.
GTGAAAAAAATGCAGAAGTAAATAAACCCACAAGGTTAATTACAGCGAATTGTTATAATAATAATCGTACGCTTTTTCTACTTTCAAAAAATAATATAGTTTAGATTTTTATTTTTAAGTTGTGATAATGTAGGTTGTTTGTACAGGAAGTTGATGTTGAATCTAAAGAAAAAAAAAAAAAAAAAAAAACGTTGGCATGCACATCGAAGGTGCTAATTGTACTGATGATTGAATGTCTGAAAAGATTACAATAAATATGGAATCTGAGAAGCGTATGTACATATTACGCTGCTAACAATTTTACCTTATACTAAGTTGTTGCATTATTTTCGCTGAAGAACTGAAAACTTGGACACAGTTTTAGTTCTCTGTCACAATATAGCAAGTTAGCAACCATAGCTAACTACTGGCTCATATATTTTAGTAAAATTGACATCGGCATTGAAATACCTTTCGAATGAGCCCGAACTCTACGATCTTCGGACAAAAAAAGTTTTTAAACTTACCTGATGACGTCATCATCGTTTCTTTAAAAGTCACGCATATTTCGATATTACCAGAGCGGATCGATGGGGCTTTTTTTTGGTGACTATCCAGATCCAAACGAATCATCTGTGAAAGTCTCAGCTTCACTAGGTTTTTTTTTTCGAGTTAAACCGTACAGCGACAGGAGTAATTTAAGCTTATGGTTCGCCTAGATGAATTGAATAAGCATTCTGAATTACCGGTAATGCAATTTGTGAGCTGGTCTCGATTGATTTAACTATTCGCAGCATAAAAGCAACCAGTAAAATAATGCAGTCTGCGATTAAGAGTTCGTTTGGGTTCGTCAGCAATGCAATCTTGTATGCGAAATTAACAAAACTTTCAAGTCTGAACCTGAGATAAGCAAGAAACGCACTGCGCACTTTTTATGGCTGAGATATAGCCCAATCTAATGCCAGTCCACACATACTAGAACCATCGGCGTCAGAAACAATTTAAAAAAACATTTCTAACTTCATTTATTTCGCAGAGCTGAAGTTGTCATGACTTCCCGTCCGGTAGGCCAGAAAGGACATTGCTTTTTTAGTTGTTTCATTTATTTCATAAAAGAATCTAAAGAATAAATGAACATTGAAACACAAATAGCTTTCACTAACTTCAAGACAACGCAAAACAGCGGTTTTACTATAGTTTAATGTATATTAAATAAAGTTGATGGCAACTTTTTACCAAAACCATTTCGCTACGCTTGATTGGGTGTTAGTGTGCAAAGCGTCTATTGGATTACAGTACACTTTATCCTTCCTGTCTGGCAACTATTGTTGACTAGGAAGTCTTAATTGAAGCATAACTCATTGTGGGTTTCTTGCTCATAATCAAAAAAATACCATCTGTCTTGTCAGTAAAACACTTTCCAATTCATTGCTTGAATCAATTTTTTAAAAAATTCCCAAACTCGCACTGAATCTGGCAAGTTGCTACAGAGCCTGACAAACATATTTCGCCCCCCAATGGGAACATCCTTAGTTTTTAATTCCGACAGAATCAGTATTTTAATTGAATTAATTGATTTCATTTCCAAAATACACTGAGGATGACCCCATTTGGAGACGAAATATAATAATCAAGCTTTCTAGTACCTGGCCAGATTTAGGGCGAGTTTAGGAAAAGCTTTTTCAAGGTAGGTTTTTAAAGTTGCTGCGTTTGTGTTTTTTCAAGTGAGTTGGCGTCAATGCCGAGGATCTCTTAAATTTCGTAAAAAAAGGCGCAAAAGATAAAACTAATGATTACTGCCCCATCATTTAATGTAAAATATTGTTTTACCTTTGTGCTTGCTGGAGTTTTGAACCTGCCCCATCATTTATCGTAAAATATTGTTTTACCTTTGTGCTTACTGGAGTTTTGAACCCACGGTTTGTAATCTTGCAACTCGCCTCTTATTCACGGCATGTAGTCATGAAGAACCTCGCGTTTTTGCACTGCTTATTTTTGCTTGTTTGCCACGGAGCCACGTTCTACTGAGTAGATACAGGAAATGTTTTTGACACAAAGAGATTCTCCTCGCCATGGCCTAATGGTTAAGAGCGTTCGCCTTGGAAGCTGGTAGACTGGGTTCTATTCTCAGTCGGGTCAAACCAAAGACTTCAAAACTGGTATCTGCTGATACACTTGCTAAACGCTCAGCAATTAAGTGTAACGCGGAGGATGAAATGAACAGAGAATAAAAATACGTCAGTGAATTCTTGACAACATTTAGTCCTGGCGCTAGAGGACCTTAGAAGTTATAAACACAACATTTCATTTCTCGGTTTTCATTGTTGTTGAGACAGCTGCAACTAAAAGCGGTGAAGGTTTTGCGGAATTTTTGAAGAAAAAGGTTCAGGCGATCTGTACGAATCGCTAAGCAATTGAGAATTATTCCCACCATGGAGTAGCGCTGCGGCAAACTCCAGTGGTTCTAACATGGTAAATTTTTTGAATGAGCACATGGAGTTGGCCGAGTGGTTGGTGCATTGGGCTCCGAAGCAAGCTTCGCGGGTTCGATGCTCAACTAGGTCATCTCCATGATGCATGTACTTCACTACCACAAAAATCCTCAGCTGCAATTAAGTGGCTTGAAATAAAAAAATAAAAAAATTTTTTTTTGAATGAGGGAAACCACGTTTTGATAAATTTATCGGTTCCAACTCAAGTAACTATTTCTGGCAAAATTCATTGGTCACTTTTAGATCTAACAATGGTCTCTTCGCAGATGGCATGTAATAGCAATACGAACATAACACACGACTTTTTAGGTAGTGATCACAGTGTGATTATTACAACAATCAATGATTTTGAAATTCCTACCAAACTGCACATTCCGCAATGGAATTTTGATAAAGCTGACTGGCCGGCCTATTATAATCAATGCTTAACACTCGTTAAAAAAAATTATCATCTACGAACATTGATAAGTTTTCTGAACAACTAACTGAATCCCTTTTGGCTGTGGCCACAGCCACCATACCACAAACAAAACCACGAAACAAGAATTTAGTACCTTGGGGGACAAAAAGTTGTGCGGTAGCTGTCCCAGAGAAAAAAGTAATCTGAGTTCTTCTAAGACATATCGCGCAATCTCATCGAAATTAAGTTAGAAAACTTTGGATTTATCTCCGATTACCTATGGCTTATCTAGCGCTATGAGACAGGCCCTTCTAAGATCTTACGTGAAATATTCGCATGTGCCTTACATAAATCTAAGATGATTTTTGTGGATATAATCGCCGATTTGGAAACTTTTGGATGTGCCTTATATAAATCTAAGATGGTTTTTGTGGACATCATCGCCGATTGTCGACCAACCATTTTACCTCCCTATCCGTATCACTCAATGACTTTCGACTAGGTAGAGCATTAGGCGAAGACCGGCACCGGTACATTTACATACTCGTAGCTAAGTACAAGAAGCTCTACAGGTAATGCGAAAAACAATCCATTCACAGCGTAATCATCAAACTTGTTCCATTCCAGCAAATTTTAATCGCACGGTAACTAAAAATTTTCATACGCTAGTAAAAGCAACAATCAAACCAGAAACTAACCAAATTGTACTTCTACGAAAAAGTACCATAAGCGCCGCAAACAAAAATTTACAAGCGACAAGAACAAGCTTAAAATCTTGCTTGTAAAATTGCTTCAAAATGCAAACGCATCCCTAATGTAGGCTATCACTATCACAGCATTCAAAATTTTTTATATACATAGTATAATTTATAGCCTACTCAACACTTTGTGGTAATTATTGAATTAACACAAATAGAGAAACTAATATTACAAAAAATGTTCTCAACGAAGCTATAGATCTTCTATCCATTTCACACTATCAGCAAAATAATTTAATTATTTTAATTAAACAACGAAATCTTCTCGAAATAGAAACATACGATTAGCAGAATTAGCGCAAATCATAAGCATTACATTAACAAAACAGAAACGAATTTTAGTTAGCAGAGCAATATACTTCAATTCACTAGCGTAGCCAGGATTTTGCAATGGGGGGTTTTAAGAATGACATCACATTTGACCATACGTTGTATGCAGGAGCGGATCCAGAAAGTTTTGGAGGGCTACATGTGATTTTGAATTAGGTTAAATGTTAACTGAATGCGAAGACGTTTAAACTCGGAAGCGGACGTAAAAAAAGCCTTTTGAAAATGCTTCATGTCAGGAGCGTATTCAGAAACTTTTTCAGGGAGGGGACATTAATTTTCGTCACTTTTTACAAGCGTATTTTTTCCGGCAGAGTTAATTTTAAGCAATTTAAATGTCAAAAACAACTCTAGGAAGTCCGGAAGCATGCTCCCTCGGAAAATTTCTGAAACGTTGCAAGCTGCAATGGCCATTTTAGTGCTTTTTGAACAAGTTTTAAGGAAAGTTTGTCATATTTTTGGCCCCTAACTTTGAGTGCTTCACCAATCATGCATTTTGTTTGCGCAGTTTTGATTATGTATGACGTCATTTGAGGCTCGATGGGGGGAATCGCAACCCCCAACCCGTGGCTACGCCACTGCTTCAACTAAATGTACATTACTCATACAAGCGAAGCTTTGGACTAACACGAAATCAAAGACTTTTTTCATTGCCAAAACTCAAAACCACAATTTCTCAAACCACGTGGGAATACAAAACCCAACTAAGCGCATTCATGTGGAATGCCGTTTGTAAAGTAGAACTTGTACTCACTTTACGGACAAATCAATGCTCTTTCTTACGCCAAGTAAAATGGTAACGAAAAAAAACATGCATTCCTACGCCGAGTGAAATGGTGACGAAAAAAAACATGTCTTCATGCGCCAAGTCAAATGGTGACGAAAAAAGCATGCATTCCTACACCAAGTCAAATGGTAACAAAAAAAGCATGCTTTCCTACGCCAAGTCCAATGCTAACGAAAAAAGCATGTTTTCATACGCCAACTCAAATGGTAACGAAAAAACAAGGTTCCTTGCGCCAAGTCAAATGGTAACGAAAAATGCATGCATTCCTACACCAAGTCAAATGGTAACAAAAAAAGCATGCTTTCCTACGCCAAGTCCAATGCTAACAAACAAAAGCATGTTTTTATACGCCAAGTCAAATGGTAACGAAAAAAGCATGCATTCCTACGCCAAGTCAAATGGTAACGAAAAAACAAGATTCCTTGCGCCAAGTCAAATGGTAATGAAAAATGCATGCTTTCCTGCGCCAAGTCAAATGGTAACGAAAAATGCATGCATTCCTACGCCAAGTCAAATGGTAACGAAAAATGCATGCTTTCCTACACCAAGTCAAATGGTAACGAAAAAAAGCATGCTTTCTTACGCCAAGTCAAATGGTAACGAAAAAAGCATGCATTCCTACACCAAGTCAAATGGTAACAAAAAAAGCATGCATTCCTACACCAAGTCAAATGGTAACGAAAAAGCATGCATACCTATACCAAGTCAAATGGTCACGAAACAAAGCATGATTTCCTACGCCAAGTCAAACGGTAACAAAAAAAACAAGGTTCTTGCGCCAAGTCAAATGGTAACGAAAAAAACATGCTTTCCTACGCCAAGTCAAATGGTAACAAAAAAAACATGCTTTCCTACGCCAAGTCAAATGGTAACACAAAACTATCTCGTTCTAAGCGCCAACTGTAACACTGCGCCAACTGTAACCTAACAGACCTCACGTGTCTGCCGACCAAACTACTTTTTTTTCTAATGCAATCCGAATAAGCGCCGGTTTTGCTGGTCTGTTCGTATTTGATCGGAAGACTGTTTGGATTCCATTAGAAAGAAGGTAGTTTGGTCGGCAGACATGCGATGTTTGTTAGGTTACAGTTGGCGCTATGTTACTCAGAACGAGATAGTTTTGTGTTACCATTTAACTTGGCGTAGGAATGGATGCTTTTTTTCGTTACGATTTGACTTGTCGTATGAAAACATGTTTTTTTTCGTTACCATTTGACTTGGCGTAAGAAAGAGCATTGATTTGTATGGGGCGCCGTTTGGAAAAAAATTATATACAAATTTTCCCCTTGTTTTTAGGCTTAATTAGGTAAATCAGAAATTTTCCTAAATTAGAAGTGCTTTTTACTAAATAAGAAACTTTGATTTTATCAATTTTTCCGATTTACTGAATAAGAAAATTTCGTTTCTCGTTTGTTTTTCTAATTTACTAAATAAGAAACTTCTGCTTTACTTATTTTTCTGATTTACTAAAGAAGAAATTTTTGTTTTCTGATTTAGTCAATAAGAAAAGTTTTTCTTAATTATTTTTCCTGTTTAGTAAGTAAGAAACTTTTTTCTTATTTATTTTTCCGATATACTAAATAAGAAACTTTTTTCCTATCTATTTTGCTGATTTTGTAAATCAAAAAGTTGTGCATTAGCTTTTTTCCGATTTAGAAAATAATTTGGAAATACTTTGATGTTATGATCGTGATTCGTGAAAGGCAATGCTGGCAGTTCACGAGGTTGAAATGCGTGGTTTGTGGTGGAATGTGAATGGCTAACTTGTTGTTTATTGTAGAGTCAGAGCTTACCGCGTCGGTGCAACTTGACTAGCTGATGCTATGCCGTAAGTATAACATAGAACAGGCTGTTGCATTGTTTTAGTAGATAATCAATTAAGACATATCATTCTATGTTTGACTGAAGCTTTGGCCTAATGTTCAGCACTCAACAGGTGTTTGGGTACTGGTACTGGGTAGTGTAGGATAGACTTTTTCACGTTCAGTATTCTTAGTAAACCTCAACAGCTGGCTATCTGAACGGGCTAAGTTTTACTTCTGTCACTTAGCAGTCAGGTTTATAGCCAAATGTTTTGCTAACGGTACGGTAAATGTAAATTTGTTCGTAAAATGCGTACAATTTCTACTTTACAAACGGCATCGCATACGTTCATTCGTAAAATTTACAAGCGGCGAAAATTACGTCATTAAAACCAAGACATGAAAAGAAGCGAAATTACTCGAAGCATGCAAAACATACGCGTTGTGGCTGTGCTCATGCTATAACAGTGTCTCCGAAGGATATTTTCCACGCAACCTCACTAGATTCTAAAAGTTGACCCAGCCCACTCTTATAAGTAGGGCCATTTTTTTTGACCTAAAAAAATATACTTTTGACTTTATTTTAGTAAAATTTTGACTTTATTTTGACTTAACCACTTCCGCGTATTATTTACATCTTGTCGCACTTTATTAATTAAATACGTTTTATAATCTGCAATTTACATAAGTTTTTAAAGAAAAAGGTAGCCTACTTCGAACATTTTCTCAATTGTAAAGCTTCGGTAAAGAGGTACTTTTTCTGTACCATAGAGTCGCAATTGCCAGCAAGTTTAAAATTGAAAACATATTTATTGAAAAGTTGAACGTTTTCAACTTTAACAGTAAATACGAACTTCAAGAAATAAAAAGAGAAAAGAAAGCGACTGAATTAAGGTTTAATTCTCAAAAAAGAGACATTTTAGCGAAATTAACATTTTTGGAAAAATCTTGTTTGATATCGTTACTCACAAAGCAGTTTAAATTGTTTGCTACTCCATACATCGTTACCCATGAGAAAAAGCTACTCAATTTATGGAGAAGACAATCCGAAAAGTGTCCTGAATGTGTCATGAATCTTAGCGACAAAAAGTTGAATCTGAGGGAAAAAAATGCTTTAAAATTTGGACTAAATCACCACATTTTACCGAAAAAAGTGCAAAAAGATAAACTTAAAATTAGCATTGAGAAATTAGTTTATAGTTTAAAACGAAATACGAATATTGATATGGACAACGAAACAAAAGATGATTTCAAATTTTTGATGAAAAAGTTTACAGAAGATAGTCAACGCGCATGCTCAACTAGAATCAATCAGTCTCTTCATCACACTTTAAGCAAATTAAGCCAAGATTCAACGATTAAAGTTTGCCGCTTTGACAAAGGAAATGGGGTTGCAATTCTGAACTCAAAAGATTATTACGAAAAACTGGAAAAAATTGTCAATGATCAGTCTAAATTTACCGGATTAATAATCAATTCAAATAAACATCAGCTGATTGCAAAAGAAAACTCTTTGGCATATTATATCAGGAAATATCTAAAATCAGTTGAGGGTTATACAAATTTCATACCATCAGGGAGTAATCCAGGAAAGTTGTATAGAATGGCTAAAGTACACAAACCAATGTTCCCTTAAGACCCGTTGTATCAATGATTGGTACTCCTAAATATGAGTTATCTAAATTTTTGGACTTGATAAAACCTTACATACCAGATAGATACCTATTGAAATCCACCGACCACTTTACCGAAAATTAAAGCAATTTCAATTCAGTAAAAATCAGGTAATGGTTAGTTTTGATGTGGTGTCTTTGTTTACGAATGTTCCTTCGTCTGAAACCATAGAACTTATCGCAGATCGAATATACACCGAAGATAATCCAAATTCAGCTCCTTTCAGTATAGATGCATTTAAAAAATTAATGTTCATGACCACACAAGGGATTTTTATGTTTTATGATCGCTTATACAAGCAAATTGACGGAGTGACCATGGGCTCTCCACTAGGACCAACACTAGCCAATTTCTTTTTGGGTCAGTTAGAAGAAAAAATATTTGCTCAAAATTCATCGGCAGAACCCAAACTATACCTGCGGTATGTTGATGATTTTTGCGCAATTTTCGATGACTACGATTCCTGCTCTTCATTCTTATCTACCCTCAATTCCCAACATAAAGATATTAAATTTACTGTTGAAAAGGCTACAAAAACGCTCTCATTCTTGGATGTAGAAATTAATATTACAGACAATGGGTTCGAAAGCTGGGTTTGGCGCAAGAAGACAAATACAGGAGTTATTCTTAATTACAATGCAATATGCCCTAAATCTTGGAAAACTGGTTTGATTATGTGTTTACTAAAAAGAGCTAAAACAATCTGTTCCAATAGTATGCTGTATAACAAAGAAGTATGTAAGTTACGTTCCATATTTTTGAAAAATTCCTACCCGAACTGGTTTTTTGAAAATGCCCTCCTAAAATTTGATGATCGTGAGAAAAAAACACAGGACAAAGAAGAAAAAGAATATTTATTCAGAATTGGTGTACCATATTTTGGAAAACCGTCACACAAATTCGCAAAACGTCTCTCAACTTTGGTGAAAGTAAAATTTCAAGTAGATTTAGCAGTGTATTATAATTCCTTTAAAACCGGCTCCTATTTTAATTTGAAGTGCTTGACTCCTCATGCTCTGCTATCAAATGTTGTGTACAAATTTACTTGTTCGCGCGACGCAACAATGACATACATCGGTATGACAACGCGACATTTAGGCATTAGAGCACACGAGCATTTGAGCCTCCAATTAAATTCAAAAAAGACTGCGATTAAAAATCATATGTCAGCTTGTGAAAGGTGCAAATCAGGAAGTTTAACAGTAAATGATTTTAAGGTTGTGCAAAAGTGTAGTAATGAATATGAGACCAAAATTCGAGAAGCCTTAATTATAAAAAAACAGAATCCCAGAATAAATTCTCAGTTATATGCTAGTGGGTCTTCGTTCCTGCTAAATGTGTTTTAATGTTACTATTATTATTGTGTTGTGTCGTTGTATACTTGGAAATTGACGCTGCGTACTCGTAATTTAATAGTTGTATGTTAGCCGTCAATATGCTTTGCTATGATCTGTGATATTATGTAATATGATTTAACAATTGCATGTATTGTGTTGTATCTTCATAATGTTTACACCATTCAAAATACTACTCATTTTGAAAGTTTTGCTGTAACCGTTAATATGATGTTATTTTCTCTGATGAGAACCTCAAGAATAGGTCGAAAACGTTCAACTTTTCAATAAATGTGTTTTCAATTTTAAACTTGCTGGCAATTGCGACTCTATGGTATTTTCTCAATTACTCAGTGTTGAAGCTAATGCAACAAAGCGACGCATGACGTTAAAACCTAGGATAACGAGCCATTGTGTGTACCGGTATCAATTAGTGTGTAATACAAAAATTGCGTTGCTATCGCAACTCTACTGCACACTAACAGTATGTCTATGATTTTTTTTAACGAAAGCCACGCAGTATAATTACAAGGACGTTTCATTGTAATACAGCATCATATATTTTTTTACGTTCTTAACATCAAAATTTCTGTCTTTTTTCAGTAATTTATTGAGCATAGAAAACAACCTTTCAGCAGCAGCAGAGGTTGGCTGGGCTTTTTGCAATAGTGCGTAGCTAGTTGGGTCAATTGTCAAGTTGGTACAGTTTATTGTTTCTAAATCAGAGTTGGATAGTCGTTTGTTAATGCAGTCTTTAATTGCGCAAGGATCATCATCGAATTGCACATTCATCAGCAGTCCGTATGCTTTGGTTATTGTGCAGGCACTTCCTTCTAAGAACTCTACGTTGGCTGCTAGAGTCCGGTATTGATTTATTATAACCAAGTCCGACACCAAACCTTCCACATTGATAGCGTCTTTTGCTCTGCTGACTAAGAGGCCTGCACTTGTCCAATTGTTGACAATGGTACGAACAGCTGGAAGGTTCTCACCATAATATAAGGCTGCTCTAACCAAGTTGCCCATCTTGTAATTACAGGGTCAGGAGGAGATGGCAGACCAGCATCATGAAAATCTTTCTTGCGATCTTTGTTTTTGATTGTTGCTGCCTTGATCGTTGCTATTACTTCATCAATATTTTTAAAATGACCACGCACACGCATAGCGCAGTTATGTAGTAAGTGCGCAACGCAGGTGACATGCATCAAAGAAGAGTATAATTCCTTTAATGTCTTTCCAGCCGAAAACATGTACCGAGCAGCATCAGTCAAGAACAATGAAAAATTCTCGCGTTTTATTTCAAGTTGTCGCAATATGTCATCCACAGTGTGCAGAATAATACTGCTATTAACATTGCGACCGCTGTCAAGTGGATGGCAATTAATGAGGAATGTCTGATTTGGAGCATCTAAGCTGCCTACAAGCACACTAATATACTTCTGTTTAGCAACCAGTGGTGGTCTTAGGAATGTGCAAACCGTGCAGTCGCACAGGCCCCCCCTAAAAGAGAAGGCCCCCCCTCAAAAAGAATCATTGCGTTAACTATGAAAAATTTTTTCTATTTAAACTTGAACTATATCAATAAAATTAATTTTAGTCTTTTCATTTTAAATTATTTTTAATTTAAACTTTTTTTTTCTTTATTTAAACTATATTTTTTTTTCATTTAATTTAAATTATTTTTTTGTCTTTTTCATAATTTTTTATTTAATGGTTTTAATACTTCAAATTATTTTTTATATTTATGATTTTTTTTAAATTATTTTTTTTTTATTTTAAATCATTTCTAGTTTTTTCTTTAGTTTTAGAACCATATAAAAAAAATCACTTGTTTTGCAAACTTGAACCATTATACATCATTAGAATTAGTTTCAGATCTTTCAAATAAAACCCACCCTCTTGCACCTTTTAAAAATAAGGCCCCCCTCAAAAAGAATCCCCTTTGAAAATAAGGCCCCCCTCAAAACGAATTAATGCGGAAGCTGCAAGAAAACACTTCTTTTTAAGTGAACTTAAACCAAACCATTAAAACTAATTTTAGTTATTCCAAATTCAACCTCCCCTAAAAAAATTTTTCATTTTAACAAAACTCTTTGCATTGAAACACAGCAAACAATTTGTCTGAACCATTTCTTTTTTTATCTCTAATCAAAGCTAAACCACCTCAAAGTGAAACTTTTCAATTTCTGTATCTTATGATTGTAATAGACTGAATTACACCCCATTGTGTAATGGATGAATCTTTAGCAATGATGATTAGTCAGTGTAATGTAGACTTCCTGAAAGTTAACAGAGCGTATCTTACTGGTTTACAGTGCAGTTATTATGGTAAACTTTATGGTGATTTGTAACCAAAGGTTTTACTATATTGCACTACACTCTGCATTTTTAGGTAGTAGCTTTGATACTTAATTAGGGTAACATTTTAACAGCTCAGATGGCCGAGTGGTATAGAGCGTCTGTCTCTTGAGCTGTAGACTCGGGTTTGATTCCGAGTCGAGTCAAACCAATGACTTTAAAATTGGTATTCACAGCTTCTCTGCTTGACGTTCAGCATTAAAGGGACAGTGTGGAGAACAAGCCGGCAAGATTACTTGTTGTGCCGTTGGGAAAGGCACTTAGCGGGATTCCCCCATCTTGGTGTGGTGGACAGATGGCTGGCAACTCCTAAGCGAGCTCGTATAACGCATTGATCGCTTTCTTGTGATATCAGGAATCAGGAAATTTATTTTCGTTGCAGCGAATAAAAAACAGCCAATAAAAGAAAATAGCACTGCAAATGAATCACATTGACACAGCAACAGGCGGCTGCGAAGGGACCAATTGGTCTTCGAGTCGAGCAGCAACCTTTTTATAATACAAAAACAAACAAAAAACGAAAGAAAGAATGTATACTGGGCAGAGTTCAGAGTATGACTAGATATACTTATTAAAAAGAAACTTTTTATATTCCCGTTGGAATTTATGATACATTAATAATTTGAATTGATTGGGAATGGAGTTCCAGATCGTGGCTCCTTTGTATTTGATAGAGTTCTGACCGCGATTTGTAGAAAAACGCTTAATTGCTAAAGCTTTTGACGTTGAGTTACGTGTTGTATGCGAATGTGCATCATGCATATATGTAAAATAATGGTTAAATTGCAGAGGTAACATGTCATGTACGTACTGGTACATAAATTTAGCAATTTCAAAATTGCACAGATCATTGAGTTTAAGGATGCCGAGGTGAACGTACTGAGGAGTAATTCTATCCTTGATTTTCGACTTGGTGATTATTCTCATAGCTCTATTTTGTAATTTTCTTAATTTGTTTAAGTAAGTATTGAAAGTAGATGCCCAAACAGGCAGACCATAAAGAATATGAGAATGAATCAGCGCATAATATAGAGTGATTAATGTTTCAGTAGGTAAATAGTAGCTTAGTTTCGACATAATTCCAACCGAACGCGATATTTTAGTTTCAAGAAATTCAATATGAGCTTTAAAAGATAAGCGATCATCCAGAATTATTCCGAGATATTTTGCATAATGAGAAGCATCAATTTGGTCATCATTCAAAAAACAGCTATAATTTAGAGATGATTTGCGATAACTTGGGGAGATGAGAAGCGATATTGTTTTAGTAGGATTTATGGTTAGACTATTTGTGAGCATCCATTCTGTAACACTGTGTAGTTCCGAGTTCGCCAGACGTTGCAAATTATTGATATTGTCAGATGAAAATATTAAGGTAGTGTCATCAGCAAAGAATCTCGGGACTGTATGTAAACAGTTGGGAAGATCATTAATATATATCAAAAATAGAAGGGGACCTAATATCGATCCTTGAGGTACTCCGAAATTAATGGATTTTAAGGATGAAGAGACATTGTTGATGCTTACAAACTGCTTTCTTTCGCTTAAATAAGATTGTAAGAGTTGATTTGCCACTCCTCTGATTCCATAATGTTCAAGCTTTTTTAGTAATTTATAATGGGAAACAGAATCAAAAGCCTTTTTTATATCTAAAAATATCAAATTGACAAATTTTTTACCTTGTATACAATCATAACAGTTGGTAATGATGTCCAAAATAGAATGAAGTGTAGAATGATGATGCCGAAAACCGAATTGGGTTAGAACCAGGGTATTATTCTTTTCAAAAAAAGAAACCAAGCGTTTATGCAAAAGCCGTTCAAAAATTTTTGATAGACTTGTAAGTAAGGAGATGGGTCGATAATTTCCTACATTATCAAGAGGACCACTTTTGTGAATTGGAATGACTTTAGCAATTTTTAATTGCTGAGGAAAAATGCCAAATGATATGCAATAATTGAATAAATCAGTTAAAGGATACGCTAAAACATCGGCACCAATTTTCAGAAAATAAGGCGAGATGTCATTAAAACCACTTGCCTTATTGATTTGCAAAGAATTAATCAAGTTCACAATTTCATATACATTAGTAGGGTTTAGATTAATGGATGAGGGCGAGGACTGCTCTTTGCATTGAAGGATAAATATGCAACTAACTAACTGATAGGAGGATAAATATGCAACTAACTGACTAACGTGACATTTTATAGAGCATGGTTAATTTTGGTGCCTTCCTTACGGAACTGGACCTTTGAAACCTTTGCTGTTTGTAACTAAAATGTCTCTATGCTGCATAATTATTATCGCATAGTTTAAATCACGTAGGCTATGTTGTTTATATGTGGTCATATTGGTGTTAAGCTTTTCTTGGTTGTTGGACCCTAGTAATATTGTGCAGTTTAAGATTATTAAGAAGTTTTTTCTTATTAAGGTTGTCTGAAATAATCAGTGCGTATACCTCATAATAGATGCCAAAACTTTTTCCAAGATTCTCGCGAGACTTTGAAGTTTGATTTGGTTTGCTACACATTGTAATGCATGTGTATCAAACTTACATAGAGTAGTTTAAATTACTGAAAAGAAAATAGCACATTGAAAGCCACATGAATGTACAGTAATTAGTGTAACTGTTTTGATTGGAAGTTGCAGTTTGTGGAAATAATACATTGTTTTAACATTGCATTTTGACTTTGTGACTAGAAGAGTTGTGTTGAGAGACTTCTTGTTTCACATGTATGTAGATGTTACTTGGAAACTAAAGCTGTTTTGATTAAATTTTAATTTCATTATTTCAAAACCACTGATTATGATGTATTCAGAAGCTTAGAAAAGAAAATCATGGAAGCAACCATCAGGGTTGACTTTTTACTGCTTCACCAGAACGAAGCATCATTTTGCAAATTATGTAAGCAATAGCTCATTACGTAAGACGGGCCGTTAGCTCAGTCGCTAAGCGCACGCTATCGGTGCGGGAGGTCTGGGGTTCAATTCCCGGGCTGGTCAAAACTACACAGTGTCGCCAACGACTCGCCACCGTTGCGACGTTTCTTCGGAGCTGTGTTGCCCAGGCGCTAAGCCGCGGAGATGGGCCCCGCAACTCGTTACACGCTTCGGCGTAATACGGCGAGTATTATGAAGATTTGATTTGATTTTTTTAGCTCATTATATTTTTAAAATGTATATGTTCGGTTTTAGGAAGGAAGCTTTTCTTATTTTTCACTTAATGCGAATAGTCCAAAATATGAGAACAAAATTGTTTTATCTTGTGCATAAAAATGATGAAAAGTTAATTGGAAGCGGTGCGATATTTCACAAACCACAGTAGGCTACGTAGCAACCTTAAATTAAAGTGTTGTTTAAATATTAATAGATTACCTTTGGTTTTTAGAAATTGAAAATACATTTTTAAATTAGAACAGTAACAATTCTTACTGTATAGGCCTAACAAGAAAAGAAGTTATTAAAGGAAAGTGGAAAGAAGGATGAAACAGGTGAAGTAATCTTACAGACACAGTCCAGTTTCAGGACCATCATAGCAGTTCCGCAGATATTTCAGTAGAAAGAAAACTAATTAACTGGAAGCTTTTTGCCTAAACTTCGCACACTCAGTTGCTTATCCTTACAGGTCTGCATCAGCAATGAGCTTGATCATAGGTAAATTTATTGCTAAGTACATTTTGTTTATTATCGTTATGAATTGCCATGAAATTATTATCCAAAACATAAGTAATTGCGAGTATTATGACATCGATTGTACACTTGTGAACGGAAATTCTGATGACGCTTTGATACTTCTTCACGTTAATATCAGATCTTTGCAAAAAAATTTTGACCCTTTATGTGAACTGATTACCCTATTAAACTTTACACCTCAAATAATTTGCATTACCGAAACTAGAATTAAAGACCAACCACTGATTAATGTGGCGATTCCTAATTACAGCTTTGTTCACGCCAACTCGACTTCTAATGCAGGTGGGGTTGCAGTCTACTTGCATTGTTCCCTTAAATATATTCTCTATCACCAACAATTTTGCTTAAGTAATTCCGAATGCATGTGGATCAAAGTTTGTAGCTGGTTCTTAAAATTTATTTTAGGAGTAGTATATCGCCATCCTTGTGGGGCCTCAGTAGATAAATTTATTGACGATTTCGACAACGTCTTAGATGTTTTTACAACAGAAGGAAAGCTTTTTTACATTCTAGGTGACTTTAACATAAATACAGCTCTGGAAAAAATTCTTGAGCACATTAATTAGTAATGGGGCTATTCCACTGATCACCAAAGCAACCAGAGTTTCAGATCATTCCTCAACAATAATTGATCACATTATAACCAACGATATCAAGAATAACATTCAACCTGGAGTCATCGAAAGTTGTTATCTTAGTGGCCACTATCCCATATTCTGTAAAATCGGCAAACCAATTCCAGCACCTTCCTTTAAAAAGTCTAAAGATCCAGCTAATTATTTTCGCGACAAATCAAAATTTAATCCAGAAGATTACAACCTGGATTTAAGTTTAGCATTGAGCAATCTTTTCGAAAAGACACCTGAAATTAATAGTCAAACATTCGATACTGCATTCAATAAATTCATTAAAACCGTCAAAGACATTATTGATATACATGCTCCTCTCAAAAGTTACTCACCGCGTCAAAAAAGGTTAAAACGCAAGCCATGGATTACTAAAGGTATTTTGGTTTCCATTCGGAAAAAAAATTCGATGTTTAAGTCTTACTTCATTAATGGTAACGTTGCGCAAAAACACTTATTTAAGACTTACACGAACAAACTCACAGAAATTAAAGTTCTGTCAAAAAAACTGTTTTACAAAAACGAACTAAGTAAAAACAAAAATGATCCCAAAATAGTTTGGAATATAATTCGTATTTTACTTCCCCCAAATGAAAAATCACCTCACAATACAAACCAAGAGATTGTTTCCAAAAGCGATATAGCTGAAAAATTTAACGATTTCTTCTGCACTATAAGGGAAAAACTAGCCAATAAAATATCCACCCAAGACCCGAGGAATTTTAAATGTTTTATGAAGCATCGAATTTCAACCTCCATATTCCTTGAACCTCCAAACCTTTACGAAATTACTGATCACCTACGCAACCTTAACGTGAACAAAGCTATGGGCCATGACAACCTCCCTGCCTATTTCCTAAAAATCGCCTTAAATGTTATTGCTCCTTACCTATTACCAATTATTCACTTTTCCTTTTCCAACGGTATATTTCCTGAACATTGTAAGATTGCTTAAGTTGTTCCTCTCCATAAACAAGGTAGTAGAGATGACCCCAACAACTACAGACCAATTTCAATACTACCCAGTATCGCTAAGATATTTGAAAAACTCCTTCATAAGAGACTGACTAAACTTTTTGATAAACATAACGTGATAAAGCCTACGCAATATGGCTTTCAAGCAAACATGTCGACTACCCATGCCATTCTTGACATTCTAACATCTTTATACGATGGCATTCGTGAAAAGCAATTCTCCGGTTTATTTTTTCTTGATCTGAAAAAATCCTTCGATACTGTGAGCCACAACATTCTCCTTTCTAAACTTGACTACTATGGAATTAGAAGCATGACCCTCAAATTAATGAACTCTTATCTTCAACGAAAACAATATGTTCTGATAAACAATATAGAATCTAAGTTGCAATTCAACAATTATGGCGTTCCACAAGGATCCACACTTGGTCCATTACTATTTTTACTTTATATTAACGATATAGGCAACGCTACCCACTCTATTCCAAGGCTCTTTGCAGGCGATGCATGCTTTTTACTTAATCACGCCAATCTTGCGACTCTTAATACCGAATTAAATCTTGAATTAATTGAAGTTTTCAAATGGTGTAGTGCTAATAAGCTAACTATTAATCCTAACAAATGTCATTGCATGATTATACCACCTTCCACGAAGGACTTTACTTTAGACTTCACCTTAAAAATTGATAATACAATTATCCCTTCTAATGAAACAGTAAAATACCTTGGTGTAATAATCGACTCGAAACTTTCCTTTGCTCCTCATATTAAGTACCTTGAATCGCAATTGTCAAGAGCTAATGGCATAATCAGCAGGTTAAAATCAACCCTTCCTAACGACGCACTGTTAAAACTCTACTATGCACTCTTCCAACCTCATTTATTATACGGTTTGACAATTTGGGGTTCAACTTTCCCCACTTATTTAAATCCAATAAAAACTCTTCAAAATAGAGCAGTAAGAAACATTGGAAGCGGCTCAATGTACGACAACTCAAATCCATATTACGTCAGGTTTAATATCCTAAAACTTTAAGACTAATACATTGTTGAAACTGCCAAAATTGTTTATAATTATATACACCGACCAAGCATGCTTCCCCTCTCCTTTGTCAATTACTTTAATAGGGCTCATTTAATTTCCCAACGCTCCTCAAGATCTACCACTACCCATAGAGATCTTTTATATATTCCTCTTCTCCGTACTAATAAAATGCAAAGAAGTATCAAATACCAGGGTGTAAAGATTTGGAACTCCATCCCTGCGGAAATCAGAACAACGTCACCGGTTTCCTTCAAAAATAAATTAAAAGCTCACTTACTGCAACAATACTAAACTGTCTGTCCTTATTCTGTCGCGCGCTTCTTCAGTGATCTCTGCCAGCTATAAGCAATTTCATAAAACTATTTTAGTGTACCGAAAATTTATCTTTTAAAGGGGGCTGCATGACTCGATGACTGTATGGTCCTTTCGCAGCCTCCCTGTCGCGTGAGTACTTATTTATTCATTTTTTTTGCCTGTATGTAATTTAGTGTTTTTCTGTTATTTTTTTGTGTTATCCGTTTGTGCGACAAAATAATAAATTGACTTTGACTAACTGCAAAGAGTATTGCAAACTGTCACTAGCAGGTGCAGCAATATTGCATATAAGTTGATGGTAAAATTAATCATTGCGAGTATACCAAAACTGATTTACCGTTAATATAGCCAACTACTTCGTGGTTTACTCAAGCTATCAATATTGTATATTATAGGTATAGGCTACAATAAATGAAGCAAATCATTCCATGTCTCCGATCAGATGGCCGAGTGGTACAGATCGTCTACTTCTGGATCGGTAAACTTGGGGTTCGATTCCGAGTTGGGTCAAACCAATGACTTTAAAATTGGTATTTTCAGCTTCCCTGCTTGACGTTCAGCATTTAAGGGACAGTGTGGAGAAAGCCGGCAAGTTTACTTGTTGTGCCGTTGGGAAAGGCACTTAACGGAATTCCCCCATCTTAGTGTGGTAGACAAATGGCCGGCAACTCCTAAGCGAGCTCGTACAGCGCTTCGTCGCTTTCTCGTGATAGGAGAATAAATATGTCAACAATAATAAAAAAAAAAAAGTCTCTAATTTTTCTTAAGTTCTGGGAGATTTTTAATGAACCCTAGCCTTGTTATAGCCTACCAATTACTGGCAGTAGGCCTAGATGATGTTTTTACATTACATGCATTAAATGAGCTTGTTTGATTGAAGTTTCTCAAGTAACTTCCTATCAAATGCCTATTATAATGTGCTTTAGTGCACATTACAGCGTTTTGGAATTTGTCTCCCAAAAAGCCCCCCCTATAATTGTTGCACAGGTCCCCCCCTTTGTCTAAGACCACCGCTGTTAGCAACCTCTGCTTCATCCACAATCAAAAAAATTTTTTTGTCACGAAGTAATTCTTGAATTTGTTCCTCTTTTCGGGATGCCAGTTTAACAACACATGCCCGGGCTGCAGTCTCCGAAGGCAATACTTTTCCCATTCTAGCAAACAGAGATTTTTAAGAAGGATGGTTCAGTTTATGAAGTGGGATATCTGCAGCTAAGAATGTTCTTTTTCCTGTTCCTTTTCCTTGAAGTTTACTTGTTCCTGTTCCTTGAAGTTTACTTGATCGAAATGTGAAAAGGTTTGCTTACTTTGAGATTTGCTCTTTGTCTCCAATTTTCCTTGGTGTTGCTTACTTTTTCGGTGGCTTTCCACAAAAAACGTTTTGTCGCATTTGACTAACACGTCGCAAAGGTTGCATCGCAAGTCGCCGGCAGGAGTTGCCGAAAACTCATCCGGATATTCCTGGCAAGTTTGCCCAACTTTCGCTATAGAAGATTTGGCTTGTTTAGGCATTCTTTGCTTTGCAAGCTACAACTTAAAAGACCACGTGTAAAGAGCGCAAGGCTTTTATAGGATTAGATTAATTGTCTAACAATTATGTGTTTATGCATCAACAATGACGTTTCATGCATAATAAGTGCTATTTCTTTCTCAATTACCGCACGCATTATTGTGCTGATAGTGCACATGTTGCAACTATTTCAAAAGTTTAAAATCAAATAAAACTGCGCATAAAATTTTAATAGCAGCTCAAAAATTCAAAAAAATATTTAAAAAATATGAATTTGTTCGTTTTTGTAAGGAAATTTTTGATAAAGACAATTTTGACAAATTTTGACTTCATGCAAAATTTTGACTTTATTTTGACTTATAAAATCTACCAAAACAGACTCCTGAACACCTGAAACGAACGTTAGTGTACAATTGATCATGTAACAAGGTCCTGAAAAATTTTGACTTTATTGGCTGTAGCGGACCCTAATTATAATACACTAGCACTGTTTCGAGCACAGATATACAACACTGCAAAAACTCTTCATTGGTAGGCTACTTCACAGCAAGCCACCAATGCTTGAACACAGGCTTTTAACATATACCGGTTCCGCAAATGGCCTGAGGGGCCTCACACATAGGAGCCTCCGGGTCTTACCTAAAGTAAGCCGTGCGCATCTTTCATCACCTTACGTGGATGGGTTACGGTATTCTAGACGCGGACGGCTTACTCTAGATGAGACCCGGAGCCCCTTATGTAACACTCAACCCATCCTATGCTTCTTTAACCAGCAAACCAAACCAGGTACTTGCCCAACTAGCTAACCCTGCCCCATGCTTTACTAACCTACTTAACCAGTTTCCCCTCCTACACTTCACCAACCTGCTTGCTGTGCTTTACCAACCTGCCTAACCTAACCAGCTGCAAACCCAGTCCCCCGCATTCTGTCTACCACTGCTACCAGCAGTTTTGCCCTAGCCCTTTGATTGTTTCTTCTTATCGCTTTAAAGCGCTGAGAGCATGCTCTGGAGCGTCGAGATACGCTCTGGCACCACTTTAAATGTCTTTTTAGATACGAAATAAGACCGCTTTAAGTGAGACTTTTCAACGGGATCGGGTGATAAATTTAATGATTATAAGTGTTCATGGTAAGTTTCATGCTCTTTATCAGTTCTTCAGTGACAATTTTATCTTGCATAATGTAGATAATTGTTGCTTATCACGTTAATAACGTTTATTTTTTTTTCAGGTGTTTAGGATTGGAACGATAGTCGTCGCAAACGTGAAAACAGTGTTTTCAATACATCTTTTCTGCTTTATTTCATTCGCTCATTAACTTTTTTGTAGCCTAATTTATTTGTACTTAATTTTATTCTTAAACTGTTTTTGTTAGTCTTTGTTTTGCGTGATTTTACTAATGGGGCTGTTAGTAAAAAGCGTTCTCAGTCCCAAAAGAAGGGTTAACAATTTACACTTTTGGATGTTTCTGCACACAAGTTTTTTAAGTCAAGTCGCAATTTTTTCAATATTGGAGATCAATTTAGAACGAAACAAGCAGTGGCGCGGGTCAAAAAAGTGGGGGGGGCTAAATGACGTGACAACTTGATGACGTCACGTACGGGAAATCCCCAAGCCGGCCCGTATCTAGGCAATAGTAATCATCATATCAACTTATCACAAAACGTCGGTTTTGAGAACCAGATCGGAAGATATTCCTGTTGCATTTTCAATGATTTCTGCCTGCCTCTGCGCAAAATTTCTTTCTTAAGGCTAAAATCTGATTCTGCTGCAAACAGTGGCGTAGCGAGAAATTTTAAAAGAGGGGGGGATGGGGCCAGAATTTCCACATATTTTCAAGCGTATTTTTTTAGGCAGAACTAATTTGAAGCTGATCGAGAAAAAAGAAATACTCTAGGGGTCCGGGAGCATGCTCCCTCGAAAAATTTTTGAAAATTTACTTGCTGCAATGGCTATTTTAGTGCTTTTTGAATAAGTTTCAGGCAAATTTTGTTTAAATTTTTTGACTCCAATTCTGAGTACTTCGCCAAAATGTGATGCATTTTCTTCGCACATTTTCGATTTTGCGTGCGTAAGGCTTATCGCTATCAAATAGGTTCGAAAGTATGAAAAAATTGTATACATCAAAAATTTTTTGAAAATGACTGGGGAGAGTAGGCATAGACCTACCCCTCATCTCACCCCCTAGGATTCGCTCCTGTCCATAAGCTACAGAAACCATCAAAAGATTCTGGCAGATGTCAGTCACTTGGCACCATTAATTTTGTTCCTTTTTACCAAAAGACAGAGTCAAAGGGGGGGAGGGGGCATGGCACAATGCCCCCCCCTAAATACGCTCCTGGCTGCAAATGATGGATAATCTGCTGGTTCATAGTATCGGCACAGCCTTTCAGACTGACCGGGCTTCATCAATATTGCGCGGTTAGAAATAGTCCAACTTCCAATACTATTTCGAATTTACGATACTTCATACTATACTTAGTAGATTTAAAATTAATCTACATTGAAACGAAATTATTAGCTAAATTGTCCCAGTCACTGATTACTGCCATATTTTGGCAAGGATAGTTACAACTGGAAGACCTAGCCGCACTAGCGTATTTAGGGGGGGGCATTGTGCCATGCCCCCCCCTTTGACTCTGCCTTCCAGTAAAAAAGAACAAAACTAATGGTGCCAAGTGATTGAAATATGCCAGACCCTTTTGATGGTTTCTATAGCTTATGGCCAGGGGCGGATCCAGGGGTGCAAGATGAGGGGTATGCATCCTCCCACCAGCCATTTTCAAAACTGCTTTGGTGCATGCAATTTTGCATAATTTTGAACCTCTTCGGTAGCAATAAGCCTTACGCCTTAAGCACGCATAATCGAAAATGTGCGAACAAAATGCATCATGCATGACGACGCACTACAAATTAGGGTAAAAAAATCTAAACAAAAGTTGCGTGAAATTTATTAAAAAAACTTTAAAATAGCCATTAAAGCATATAAATTTTCAAAAAATTTCCGGGGGAGCATGCAACCGGACCCCCTAGAGTATTTCTTGTTTCTCAATCAGCTTCAAATTTGTTCTACCGAAAAATAAAATGAGCTTGAAAAATCGTGGTAATTGTGGCCCCCCCTTTCAAAATTTCTCGCTACGCCACTACCCAGCCGTCACTTTTTCACCACCTCTAGCACTAGGTCTGCACTCTTCTGAGTTTTGAATGTTTAGTGATTGTGTGCTTGTGACTTGATAAACTAGACGGTGGGTAACTTTTCTAGTCGACGAGCCATATGTGGGATAATAAAGTCCTTGGCTTTGGCGGGCAGGATTATTGGATAAATCGCATTCAATATCATAAGCAACTGCCAATATTAGGACGCAGTGGTTGGAAGAGCAAAACAAGTCCTCGGCTTGATTCACGGTAGGTGTTTATGCTTCTGCAAGTACCGTCGGGCCGTATGTTGGCTGTTGCCCATGCATGACACAAACTAATGTCTTGCAATTGGAAGTAAGCTTGTAACAAACGTCGTAAAACCCACTGTAGGTGACTGAAATCGGAGCAATTAAGCTTTACACGATTCAAATGTTATGGATTGCTAGCGTTTGAAACAACTGAATTTTTAACACTAAACACGTACCCCCTACTTCGTATTTTATCAAAGCACCCCTGCATGCCGGGCCGGATTTACCAATAGGCAAAGCGCAGGCTAAAGCCTAGCGCCTCAGAAAAAAACGGTCTTCACCGTAACTTTCAGTGAAAACAGGACATCTGAGGACGTGAAGACCTTTTTTAAAATTGCGCCCCCCCTTCATATTCCTGGGCACGATCCTATGCGCATAAAAGACTTTCACTATTTTATGATGACGTAAGAATACTACCCCTATAAAAGCGGAAAAAAATAAAGTCAAAGTAATATTTTGCAACGTGACTAAACTCTAGCTTCTTAGTTTTTCTTCCTATTATACTGACTCAATGGTTTTGCGGTTATGTGAGAACAACACTGTAGAATACATTTCAGTTCTGCTACGCTATCTTGCCTCTGTGACGTAACAAAGGCCATTGACGCATTCCGTATGACTCGTGCGGTAACCCAGGGGGGGGGGGGTACACCCACTGGAAGGATTCAGCCGGTTTGCACCGATTCTATAGAGCAGAGCAGAAGTTTATTTTACCAGAAAAGCGCTAAGACTTTCTGGTGAGAGGCTGCGATAAGACCATGTGTCCAGTTCCAAGGAACCAAGCTCCAAGGAACCGGCGCGGTCGCCGAGTCTACAGCCACTCACCTCAAACAACCACATAGATTATCACAAATGTCCGAAAACAACAAAAATCACATGACAATAGAAAACTAAATTACTACATCGAAAACAAGCGTCTAGTGCAGAAAATCTTCGATGCGACGAGTATCAGAATTACAAAAAAAGAAAAAAATGTTAAAGAACAGGGGCGGTATACTGCTTAGCTCAACCCCTCTGCTTCAACGCAATGCGCCAGCTTTGTATGTTTAATAAGTCTACACATTGCACAAAGTGCACAAAAAGCCGAGCTGCATACCGCCCTATGGCTCTAGGTGCAACACATTCACAGTTACAGTACGAGATGTTATTGATTAGGAAATAATTAAGCAAACACAGTACAATAAAATCTCAGTAGTGCGGAAACTGACAATACAGCAATCAAATGGTATCGAAAAAAGAAAAACAACAAAAACAAGTAAACTTAAGAGTTAATGCAATTAAATCTGGGACGGTAAGCAGTCATTCTAGCATTGATTATCGCAAAGAAGTTGTTTAATTGCTTTAACAAATACGTTTAAGCTTATTGGCGAATTATTTTTTACATCATTCGGTAGATCATTCCATAGATTGCAGCCAACGTAACGTATTGACCTTTGTGTAATCGATTTGCTACAATATAAGGGTGTCCAATTTGTATTTGAACTAAATCGAGTTGAGTGGTCGTGAGCTTGAGCTGCTCGTCGAAAATACTTATCAAAACAGGCAGGTAGAATGTTAGAACGAAACTTGAATACAAATTTTAAAACTTCAAGATTAAAAATGTTGTTAAATTTCAGTACGTTTAAGTGCGAGTAAATCGGTAGAAGTTTTTTTTTAAATAAGGGATTTTTGCTTAATATTCTAATTAAGTAGTTTTGTTGAACCTGAATTTTTGCTGTGTATTTTGATGCTGCATCACCCCAAGTCGTCACACCATATTTCAAATAAGAATAAACAATACCAAAATATACATTACGCAGTACTGCTACTGGTGCGTAGTGCCTCAGTTTCATCAAAACTCCTCTGGCAATACAAAGTTTAGCCAAAACATACAGGATATGCTGTTCCCAATTCAGTTTATTATCAAATAAAACTCCCAAGTACTTAATGACACTTTTATTGGTTAACGGTCTATCGCTGGTCTTAATGACGAAGTTATTCACAGCAGTTGATTTACTGCGAGAAAATAACACAGAATTTGTTTTGTTGTAATTAATAGAGATTTTGTTCAGGTTAGTCCAGGTTTCAATGTTATCTATAGAACCGTCTCACGAAATTTTGTTTGATCAGCGAACCGGCCAGCATTGCCGTTTAAACTTGTACCATTAGTTGAAACAGAACCGGGTGAAAAAAAAACTTTTGTGACAGAACCGGCTTATGAAAAATTAGAATCCCACCACTGGGTATACCATCAAAAAAATTTTCACAACGGATTTGCACGAACTGGAAAAAAAACAACAAAAGCGGGGGAGGGGGGAGCAACTTTCCCCTCTAGCCCCCCTGGCGCCGCCACTGGAAACAAGGTGTATATTTCGTATCCTAATACTATTTGGAGATATAACGTTTGGTCGAGATGATATTTAAATAAAAATTGCTCGCTAATTTATAGCCCCATCGGCGAGGGCAGTTGATCAGTCAGTTGGACTGCTACTCAAAACGGAGGTTCAATACTGCTCTCGATTCTCATTCCTTTTTTTGCGCTCGGCTTTTTAACAAATCTAGGATTATGGTGATACAAATGTAATAAATAGGGCCCGCTAAAGTCAATAAAGTCAAAATTTTTTCAGGACCTTGTTACATGATCAAATGTATACTAACGCTCGTTTCAGGTGTTCAGGAGTCTGTTTTGGTAGATTTTATAAGTCAAAATTTTGCATAAAGTCAAAATTGTCTTTATCAAACATTTCCTTACAAGAACGAACAAATTCATATTTTTTAAATATTTTTTTGAATTTTTGAGCTGCTATTAAAATTTTATGTGCAGTTTTATTTGATTTTAAACTTTTGAAATAGTTGCAATATTTGCACCACCGTAGAGCGAGACAGCGCTGTTTCTGGCTATTAGCCTTCATCAGCCCCCTCAGGTAAGAAACATTCATCTTCCAGGATGAATGATCTTGCCAGGATCACTCATCCCTTCGGATAAATATTTCTTAAAGAATTTAATCTTTGTGGTACGCAATCCACTCGTGTGGCTACGCCACCATTCCAGTCAAGCTCTTTACGTGGCCAGGGTGAAGAGCAAACAACTAAAAAGCAATGTCCTTCCTGCCCTACCGGACGGGAAGTCATGACGACTTCCTCTTGTTGGGTCAGAGGCTATAACAGCACTCCATCACCAACAGCGCAAAGCACTCCAGTAACCAACAGCGCAAAGCACTCCAGTAATTTTGCGCTGTTGGTGATGGAGTGCTGTTATAGCCTCTGACCCAACAAGAGGAAGTCGTCATGACTTCCCGTCCGGTAGGGCAGGAAGGACATTGCTTTTTAGTTGTTTGCTCTTCACCCTGGCCACGTAAAGAGCTTGACTGGAATGGTGGCGTAGCCACACGAGTGGATTGCGTACCACAAAGATTAAATTCTTTAAGAAATATTTATCCGAAGGGATGAGTGATCCTGACAAGATCATTCATCCTGGAAGATGAATGTTTCTTACCTGAGGGCGGCTGATGAAGGCTAATAGCCAGAAACAGCGCTGTCTCGCTCTACGGTACGATTTACTGGAGTACTTTGCACTGTTGATGATGGAGTGCTGTTATAGCCTTTGACCCAACAAGAGGAAGTCGTCATGACTTCCCGTCCGGTAGGCCAGGAAGGACATTGCTTTTTAGTTATTTGCACCATCATCACAATAATGCGTGCGGTAATTGAGAAAGAAATAGCACTTATTATGCATGAAACGTCATTGTTGATGCATAAATACACAATTGTTAGACAATTAATCTAATCCTATATAAGTTGTAGCTTGCAAAGCGAAGAATGCCTAAACAAGCCAAATCTTCTATAGCGAAAGTTGGGCAAACTTGCCAGGAATATCCGGATGAGTTTTCGGCAACTCCTGCCGGCGACTTGCGATGCAACCTTTGCGACGTGTTAGTCAAATGCGACAAAACGTTTTTTGTGGAAAGCCACCGAAAAAGTAAGCAACACCAAGGAAAATTGGAGACAAAGAGCAAATCTCAAAGTAAGCAAACCTTTTCACATTTCGATCAAGTAAACTTCAAGGAACAGGAACAAGTAAACTTCAAGGAAAAGGAACAGGAAAAAGAACATTCTTAGCTGCAGATATCCCACTTCATAAACTGAACCATCCTTCTTAAAAATCTCTGTTTGCTAGAATGGGAAAAGTATTGCCTTCTGAGACTGCAGCCCGGGCATGTGTTGTTAAACTGGCATCCCGAAAAGAGGAACAAATTCAAGAATTACTTCGTGACAAAAAAATTTTTTTGATTGCGAATGAAGCAGAGGTTGCTAAACAAAAGTATATTAGTGTGCTTGTGGGCAGCTTAGATGCTCCAAATCAGACATTCCTCATTAATTGCCATCCACTTGACAGCGGTCGCAATGTTAATAGCAGTATTATTCTGCACACTGTGGATGACATATTGCGACAACTTGAAATAAAACGCGAGAATTTTTCATTGTTCTTGACTGATGCTGCTCGGTACATGTTTTCGGCTGGAAAGACATTAAAGGAATTATACTCTTCTTTGATGCATGTCACCTGCGTTGCGCACTTACTACATAACTGCGCTATGCGTGTGCGTGGTCATTTTAAAAATATTGATGAAGTAATAGCAACGATCAAGGCAGCAACAATCAAAAACAAAGATCGCAAGAAAGATTTTCATGATGCTGGTCTGCCATCTCCTCCTGACCCTGTAATTACAAGATGGGCAACTTGGTTAGAGCAGCCTTATATTATGGTGAGAACCTTCCAGCTGTTCGTACCATTGTCAACAATTGGACAAGTGCAGGCCTCTTAGTCAGCAGAGCAAAAGACGCTATCAATGTGGAAGGTTTGGTGTCGGACTTGGTTATAATAAATCAATACCGGACTCTAGCAGCCAACGTAGAGTTCTTAGAAGGAAGTGCCTGCACAATAACCAAAGCATACGGACTGCTGACGAATGTGCAATTCGATGATGATCCTTGCGCAATTAAAGACTGCATTAACAAACGACTATCCAACTCTGATTTAGAAACAATAAACTGTACCAACTTGACAATTGACCCAACAAGCTACGCACTATTGCAAAAAGCCCAGCCAACCTCTGCTGCTGTTGAGAGGTCGTTTTTTATGCTCAAGAACGTAAAAAAATATATGATGCTGTATTACAATGAAACGTCCTTGTAATTATACTGCGTGGCTTTCGTTAAAAAAAATCATAGACATACTGTTAGTGTACAGTAGAGTTGCGATAGCAACGCAATTTTTTGTATTACACACTAATTGATACCGGTACACACAATGGCTCGTTATCCTAGGTTTTAACGTCATGCGTCGCTTCGTTGCATTAGCTTCAACAATTTTTGTATTACACACTAATTGATACCGGTACACACAATGGCTCGTTATCCTAGGTTTTAACGTCATGCGTCGTTTCGTTGCATTAGCTTCAACACTGAGTAATTGAGAAAATGTTCGAAGTAGGCTAGCTTTTTCTTTAAAAACTTATGTAAATTGCAGATTATAAAACATATTTAATTAATGTTTCGACTATAAAAAAAGTCTCGTGACGAGATATTTAATTAACAAAGTGCAACAAGACATAAATAATACGCGGAAGCGGTTAAGTCAAAATAAAGTCAAAATTTTACTAAAGTCAAAAGTATATTTCTTTAGGTAAAAAAAAGGCCCTAGTAATAAAATATACTCTGTGAAACAATTACGAAGTGTGAGACGAGGGGTATATTTCGAAATGATTATACGTTTTTTTTTGTTAAAGCAATTTCCATTGCCCTATCCGAACCCTGACTTCACATATTATGGCGCAGAGCAGAGTGCATTACGGAAAAATTAAAAAACCTATTAAGAGCAGCATCAAACCCTGAAGCCTTATATAAATTATACGAGTAGTAATACAACATACCATCCACTCTACACACGCCGCTGGTGACTGTGTTTAGTGCAATTTTTTTATTTGTCATATTTTAACTACTTTTTCTGCATATTTGTCTTTGAATTCATTTTAATGTTTTTATTGGGTTTTACTGAGTAGGCTACTTCAAATTAATTTCATTGCTATTTTACAAATGTGTGCTTGCAATCTAAGTATACTGTATGGGATCTATGATGGAAAAGCGAGATATGCTGCATAGTCAACAAAAACCACCAACTCATTGTTATAAATACCTAGGCAGGTGCAATGTGCATCCATCAGTAGCTTGCCAATCCATCGAATGGGTAACTGTTTACCAAAAATTATCCCGCCAACTCTTTTATAAACTCCAATATTTCAAAAACTAATTTTCCATAATTAAATGCAATTTATCAAGCACACCATTTAATTTTGTTGCCGGTACGTAGCTATCAAAATTACCTAGTCCAGTGGTTCCGAAACTTCTAAAAATTGCGATCCACTATTTATGACCACGAAGCTTACGGCGACCCACTTAATTTTAAAATGTCAGTACCGGTACTGCGGTCGCCACTGATCTCACTATATCGTGATTACTCATGGCTATATAACGCGTAATTCTATTACTCTTTACGACCAACCGAGATTCCATTTGCGACCCACAGTTTAGGAAACGCTGACCTTGTCTGCCTTGATCGCGTGTACTTGGTCAATTTTTTTAGTTACGTGGTGGACGACAGATTACCATAGCTACCGTACGATAATTACCGTAATTTTCACAATCTTCCTCGATGGACCAGTGCTGGTTTATCTCAAATTAATTGCCACATCAATACCTTTGACTCTATTTTACGCAAATCTACATTCTCTTTCATTCAACGTTGTCAGAGATCGTGCAACAACTTAATTAACTCCCTAATAACATCTGGCTGTTTTTATGAATCCACGCTTTATGCAAATTACAACAATTTGCTCTTTGTGTTTACATGATTCTGTGATGCCTTCTTGGTATTATTTAATGGCTATTATTCATCCTGTTTTTCATTTATCCGTTTTTTTCGTGTGTGTTATTTTCTATGGATCTTGCTTCACGATGCTTTTTTTGCTTGCTGCTTGATTCTGAAATAAACAAGTAATAACAATAATTAAAATTTGATGTTCCTTTCAAGTCGCTGTGCACACAGCAAAGACGTAAATCCCGGGGCCGGGTGATGCATCCTCCCCAATAATTTTGGAGGGGAGGATGCTAAGGCAATTATCCCCCAAATATTCCAGAAAGGATCATATTCAATATTCAAAGCGATTTGTCAATAGGTTTACGTAGGGTAACGTCAATAACGGAAAGAAGACAAACACCACGTCTTTCGTTTCGGTTTTCGTTACGGTAACTATACGGTTCGATTTAGTTCTTTTTCGAATCAAGACATACTATGGATATATAGGACGTCTTGTTACGAGCCAGAGCAATATAGTGTGATGTCATGGACTTTATTATTAAGTTTGTGATAAATTTTGGAGAATTGGATAGCCTGTAATAGCCCTGTTGCCTGTACTATCTGTGCAGTGAGCATTGTAGTTTAATTGTTCAAATTGAATGGTCAGTATTCGCAATTTCGAGATGGGATGAAAATAGAAGTAAAAGAATAATAGAGTACCAGCACTACAACAGTACAGCGTAGAAGTACAAGGTTACAAAAAAACCTGGCATGAAGGGTATTTGACTTTGGTGTAGGCCTACTAGTGTAAAAGGAACCGAAACCTCAGAAAAAGGCATCGGGCAAGCAAAGGTTGAAGATTAAACTGCGAAAGTGTGAAGTAACTTAGGCAAACTGTTACAGTTACAGTAGGATTACTACCGATGAAAAAACCCCAATCATTTTGATGGATTTACGCCACTGATTGATTGTTATGAAACCATCGATTTTTTGTCTTTTTATTCTTCCGTCACGAGGCAGCCCCATGCGCTATACAAAGGACAAATGTCTCGTTTCGCTTAAGAAATGCCGGACCACGTCAGTCTATCATGTCGACACGATAATATCTCCACTCTGCTGTTATATGCGGAGTGCTAAGCTTTCACTCTTTGGTGAGACGCGACTGGGGATCGAATCCAGTCTACCAAACTCTGAGGTGAACGTTTTAAACATTACGCCAACGAGCTTATTATTATGGAGGCTAGGGTTGTGAGTCAAAAATAACTCATTTCCCCCCAAAAAAGAACAGAACACAAAACAATAGTTGTTGGAAAAATCTATTAGCTGGACACTGGACATTCTTTAAAAAAGAAATATCCAAAGTTGCTCTGTGATCGTTTCCCACTATTAGGGTGACTTGGCATCTAAAGGACAGCTCTAGAAGACAATCTAACAAAACTAGTTTTCCTTAGAACCACAAGTGCGAGGGTAAAAAATTACTTCAAATTAAGTTGAAATGTAATTTTTGTAAAGAATCACCTAAATTTGCGACTGTTTTTTGTTGTTCTGTAGAAGTTGTAAATCATTTTGATATTGATGCTAATTAAAAATCACGACTCTGGTAGCTTTAATATTGAAATAAGCAAAAACCTTTTTAACTACTCTAACGTGCATTATAATGTAGTGATTATGTCCATTGATTTGATCGTTCTATGTTTTCTGCTTGTATTTGTTTAGCATGAATCGCAATATCGTTGTTATTGCACCCATATTTTAGACTCCCACTTTCCTGTGATGGTATAATTTTATTATACCTTACAGGTCACTAAATGACTGCGGGATTCCTATATTTACTAGTATAGCAGTTTCCTATAATTGCAAGTCCACTTGGTGCTGTGGTAGACCGACTCAGACTTACTGACACGAGATTGGACATTTGTCCTATGTTCAGCGCCTGACGCTGTCTCGTGACAGGAGGATAACAAATATGACAATATTAAAAATTGTATGTTTGACTATTGTCATAAGTATTTTCTTTTTGTTGTTTAGTTTCTACCGCCAAGTAAATTCGTTATTCAACCTTTTACTAACCGTACCTTCCGACCATGATTCATGATGAGAAGCGAGTCGAGTTATAATAAATGCCGTTATAAAGCCAACAAAGACTCGTTCATTTTAGACGATGGATTTTATAGGAGTGAATCCTAACACGTGCCCACGCAGTTTGAAAAA
Organism: Trididemnum miniatum; assembly: GCA_964006365.1. Taxonomy (NCBI): domain Eukaryota; kingdom Metazoa; phylum Chordata; class Ascidiacea; order Aplousobranchia; family Didemnidae; genus Trididemnum; species Trididemnum miniatum. The sequence goes on from OZ023245.1 coordinate 3,652,482, forward strand.
GCTGAGATTGACAAAACCTCAAACATAAAACAAACGGGCGAAGCCTCCCTAGACGTTCATGTGAGTTAAAAACTCTGTAGTCATGAGATTTTCTGGTATAAACAAGCCACAGAATATTCGGTTTTACAAGTTTTCTGGTATAACCTAGCTTAAACAAGCCAGACGAAGTTTGTCTGGATCTCGTATAAACAGACCCGAAAAAAAAAGACCTTTTTTGGCTTGATCTAGCAAGCATGAACTTGCGTAATTAAACCAGAACAAGCACGATTTTGTGAAAGTTGCTAAGCATGACTAGATTTGGCATAACTTGTATACTCAAGCATGACAATCAAACCTGATCGAGGAAACTCATGTGTGGATTTGTTTCATTACGTGTCAAACCGAGCATATTATCCCCGAAAAAATGGTATGATCAAGCATGATACCGGGTGTAAATGTGAATAATCAAGCATGGCCGGGTATAATTTTTCCGACTGGGTATCTGCCTTTTTAATTTCGTCTATCGCTCATTTTATTACCTTGTATTAGTAAAGTTCTGACTAGAGGTAGCCTTAGATGACCGCACGGTCTTGCGCTGTCCTTCCACTAGTGCTTTGTTACGCGCTTTTGGCAAATAAATAAACTTTAAACATGGATACTTCTAGGCAAGTTTGCACCGGCTTTTTATACTGAAGAATTGCGACCTTCAGACTTACGTCAATAAGCAGCTTCTCGCACCTGCCCAAGATGTGCGTTATATATAATTACGCAGTTGCTCATTCTTAATTACATCTCTCCAATTACTTATTTGTTCAAGAGAACTAAACCGACTGTGATGCCCAAAGTTGCGGTTATTTCGTTTGGTACAATCATTTTGTTCACTCATTTCATCGTTTTAGCACCAAGCCTCAGTTTAATTCATTTCAAGAATATGAGGCCCAGCTCTAGTAACTCGTCATGGTATGTTATCGGATATGCTTGAAAGTGACAAACCAAGTGTTACTTGAAATCTATAAAGTGACTACGTATCTCGTTTGAGTCGCTCATATAGTTGGATGCCGACTGGATTTGATTTTGCTATTTTTTTGCGTGCTGAAAGTATAACACAGCCAACAGAGTCATTTGATTTCTGTTGAAATGAGGATTTGTTTTGCGTTAATTTTGAGAGACGCATCTTGTGAACTCAGTTTTGCGTGAGAGTTTCGTGGAGGAACGTTGCGTCACTCTCACGCAAATAGTTTTATCGCATCATTTTCGTTTGTGACGACACAACCTTTTCGCTGTTTTTTAACTGTCAATTGCTTTTTTTTTGTTTTGCGCCTCGTGTGAGCGGCAAGCTGAGATGTCCAGCCGAATTTAATTGTTTATGACTGAAAATAAAAGTGTCGCATTATTTTATCTGCCTGAGTCGGACACCGCTAGCTTCCCAAGTTAAATCTTGCGTGCGCGTTTTAAGATAAAAATCAAAAACGATCGGAAAACTTGTCATAGCAGAGCCGCAGCATTCTCGTCATAGTAGTACAAAAATTCCACTAAAAAGAATGACTTAAAGACTTCACAAAGCATTAAATACAAAACAAACAACGTTAAATACTAACCTATTTTGGCAAACAAACTTCCACAATGTAGCAAGATGGATTATATTTTATGAATAACAGTAAGGCGACATACAACAAAATAACAAATGTGAGGCAACATTCTGCCGGGAGGCAGCAGTCCTTTTTTCTAAGTTACGTCAATCTAGGATAGTAGGCTAGTTGATTAGAATTCATGATGATATCATTTTTAGAACCTCAAAAAACCGATGGTGCTTCACCAAACATTGTGCATTTGAAAAAGCCACATATTCCAGGCATAAATAACTTAAACGAAAAATTTCAGAGTAAAAACTCCCCACGCCTAAGCTCTATGACTGCACCGCAAACCTTCGACATTACAATGCGTTATAACCTCATTTTCATTGAACTAAACTGAAGATTGATGTGATAGAAGCCTCAAAGAACAATCCTTGCCAAAAGCAGCCCAGCATGCGATATCTATAGTTTGCTTCAAGTAAAAGGCCCAGCGGACGTTGAAGTCTTATCGAGGTCTTTAATTTGCTGTCTAATGTAGAGAACTCTGAAAAAAAGATGAGTTTATTTAGTAACGCTAAATAAATCATTTTTATAGATTCTAAAAATATCTATTACACCCTTCATTTTAAAAATATACGTTAGGCCTACTAGAATATGCTGAACAGAAACTCGAGAACTCGGATGAACTCGATCTAGTAAGGATGCTTCCAGACAAACGACCCATCCCATCTAAAATCAAACAATCACTGATTTATTGAATTAAGTCTCATACCCCCTTTGATAGCAACAGCGTTCACGCGATTGCCCGGGCCAAAATCGTCCAATCGTCATCGTTAACCTTGTCAACAAACATTAACATTGCGGCAAGGTGGCATAATATGCTTGCTTTAACTTTACATTGATGTAAGGCTTTAGCTTTCGTGTAGGCCCTCGATAGGTTTGGACACTATGGGCCTTACCGAACAAGATGGACCCTGGGTGGCGTTAGTTTTCTAATTAAATGCATAATGCATTCTAATAATTAAAATAGTGAGTTTCTTACAGTTGGGTGTCAATAGTTGCTAGTTTGTTTCATGCGTTTTTGATGTTTCTTTCAGAGAGCGATTGGTTATCGATGCTCCAACCCTGACATTAATGCTATATTTTGTGGAGTTACTTCCATTAGCCAAAGAAAAGCCATCAAATCGGTAGCGTGGCGTAGTGGTTTGGAACGTCGTTTTTACGACGACCATGATCGCCAGGTTAATGGTTCAACTCCCATCCTATTCACGTTGTTGCATCCTTGGATAAGATGCTACACGATGATCATCTCTGTTTGATGGAATCTGGCAAGCAGCAAATTAAAGAAAAAATTCAAACAGAAAACTTGGAAACAAAGGCAACTCCTAAGCGAGAGTGGATTTGTCCTACGCATAGCGCCTCCGCCGCTTTCTTGTGACGGGAGGATAAAGATGAAGAAATTAAATCAAAATCAAGCGGAATAAAGCAGGCAATACTACATTTGGCAAACAAAATGCGAGGGAAAATGTCTGCGATGAGCCTCTTCCTAAATCTGCAAAAGCAGAGGCCCAAGGGATGCTCTAAAAGTAGTGTTTTATTTTTTCGAGTCCTTTGAAATGGAATTATCATCATCATTAGCCCACAGCTGCTTCTCAGAATGGAAACATCTTAGCTTAGATGGTTTAGACATGCAAGCAGAACGCCCCAGGAAAGGCTTCCCAAGCAAATTTTGCTAGAAAGAGTGAAAGGGAAGAGGAATCTGACGACCCTGAACAGAATGGCTCGATCAAATGGAGGACTTACCATGGAATTGCTTAAGACTTTGTCCAAGCAAAGTCCAAGATCGTGATATATGGCGATTAAACCTTGAGTCGCTGCCCCGCGACCTTCCTGATTAAGCAGCTTACAAGCTGAATCAATAGTAGTAGGCCTAATCCAATTTGCCGATGTACCAATAATCAAATATTATTTTAAATTTTGCTTTTGTGCTAAGTAAATGTGTGAGATCACGCCTTCATGATGTTTGAGGATTGATCAAACTTCTAGTTGTACTAAGGAACATTTATTAGAATACTTAGCAAGTAGTTATAAAATGTGCAGACTGGTTTACAAATTATCAATCACTTGATGCCACTAGTACACACTACTCAGCCTTGATTTTGCTGCGCTGTTGAATGTTATCCTTAAAGTTGTTATTGCGAAGAATTTATCATTGAATGCTGAGCGTATTTGTTTAAATACCGGTATACACTTTGATGCTCAACAACACGCAGCAGTCTCATCAAACTTCTTGCATTAATGTCGCAGGCTGCAGAATATTATTAAGCAAAAATAACCGGCCGTTAGCTCAGTTGCTTAGCGCACAGCCGCACACTCTATTGGTGCAAGAGGTGTGGGGTTCAGATCCTGGGTCGGTCAATCAGCAGTGTTGCCAACAGCCCGCCACCGCTACGACGTTCCTGAGGAGCTGTGTAGCCCAGGCGCTAAGCCACAGAGATGGACTCCACCACTTGTAACACACTTCGACGTAATACTGCGAGTATAATAAAGATTTGATTTTTTTTGAAGCAGAATAAGAGAAGCATTTTCAAAAAACTGACGCTGCAGAATATTATTTATCAAGCAGAAACAAGAGAAGCATTTTCATAAAACTAACGAATGATCACTTTTGAGAAGCACAACTAACGTCGCGCTTTAGTCCACGTGAAAGCTTAGTAGGATTTTTTTGCAATTGCTGCAGGTGATGGTGTAGTGAGTTTCGAACCTCAAGCAGAAACAAGAGAAGCATTTTCATAAAACTAACGAATGATCACTTTTGAGAAGCACAACTAACGTCACGCTTTAGTCCACGTGAAAGCTTAGTAGGATTTTTTTTGCAATTGCTGCAGGTGATGGTGTAGTGAGTTTCGAACCAAGTTTTCTGTTGCATACTTTGTAGTCATTGTTGCCTGTCACGTGATTCTTACAAGCGCTTTATTCCGACTCGCTATGTGTTACGCAATGGTGTAGTGCATTTGCTAAAAGTCAGTTTGCAGATCTGGGGGGTTATTACAGGATTTTATGCGTTAGCGAGCGATTTCTCTCGCTAATTCTCCTCGGAGGAGAAATTCTCCGAGCGGCAGCCGAGATAACGTGCTCGCAAAGTTGGGATTACAGGTTGCGCTCGCAGAAAGAGCAGTTACTCGGTAAAGCCGAGTGTCTCGCTAACTGCTCGGTATGTACAGGCTTGTTGTGAGGTGCTGGACTGGCAGCTGCTGTTTGCTGGCTAGCGCCTAGTTTAGTGCCAAAACTGTGCTAGTATTACAAAGTTAGGATGGTTTTAACGTAGTTATAGATAAGAGTGTATGCAGTAATGGTGTCTACAGATGCATAGGCTTGTTGTGAGGTGCTGGACTAGCAGTTGCTGGCCATGGCCTCACACAGTTACTGGTGGAAGATACCATTACTTCATACTCTCCGACCAATGCTCCGACTACGTCTGCAGCCAACGCATGCTTGCAATAGGCCTACTAGCACAGTTTTAGCACTAGACTAGGCGCTAGCCAGCAAACAGCAGCTGCTGGTCTAGCACCTCACAACAAGCCTATACCGGTTCATATGTAGACACCTATACAGTATACATACGGTAGCCTACACTCTCACCTGTAACCAAGTCAAAACCATCCCAACTTGGTAATACTGGCACAGTTTTAGCACTAGACTAGGCGCTAGCCAGTAAACAGCTGCTAGCCTACTAGTCTTGGTTTGATGTGTATGTATGTGTATATTGACTATGCTTTGCATTTTTCTTTTGTTTTTTTTTATTTTTGAAAGTTTGTTTTTTTCTGTTGACATATGTCATTTTTGAGATAGAGAGTAGCGACTTGAGCCTTTGGCTCTTAATTGGCATGCACGAATATGCTTGAACTTGAATCCACCATTTCACAACAAGCCTGGGAGTTGCATAAAGCTCCAGTTGTGTCATAAACTAGGTACTAACTATTGTCAGGGCCGGATTAAGGCGGGGGCTGATGGGGCTGCAGCCCCAGGCCCACAACCCAAAATAGGCCCACCACTATTTTAAGTCAATGAAGTGATAAAAGAAAGAGTAGGTTATTAGAAATCTCCCACCTATTATATGGAAAACACTATTCAATTTGTGTCCATTTGCACTGTCACTGTAAAACCCTACTCGCTCACTGTGACGCAACAATTCTTTTTCGCGGCTGCTCGGCCAGTTATACCAATCAGAGATGCGCACGGAGCCGGATCGGAGCCGAAGTACGGCTGCATTTTTTGGATTCGGAGCCGGATACGGATTTGGGTTTTTGAATTAAAGCCGAATTCGTAGCCGATCCGGATTTTAGTCTGAACCAAGGTAAGGTACTGATGCAAGCAGTTAAGGTACCCGTCAAAGATTGGCACGGAGCGGAGCCGGATTCCGGCTGCATTTTTTGGATTCGGAGCGGATTCGGATTCAAAAATTTGTCGAAAAACAGGATTTCGGAGCGTATTTGGAGTTGAAGTCTTCTGATTTGGAGCGGATGCGAAGTCAAATTTTTGTGACTACGCCCATCTCTGATACCAATATACCATCAATAGTCGATTCTACTACGTAGCTTGAAAGGTAGGAGATTCCATATTATGTCGGCTAGAGTAATTTGAAAATAAAAGTGAGAAAATATAAAAGCGGTTCGGAAAAGGAAAAATCTAGAAAAGAACCAGAAGATAAACGTAAAAAAATTGTAGCATAATTCAAAAAAGTGACTGACTATTTTGATGTAAGTGAACCGAAAGGCAACAGCGTAGAAACGATGTCCAATAAGCTATGCCGCTTTGCGTTCTAATCGTTAGGCTGTGCCTTTGTGTGATAATTTCTAATTGCTCTGGCAAACGCTCATTTTCAGCGTTAAAAAAATAAAGAATCATGTGCGTTCGTCTATTCTATGGGTCAGAAAAGGTTAAATTTCTTAGCTCTACTCGGCATCGAAAACGAACTCTTGGAAAGAATAGATCCTATCTTTGTGTTGTCTAAATCCAAAAAACGTGTCATTTCAATGTGTGCATGCAAATTAAAGACTTTGTTTATATGTTTGTGCTTTGCTTTAACTGTGGTTAGTTTTTACTTCAACGAATAGGATGAAAAATAGATCCCTAACAACTATACAGCCCCAGGCCCACGAAAAGCTTTATCCGGCCCTGACTATTGTGCATAAACTATGACCTAAAAAACCGCGCTCTGCCATGGCTAGTTGTGTATGAAATAGTCGCTCGGTAACTTAACGTGCTCATTTTTTTTCTCGCTACTTGCCGAGAGAGTTCGCCAGCTCGGAAAATCCTGTAATCCCGAAAAAAGCGTTAGCGAGGAAAATATTTTTACCGAGCAGTTTGCGAGCTCGCAAACCGCTTAACGAGCATCCTGTAATAACACCCCAGGTGTCTTTCGTTGGTAACGTGTGTGGATAGTGTAATGGTCAGTGCTAATTTGTTTCTTTACAGAGATGTTGCGTTATAGGCTTTCAAAGCCTTAATAAAGGTTAGTTATTCTATAACTGTTTGAAACATTACAATTTAAGCCTATAATATTGCCGTATGATGCCAAATGCAGATTGGAAATGTTTACAACCTGAAAAGCTAGATATTGATCTGAACTCTAAGTCAGCTGAAGACGAATGGAAGTTTTGGTTAAAAACTTTTACACACTTTATTGATGCGATGCCCAGCGAAGATAATGCTTTAGACAGATTAAAAGTTTTGATGGCTTATCTTATCGCTCCAGTCTATAAACTAATTCAAGAAGAAGATACTTAGGAGAGAGCTATAGAAGCATTAGAGCACCTGTTCATGAAGCCGAAAAACGAAATTAAATTTATGCCGGGCATTTACTTGCGACTGTGAAACAAAACGGAGGGGAGTCCATTGATGAATTCGTGATGCATATTAACAAATTAGAGTAGCGACATCGGTTCCTTACCATGGCAGTTAGATTGCGTTTGTCGCATAAAATGAGGCTACGGTGCACGAGAGCAAACAATGATGTTGGCAGAAAACTGTGTTTAGTCATTAGCTGTATGGTTTTTCTTTGTTGCTTGATACTTGCAAGATCGATGTGATTATCGTTAGTAAAATATCACGAAAGTATCAATGCGCACGAAAAGTTTTAGGCAATTGAGGAAGTTTTTTAGCAATTATCTTTTTAAAATGAAAATTGAGGTTCAGTTAGCTCCTTTAATCAGTGCACTTTTGATGAACACTGTTAGTTCTGTAAATTTATTTGTTGCTTCTGCAGCTTGTTCGAGTACAGCTAGTTCAAATAAGAAAACCTTCAAAGATTGCAAGATGTGAAGTAACTTTATTATATCCAAGACTGCTGAAATGTAGCGTATGAGTTGAACTGCATTTCAACTAACTTGGCCAAGCTCTCGACTCAAGTTGAAAGACAACAAGTAGAATCACAATGAGACGCAATGTGTTTTCATTTTAAATGACATCTTAAGTCAGCACTCAGCAATGCGTCGTCAAATAATCAACAAAACGAATTGAAATCACACTACTTCAATAGTAATTAACAGCTCAGATGGCCGAGTGGTATAGAGCGTCTGTTTCTTGAGCTGTAGACTCGGGTTTGATTCCGAGTCGGGTCAAACCAATGACTTTAAAATTGGTATTCACAGCTTCCCTACTTGACGTTCAGCATTAAAGGGACAGTGTGGAGAACAAGCAGGCAAGTACTTGTTGTGCCGTTGGAAAAGCACTTAGTGGAATTCCCCCATCTTGGTGTGGTAGACAGATGGCCGGCAACTCCTAAGCGAGCTCATATAGCGCTTTGATCACTTTCTCGTGATAGGAGGATAAATATGCAACTAAATAAGTAAAATAAAAAAAAAATAATTATTATCAAAGGCTTGAGGAAGATCGTCGCTGTTCAGTTAATTGCATGACCAGCATGGTGGTGGAGGTGCAGCAGCTGTACTTTGAGAATTCGAAGCAGTTGATTTATGCAACAGAATTTTATGTTTGTAAATCGCTTGGTTTATTTCATGCTTTGCCATAAACTTGATATGCTCGGGTAAAGATTTTAATTCCATAAAAACCATCTTTCCAAATACGTCATTTGAATCAACGGTTTGGCTTGCCTGTTCCTTTGCCGTTTTTCTATCTGCTCAAACATATCTCATTGATTCATGCGACGCTTTTTACCAACCGGTACCTTCTCCTTTATTTCCTGAATCAATCGACTGGGTTAAGTCTACTGATGATTCTTCTGTGTCAATTTCCAGCAGGATACTACTGCACATATTGGACTTCGTCGCTTTAGGCTAAATAAAATAATCTATCTAACTCAAAAACTTGTATTCCTACAGACTTTTTTGTGCCTCACCCACATTCGATTCTTTAGCACCAGATATATTTACTTTTCTAAAGATGCACTGTTTTTTGCTGTATCTGTTGAGAAGCAGGGCCCAGTCGTGTTCTGAACTCCCTTTTGGTTTATTCCGAGACTCATCAATGAGGCGCCATGCATTTTTTCTTCAGCAAATTAGCTTTTCAGTGATTTATCATACAGACATGGAAACTTTTGGACCTCACATGTCAGTGTTTCGTCATCTCTTACAGACATCTTGATTTTGCAGTCAGTATTTCAAGTGAAATTTCCGAATACTAGTAGAACTTTGACTAGTTTGGATTTCAATTCAATATTTTTCGAGTGTTGATTATGACGCGATAAAACTTTGCTTCTTGCAACGCAACTGACCCAAGTTAACCAACCATAGAATTTATTCCCATAATTTTCCCCAAAAATTTAATCAAGCTTGATTTGATAAATTTTCCAACCTAATTTTTGCGAAAATTATCGATAATTGGATTATTGTTAATTTTTCAACCCTGTTCCACCAAAATTTTCCAATCGTAACATTTCAAAATAATCCATCGCACATTTGATAATTTTCGTGCAAAACATTTGCCTTTTTCTTCTCGTTTCTCTCGAATTTTAAAAAATGCGATGATAAGAAAATTTGAGGGCTGGCTTCACTGCGATTATTCCAACAATTCTTGCGGAAAATTACGGGAAAATTCTCAGTGGAGCCTTAGCCTTAGTTATCACCAGGGCGATTTTTTTATGACCGACGAAAGCGAAAAATATGACTTCATTTTTAGAACAATTTATGCGATTTTTCGAAATTAACAGTTAATGAACATCTTATCATCAGTCTAAACATGTGTATTGAACAAGAAAATACTCACAACAACAAAATATTCCACTTGAAAATTAATACCAGTAAACATTTAAATGTTTAGTGCATCTTACAATAAGTAAGATGTTCAACCGTTGAATAACAGTTTTATAAAGAATACGACGTTTGCAGTGGCAAAATTTCGGTTTTCGCAAATCATTGACTTCAACACATAATGACCGTTCCACAGATGCTGATTAGGCAGGTTAGCAACTTAGCATGTTATAATTTTGAAGAAATAATTGGTCTACTCAACTCCCCAATGGTTTCTGCATCATTTTATTTCCACACTAATAATAAAAATGTCACTGCGAATGCTTCATAAAAGTCGAAAAACTATTAATGCTCCCCTCATCATAAACTAGTTTTAAATTCTACAGAAACTGTTTGAACTGCATCTATGATATTTCTGAAGATTAATAATTTGCATTTTAGAACAAAAAAATTTTCATCACACCTCATGGCTTAAAAAATAAAATGTGACATCTTATGACTTTTTATAACTCATAGGCCTTGTATCAACATATCGTTTTGATTACACGCATCAAGAAAGCAGGAAGCACCACTGCATACCAGACATAAAAATTCATATTGCGCCACCAGACGACTCGGAAAAATGACTATTTATTTTGTACCGTAGTCCATTTTCTAGCAGTGGGTAGAAATAAGCATTTCAGAATTTCCAGTTTTTTGAAACGGAATTTGCCAAATATTTTGAATATTTGGTGCCGAAGTAAGAGTGCAGCACGCAAAGACATCATGGGCGGTATACTGCTCACTTTTTGTCGCGCTTTACGATATCGTAGAGAGAAAAAGTGTGTCGAGATAATTAAGTTGGTATACACGTCAACTACAAAATTGCATAGACAGCAAAAAAAGTTTGTCAGCTAATGCAATCTTCGAGGATAGCGTAGACAGCATTTTTTACCAATTTGCTAACACTGTGACTGTGAGTTTGGCGTTTGCAATTATGGACGCTTGCATGGGAGCAGGGTTGGGTTGAACTTGAATTCATTCCCATGTTATCAATGAATTTGATCGTGGATTTTCAAAATCTGATAGCCAAGAATTTGAATGCAGTATACTTTAAAGTCATTAAATTTGATTTTCTTAATTAAAGATTTGATGAATTTGGATTTTTTCTCATTAAAACATACGAAGTAAAGTATGGTTTTGCCACTGGTTTATTACTGTATGTCACTATACATTGCAAACGATCCGTAAAGTTTATCAAGCAAACAGAACAATTGTTACTGCAAATGTGACGCTTATGCTTTGGTGTTGGTTTTGCAAGAGTTAATTTCCCACCCCTTTGTTGTCTTCTTGTTTTTGTGCTAAAAATTACGATTTTTGCTTCTGGTACTGACCTTTTTGCAGTTACTTACAGACTTAAGGCTAAGAGCGAAAGTATTTAAAACAACTCGCTAAAACTATTTAAAAATAACTGTTTTTTTTTTTCTGGCGTATTTGATACATTGTTTATTAAATGCTGAGAAGTTTGAATTGTTAAGTTTTGTGAATCTTGAAACGGTGAAATTTGAAATCAGTTTTGCGAAATTAATGAATTTAAATTATTTTTTTTTTAAGTCAAGTAATGTGGATTTAAATTTAGCTATTCAAAATTATGAATAAATTCAACAGTGCACGGGAGTAGTAGCAACAGTAGTAAATTTATGTTTTCGGCCATAAAATAATAAATATCGATAAGACAAACTACAGTGAGGCAAAAAAACAGGAAGCAGCGACAAAACGATATACGTTAAGACGTGCATATTAGGGTGGAGTGAAAAAAAGTTATTTTTTTTTCAAATCAAAAAGTCAAGTGTGCCAAAATTGGCAGTTGACCCCCAAAACACATTCTAATACGATTTTTGGTTGATGCCACTTAGGGGGTGCGGGCACATCCCCCTTAAAGTTTCGTAAAGGGACTATTTTAGACAAACATGAATATCTCAGCAACCACAAATGCTAAGAAGTGAATCAATGGCTCAAAATGACCGGAAGGTACAAGTTTATATTACCTCTAGCCGAACATTTTTGTGTATAGGCACTAGAAAATGACTATTTTTGCAAAAATGTTACTTTTACAAAAATTTAGTGCTTAAACAATTGGTTTGTGGTACAGAATTTTAGTATAGCAAAGTATAGTGATTTCATCTCGAAGCTTTTCGTCTGACACTCATCGGGAGAAGATCGTCAGAAATCAGTAAACTAAAATGCAAGTCTTATTTATCAACAGAGAGAAAGAAAGAGAAAAAGAAAGAGAAAAAGGAAAAAAGGAGGCGGAAAAGCACTGATTGGCCAGTCTGATCAGCTGTTTCGACGCGTCAATCAGCGATAGATCTTAAGACTGTAAACAAATTCTTTTTGCCTGCAAAGGTCGGGATTTGATGTTTTAATAAAAATGGATTCCAAAACAGAGAGATGGAAGGAAGAGCGACCTCTGGCGAGAATGCGGAATCTGTCTTGGTGATAATGTTTAGCACATGAAGCGTTTAAAAAGAGATGGAGCCCAATTGCCGAATCACAAGTCTGGGTGGGGTTAGGGGTGGAGGACTTACAAGCACGTGATGGGAGGCTACGTTTCAAAATGGAATTGGCGTTTCTGATTGACTTTGGAATATGTTGTTTGATTCTGTCCAGCAACCTTTGGGATGTACGACCCACATACCGACTATCACAGTGGCATGAATATTCGTAGATAACATTGCTTTGTTGATTGGCGGGTAGTACATCTTTCTTGGTGGCTGGAACCAGTTCCTTGGTTTTAAAGATGATACGTGGCTCCACGGCAAAGAAGCAGTTGCTCACGGCGGCTTTCACTTGCTTTTCAAATTTCGTAGAAATAGACCCCAACCACTGGAGACGCAAGTATACCGGGCATTTTTCCGGACCAGATGTTATAGGTTTCTGAAATTGCTTGAGTTTCTTGGCTATTGCACTTTTAATGACGTCATCTGGGTAGCCATTTGCCAGAAGAATAGATGTGATTTTATCTAATTCTGGTTGCAACTTGTCAGGGGAGCAAATTTTGAGGGCACGGTGGGTAAGGGTAAGGATTAAGTTAAGTTTTCGCTTTTGGGGAGAAAAGGAGTTCCAACGGAGGTATTGGCCAGTAAAGGTGGGTTTCCGGTAAACAGCGGTGAAGAATTCAGACTCAGTCTTTCCAACTAAAACATCTAGAAAAGGAAGGGTAAGGTTACATTCCTTCTCGTGGGTGAACTGGAGTGCGGGGTGGAGAGAGTTAAGTTTGGAAAGAAAGGAATCACAATGCTTTTCATCGTGAAAAATGACAAAAGTGTCATCAACGTAGCGGTAGTACATAGGTGGTTTGTCCGTGGTTTGAAACCTTTTTCTCTTTTTCTTTTTCTCTTTCTTTCTCTCTGTTGATAAATAAGACTTGCATTTTAGTTTACTGATTTCTGACGATCTTCTCCCGATGAGTGTCAGACGAAAAGCTTCGAGATGAAATCACTATACTTTGCTATACTAAAATTTAGTGCTCGTATTTGATATTTCTCTCACATTTTGCTGAGTTTTCTGCATTAAATTAAAAGTTACGTTTAAAATGCTCTAGAGTACTTAGTTACCGTATGTGCATGCTCATAAATGCTATTAACTCCTATTTTATGACCTGCGCCTGTTAAACTTTTATTTATTTTCTTGATTTATAGACACCAAACACCTGCAAACTTTTGTGCTTCTGCCATTCAGCAATAAACAGTCGGTTTGCAATTTCCAGCGAAGAAAACAGCAGTTCAACTAAACCCTAAATCTGGTTGATACTATTTTAAGACTGCTGAAAATAAAATTTTACATTTTATAAACATTTTTGTTTAAATGCTTTTGGAATAGTTTTTTTACATCTAGGCTAATGCAACATCTAATGTAATTATGCTGATCAGAAAATCTGCCATTAAGCATGTGCGGCAGGGTGTTGATTAGTATGAATTTACAAGTCGAAGTGAATTTAAGCCAGGAATCCTTCCTACTGAACAAGATGTACTGGAGAGGCTTATTTACGAAGACAGATGGAGGCAGAAAGAGGCAGCAAATACTGTTGCTGAAAAATTGTTTACGATTTGGATTTATTGCAATGTGTATTGCATACGTGTTAAAGCTATAAGTTGAAAAATTTCTAAACTTGTAGATGAATTCCGCAAAATTGATTCGATTTCAAAAAAAAAAAAAGATCAGGAAGCACTTTTGAGCAGAAAGCAAAGCTGTTCCTAGAACCTTTGAGGAAACTATTTCATATATATTGTAACGACAAAAGTCAAAGATGCAGGCTGGAAGAGAAGTTTAAGTTATGAATGGGCAAAAATGATTATGCTTTTTACCAAGACCAAAAGGGGCCTCGACAAGGAAAATGTACAAATGCTGAAGAAAAATTGGCCGAATATGACTTAAACTTTATCAAAAAGGTTACATCCAAAGAAAAAGATGTACCTTTAACAAGTTCAATCAATTTCGATTCAACATTTGACATGACGATGACAGAGATTGGCAGTGACACTAGCGAAAGTGAGGAAAGTTCTTCTGCCTCTTCGATTAACGTATTGTTTTCGAATCAACAAATCGAACAAAACAGGTCATCCTTAAAAGTTGCTGTAAATTGTGAAAGATTTGGTATTTCTGATAGAGCAGGAGCTGCTATTGCTACTGCCACTCTCAAAGCATTAGGCATTGCAACCGATACAAACAAAACGAATGTCATTGATCGCAGTAAACTAAGAAGAGAGAGACAAAAATATAGAGAGGAAATTCAAAAAGATGAAGAATTACAATGTGGAGCGGTTGATGGGATTTATATTGATGGAAGAAAGGATGCTACCATCATAGGTGTGAAACAAGGCAATAGCTATCATCGAAAAACGATCATTAAAGAACACTACGTACTGGTTGGTGAACCTTATGAATTTTACATTACCCATGGAACTGGTAAACAAATTGCTCAAGTGATATATAACGCTCTTGAAAAAATATCTGTGAACGATAGACTAAAAGTTATTGGAACAGATGGAATCGCAACTATGACGGGAAAAAAGTCCGGTTGTATTGCCTCCCTAGAAACCAAGCTTGGGCATCCATTACAATGGATTGTGTGCTTGCTGCATCTCGATGAACTTCCACTCCGGCATATATTTCAGCAATTAGACGGTTCAACAAAAGGGCCATATTCGTTTTCTGGGATGATCGGCAAACAACTAAATGGAAGAGTGTCATCTTGGACTGCTGATAATTTTCAACCTATTCTAAATGATCAACTTCCTATTCTTCCTGACGAAGCAATAGAAAATCTCAGCAGTGATCAATATTATGCTTTGCTAATGTGCCAAGGAGTTATGAAGGGCATTGCTGATACAGATTTGAAATACCTTGAAGTTGGTGGGCTTTGTCATTCACGTTGGTTGACTTTGGGGTGCCGCATTCTCCGATACTATGTTTCCAAAAGCAAACCATCAAGAAATTGTTGGGATTTATTTTCCATGTGGTTTTGCGTTAAGCTCCACAACAGAATTACTGAAGGTTCCAAACATTTCTTCTACATGCTCAGACTTATTTCCAATTTTTCAAATGCTGTTGTCAATGATGTTGGTGTGAAGGTATTGCAAAACAATGCTTTCTTTGCCCATCATGAAAACATACTTTTAGCCATGCTGGGGGATAATGCTCAAAACATTCGCGCTATGGCGGTAGACAAAATTCCTCAAATCCGAATTCAGAATTCCCAACAAGAAGGTGAACGTCTAGAACGAACAGATCAAGTACGGATGTTTATTATTCCGAAGGTAAATGCTGGAGCCAAGGCATACTATGCAATGTCAGACTTGCACCTTCCTAAAATGCATGAACCACCAGCTACCACGTGTATGTCAGATAACGCTTTGCAACAACTAGCCACAAACAAACTTGAGCTAAACTATTCGTGCCGTAACCAAGCAGTGGAACGCCACATTCAGTTAGTAACAGAAGCTGCTACTGCCGTTGAAAGTTTCGATCAAAGAGATGGCATGATAAGATAAAAAATTAAGTCCAGAAGACTAATGCCATGCTATGATACAAAAAAACAACTTAATGTGTAACATTTTGGTGACTTTAAATGACAAACCGTTTGAACTTTTTTATGTGTGTATAAAATGATTTTCTTACTTTTGTGAAGTGAGGAGAGTATTTCACCAGTGTATTAGTATTAAATTTGATATCATTTTGGAAAGAAATTCCATTCCATTTGAAGAAATCATTTCCTGAATGTCACATAACATTAAGTTGCTTTTTTTTACTGCTGTTGTTTGTCAGTTTTAATGCAAAGCAAAATATTGAAAGTAAACATTTGTACTATCCTCCGAATAGCCAATAATGAATGAAATTTGAGAAAATAAGTTTTGTGCAAAAGTTAACCAAATTCAGAGAAATGTTGAACTAGAGCACTAAATTTTTGTAAATAGTCATTTTTTAGTACCTGTACACAAAAATGTTCTCTTAGAAGTAATATAAACGTGTACCTTCCGGTCATTTTGAGCCGTTGATCCACTTTCTAGCATTCGTGGTTGCTGAGATATCGACATTTTGATAAAATGGCCGATTTAGGAAACTTTAAGGGGGATGTGCCTGCACCCCCTAAGAGGCACCGACAAAAAATTGTGTTAAAATGTGTTTTTGGGGTCAACTGCCAATTTTGGTACACCTGACTTTTTGATTTGAAAAAACTTATTTTCACTCCACCCTAGTGCATATTACTATAGTACAAGTAAAAAAAGTTTAAGAATTAGCATGGCCGCTGCACAAATAAGAGAGTGATCTTGTGAGAGGTAGCGCGGACAGACATTACGGGAAACGAAATGCTTTGACTTTGGAAATGGAAAACAATCATTTGATAGCCGAATATAGAATGGTAATCCACAATACTTCATGGCGATCTCAAAAAGCAGCAAGATATCTTTACAACGTCAGCGGTTTAGCTACAAGCTTTAACTTGTTTAAAACTTTTGGCTTCCAGAAGTTTTCAAAATGTTTTCGACGATTACATCGTTTCACAAACTAAACCCTGTTGCAGAGTTTTTAAAAAAGTTTAAGTGAGCACGTGCAGCAAATCCACCCAATTTGATTTCGTGCCGCTTTCGCTTTCACGTAGCAATTGCATATCGAATCACTATTTGCTCATCACTTTTTAGTAAATAGGCTATAACGAATTTCGGAACGCTATAAACTCTTCGCTTTGGCAAAAACGCTGAGTCAGACATTTTTTTTTCGTCGTTTTCTCTCGAATTTAAAATATTGTTGAGAACTGCTCAATTGCGTACGCACTGCTTCTACGCAAAGTGTGCAGACAGCACTTTTGACTGTCTACGAACAGTATGCCACCCCATGTTTGTTCCTTTTAAACAACATCAAAGTACTTTGGGTATAAAAAAATGTTACAGTGATTTCCTGATAACTTTTTTTTTCTTCAGTACGCGAGTACTCCCTACTTTTTAAATGTACACTACCTCATGCACCAACCGTGATACTAATTTTGCATCATAGAAAAGCAAAATGCGACATATCACCATCATTGCAGAGGAGTCTATTTTGAAAAAACGCAATTGACCTCAGCTGCTAATCAATGTCATCACGTAGGGCCTGTAACCAGCAAGTGATATTGCTAAGCAATGCCAATGAAGCTTCAGCATACCATAATGGTCATTGAACCATCTACATTGCCATAATTTTCAGGGTTAAGTAGCTTTGAAACTCCAGCTGTTTACATTGCATATCGCTACTTTTTGGCTTTTCAATCATGGTTTATGTGAATCGCTGTAGAACAGCCTTTTAGTGAACGATATGCTGATATAGCTGCAAAAAGCAATAGCAATCAACTTCTTCTGACAAAAAAAAAAACAAAAAAGAACTCAGTTCTGTTATTCAATAAATTAGTCATAATGGGAGTACTACGTTTGCAATCCTTCATCCTCTAATTGAACAAAGGTGGAATGAACAGGTCTTGTTTCTGCTTATTCATATTTTCAAATCCCCAGACATACCATTTAATTGATTTTTACACAAAATGTGAGCATGAATTAAACACACGAAAAATGCAAAAAATATTATTTTTAACATTTTTAGATTTCATCATAAAGCTTTTTTCTTGAAATGCCAAGTGTGTGGGCTCACCTCTGCTCATGTAAAGTCGACAGTATCTCCGAACGCCTCACTTGTGATCTTGCCAACGTCAATTGGACACTTAATTCTGACATTTGATCAGCAATGAACCGATGAAAATCTTCTGATAAGCGCACACACTATAACCAAAGAATAACAGATCAGATAAATTAAAACAGGGGAGAATGGAGTTGGTTGAGCAACCTCCTCCCTTGCCTTTATTTCAAAAAAATAATTCATTTCAGCGCCACCTACATAGAAGTGGCAAGGTAGCAGCTATTCTGTCCTGAAATTGGTTTTCAGCTTTGGCAGGTTTGCCAGTTAGAACGGTAAAAGTGATTTTGAAACCTTTTTTTGGTCAGAAGTGAAAAAAAGAAAATTATTTTTTTTTATAATTCATTTAATTGTTAAGAGTTTAAATCATTACTGGAATTGTAGAAAGAGGTTGCGGTGTAGTCTTATTTTTACTTAGGTTAGAGTGACGGCTAGTCTAGAAAAAAATTACTTCAGAAGCAGCTGCAACGTTCCAGTTGAACCAAACCTGTAAGAACCTGTTAAACCGTTGTTCAACTGACTCCATGTGTTGCAATA
The DNA here is from genome assembly GCA_964006365.1 of Trididemnum miniatum. Lineage (NCBI taxonomy): Eukaryota > Metazoa > Chordata > Ascidiacea > Aplousobranchia > Didemnidae > Trididemnum > Trididemnum miniatum. The sequence goes on from OZ023245.1 coordinate 3,670,984, forward strand.
GTATTTTCTTAAAATCCTCAATTATGTTTGCTTGTAAGATTTTGCGCTTTGCTGCATATGCAGTAACTTTAACACGTAGGCCTATTTATTTCACAGCACATGTTCATTGCCTGTCGGAAGTAAAAGAAATAGTGAAAATAAGAGCAATGATGGGAAGGGTTTCTTTTGTATTTTGTTGCACGAGAAAGCGATCAATGAGCTATACAAGCTTGCTTAGGAGTTGCCACCCATCTGTCTACCACACCAAGATGGGGAAATCCCGCTAAGTGCCTTTTGCAATGGCACTACAAGTAAACTTGCCGGCTTGTTCTCCACATTATCCCTTTTAATGTTTATTGTTAAGCAGGGAAGCTGTAAATACCAATTTTAAAGTCATTGGTTTGACTCGACTTGGAATCAAACCCAAGTCTACAGCTACCAAGGCGGACGCTCTTATCACTAGGCCATCTGAGCTGTTAATTTGTATTTAGTTACATATTCATCCTCCTATCACGAGAAAGCGATCAATGCACCATACAAGCTCGCTTAGGAGTTGCCAGCCATTGGTCTACCACACCAAGACGGGAGAACCCTGCCAAGTGCCTCTCCCAACGGCACAACAAGTAAACTTACTGGCTTGCTCTCCACACTGTCCATTTAATGCAGAGAGTCAAGCAGGGAAGCTGTGAATCATCATCATCATCAACCAGTTTTAATCCGGTTTTTCCTCGTGTCCGAAGGTGGCCGGATGCACCTCATTCCTTCAGCAATCGCTCCCACTCCCTCTCTCCATCTCGCGCGATCTGTAGCTTCCTCCACCCTCAACCCAATTTTCTTTATATTCTCTTCGACTTGTTTCTTCCATGTTTGCTTCGGCCGTCCTTGCTTTCGTGGTCCATTCACTTCAAACATCATTGCCTTCTTCAAAATGCTCTCATCATCCCTCCTAATTACATGTCCATACCATCTTACTCCATTCACTTTAGCCATTTTATCGGAAGTTTCCTTCAGACCCAGCATTTTCATCAGCTTCTCAGTATTCTTTCTATCCACTAGTTTTACTCCACACATTGATCTCACCATAGCTCTTTCAGTTCTTCTCAAAATTACCATCTCATTTTCCCTCGAACACCATGTCTCACTTCCATGTAACATTGCTGATCCTGCGCAACTACGATACACCATCCCTTTCATTTTCAAAGAAAACCTTCTCCCAAGTAACAACTCTCCACATTCTCTAAATTTCATCCAACCGATCCTTACTCTTGCAGTCACTGCAGTTTCACACCCACCACTAGCATTCAGCCTATCTCCAAGATAACAAAAACCATTCACAGTCTCCACTTCATCACACAATACCTCCACTGGTTCTTCCTTTCCGTCTCCAATATCTTCACATCTTCTAGATACTAACTGTTGTGCAAAACTGCACGATACTTTTTTCATTTTGGTGCATCTCGCATGAATCCACTTCTTACAGAGCGTGCACCACACCGCGTTAGACATAACTCTTTTTCCACATATTCCACACGGATCCACCCTGCTACGAACAACCTCCCCTTCTGCACCACTCACCATCATCTTAGTCTTTCTAATATTTATTCTCAAACCCTTGCTTTCCTATGCATCTCTCCACCTTTGGAACCTCTCCCTTAGATCCTCCAAATTTTCGCTCATCAGCACAAGATCATCCGCGTACAAAATTTCATTCAATAGTCCCTCTCTTGCATGTTCTGACACTGCATCAACCACAATAGCAAATATCAATGGTGATAGCACAGACCCTTGATGCACACCAACCCTTACCCCAAATTCCTCCGAAAAACCCGATCCAAGTCTGACTTTCGTCCTTGAACCCTCATACAAGCTCATAACTGCTTTCACCAACACTTCTGGCAAGCTTTTCTTTCTTAATGCCCATTTCATCACTTTTCTGGGAACCCTATCAAACGCTTTTTCCAAGTCCACAAAACACATGTACAGCTTTTTCTCTCTTCCACGAAACTCCTCTTGCATCCTTCTCAAAATAAACAAAGCATCAGTCGTGCTCTTCCCAGGCATAAAGCCAAATTGCATGTCATCAACCTTCACTAATTCTCTTATTCTCTTCTCTAGCACTCTCTCGACTATCTTCATTGCATGCTCCAGCAGCTTTACTCCTCTATATGCTCCACAATCCATCACATCTCCCTTTCCTTTAAAGATTGGAAAAACAACACTTGTTTTCCATTCCTCTGGCATACCTTTTCCATCTAGAACTCTCTGACACAGCTTCTTTAGTACTCCAACACCAAACTTTCCGCTCGCCATTATCATATCCATATTTACTTCAGAGGGACCAGCTGCTTTTCCCAATTTCATTTTATTCATAGCCTTAATCACCTACACATAAGTGACTTCTTCAACTGATCCTTCAACCATATCTGCTTCTGCCATCTGATCCCATTCGTTTTCCACATTCATGATCTTTTCCATATGATCCTTCCATAATTTTCCACGATCTTTTTCACCAACCACAAGTCTCCCATCATTATCCTTCATGCAACCTCCACCATTTATGTCCTTTCCATCCCTTCTCATGAACTTCACTAACTTAAAATCAATTTTAAATATCAATTCTAAAGTCGTTGGTTTGACGTTTTTAAATTTAATTTTAAAGTCATTGGTTGGTTTAAAGTCATTTGTGAATATCAATTTTAAAGTCATTGGTTTGACTCGACTTGGAATCAAACCCAAGTCTACAGCTACCGAGGTGGACACTCTTACCACTAGGCCATCTGAGCTGTTAATTTGTCTTCAGTTGCATATTTATCCTCCAATCACGAGAAAGCGATCAATGCATTATACAAGCTCGCTTAGGAGTTGCCAGCCATTGGTCTACCACACCAAGACGGGAGAATCACGCCAAGTGCCTTTCCCAACGGCACAACAAGTAAACTTACTGGCTTGCTCTCCACACTGTCCGTTTAATGCTGAGAGTCAAGCAGGGAAGCTGTGAATACCAATTTTAAAGTCACTGGTTTGACCAGACTCGGAATCAAACTAGAGCCTATTTTGCCACTTGGCCATCTGAGATGTTATTTTAAACTTATTGCAAACCCGTCAATTTAGCGTAGCCTAAAGTTGACCGTTTTTTTTTCAGCCTATTGTTATCGTAACGCCTAGAGTTAGAAAGAGAAAAACACAGAATATGCAAAGTGGTGATGATACCTCCAAGGCGATCTGCAAGTGATTACAACATTAACAGAAATACATTAAAAAGATATGCTGACAGGAAAGCAGCGGGAGCGCAATGCTTGTATGGGTATGAAGCTGTTACTGAGTGAACCAGAATATTCAGTGACGAAAGTAGAAGATTTAGCTTGGCATGTGAAAGATTTGTCTTATTGCTTTTTTAGGCTGTCTTCTCCAAAATGTCGCCAACTTGCATTTGAGCTTGCCTTAAGTAATCAAATACCTATGACTAAATCTTGGACTCTTTCTTCACTTGCCAGAAAGGACCGGCTGAGCAACTTTATGAAACGATATTACCTTGCTCTAAGAACAGCAAAAGCCATGCTTGAGCAAGCGCTTTTAATAAAGCAAATGTGGATGCATTTTTTGACAACTCTGCTTCAGTTATGGACCGATTTCAGCTGAAACCTAACAGAATATGCAATTTGGATGAAACCTAAGTAACTACAGTCCAAGTACCTAAGCAAGTTTTAGCAAAAAAAAAGAGAATAAAACAAGTTGGTTTGCTTACACCTGCTGAAAAGGGTGAGCTAGTGACATTGATATGCGCTATCAATGCAACTGGAAACAGCATTCCTCCATGGTTTGTTTTTCCTCAGAAGAGGTACAAAGAACACTTTGTCAGGAAAGGACCTATAGGAGCTATTGGAGTTGCGAGTAAATCGGGTTGGTCCAACGAGAACGTTTTTAATGAGTAATTGAAAGATACTGTTACAAAAACATTTTGTTCAAAAGATAGTCCAAGCTTGCTGACTCTTGACAATCACGAAAGCCGTGTATCTCCTCGATCTGTAGAATTTGGAAAATCACATGGTGTAAATCTGTTAACTCTACCGCCACACACATCCCACCAGCTCCAGCCTCTTGACAAATTGTGTTTGGACCGGTTAAAACATACTGCTACACAGCAATAGATGGATGTCAGTGACAAGGCCAAGCGGTACCGCATGCAGGTGACAGATCCTACGTGATGAGTTTGATTCGTGGCTGCAGCCGATCGCATTTGACATATGTAACGAGTGGCTGCTGACTCGAAGAGCGCAAGCTCACTTCACAGTCTCCCTCAATTACTGCTGAATTTTCAGTTCAATATAATTTGATGGCTGCAATGAAACCCAGGTAAAACCTTAACGATTTATGACATACCAAGTTTAGTTAAACAAGGATATTTGGCAGCATTCGTCCCTACCAATATTTAGTCAAGTTTCAAATCAACTCGCATTTCACCTTTTAACAGACATATATTATTTCAAACGAATGCCTCGCACCATCAGAAACCACTAATCGACCATTGGCACTTGACAAACAATTGTACGTTACAACTGATCAGCAAGACCCAGAAACTGACAAAGCTGGTGTTTCAATATCCAGCGTACCACTGAAGAACAACGAATCAGAAAGTGATTCATCTAATCACATGTCTCCATCTCAGTTGTTAGCCTTTCCCAATGCTGGTCCTCGAAAATGCGCTCAACGTAGTCGGCAAAGAGCTAGAACCATAATACTCACTGATATTCCTGAAAAAGAAAAACTTGCGACACTAGCAAAACCGTTAATGTCACAAGGGCAAAGTCGGGCTAAAACAAAAAGTGATAATGCATCGAGAAGTAAAGAGTGCAAAGAGAAAGTGTTTTACAACCAAAGATTTAAAGGAGAGTGATAGCCCTACTGATGTCGTTTTGGATGATGAAAGTGATGATGATTTTTGATGCTGCTGAAAGAGACTTTGTTCTTGTAAAATTTGTTGGAGAGCGAAAAATTCGTCATTACTACTTATTGAAGCATTGGATGATGCTGGAGAATGCAAGGGAAGATTTTTTAAAAAGAGTAAAATCAATGAGAAATCACATTAACCTACTTTTACATTCAAAGATAATGATGGATATTCTTTTCCAAAGTCCGATACCATACTTTCATTGCCCTGTCCAATCATTATTGAAGAAACAAGGAGGTGGAAGTGTTCCCCTATGACCTGAAATTCTGGATCGATAAGTTGGAATAACTCAGCAATACAAACTGCTTTAAAAGTTCAGCTGATTCTATTAGTTGACTGTTTGTTCTAGTCGAATCTTCAGTTGATCAGTTTTTGGTTGATTCTTTTTAATTTAAATGCCGGTAGGCCTATACCAATTGCTTAGACGATTAGCAATGGTTTACAACGCTGATTTGAGGCAAAAACATAAAGCCCAACCTTATTATGTTGTTTTGAGGTTGAGTTAAGATGTTTAAAAGATTCTTTGTGGTCTGAAAATTTTTGAATTATGAGCAGTTTTAAGAACCTCTTGTTTTTTTGTGTGTAGATTTCTGTTAAATTTCTTGCTGGTTATGTTACCGTTATATTTATTTCAGGATTCTTTTTTGCTGGTTATGTCACCAGTCAAAATTGATGCATTTACAGTAATGTACCCCTCTGGTGCAAAAGACCCCATAATCAGAATCATTTGAACCATGCAGTAAGACTAGACGACTTAGGTCCAAGTTACAGCGATAATACAGATTCCGTGTCTTTTGATATAATGCTAATGCACTACAGCAATGTTTGTAGGTATGCAAAAGTAGAGCTATATCTTTTCACAAACTAAGCAGAAATAATTAAAAAATAAAAAATTGGTTCATTTGAACCATTCTTCCCTACTCCCAAAACAACCAAGTCATATTACAACACTTCCTTGACAGGCATTCAACCACCTGCATAATGGGTCAAAGTAAAGTTTTTGAAAGACCATACCAGAATCAGAAACTTCTCACAATAATTCATTTTACCACACTGTCAAATCAATATAGAAAGGCTATTGAACCACCTACAGCTAAAAAGGATACTATCGCAAGTTTTAAAAAAAATTTCAAAAGCGCAATGTCGACAAGTAGGAATCTGTGTTTTGAATTACGGGACAGAAATTTTCTTCCTAATCTACTTTGTTCTACTCTTTACATTTTACTAAATCCTTTTACCTTACCCTTGTTTTTTCCTTTTTTTTTTTGCATTTTTTCACCATAGTATTCTCTCCTCCTCACTAGTCCATACCATTGTAGCCTTGCCCTACGAATTTAATTTTCGAGTTCAGCAACTTTTGCCATACCTCTTACACGTGATTGTTTCTCATCGTGTCCTTTCTTGTCACTTTTAAGTCTGCTACTTCTTTTTTTTCACAATATGTCATTGCCACTGCTTTAATTTCATATCGCATGGTTAGCCTAGTACTACTTTTGCACATTGTGCAGAAAGTATGAAACATTTAATGTCAATACTATTACCCCAAAGCTTTGTCGTAACTTGACTGCTCCAATAGTGCCTAGCGCAAAAGTTGTATTTCAAAGGCCAAGTACGTCCACCATGCGCTGCTTCATGGCAAGCATAACAAACTTTTCAAAAATGCTGTTGTGGCAAACATTTTTGCATTATCCTATAACTATAACAGTTTTCTGTGCGCTGTGCTGTTTTTGTTTTTATGACCCCTTTCCCACATTAAAAGGTGCTTTCAATGACACAAGACATGCACATCAAACCTTGGAAAATAATTTGCAAACTAGGGTAACTGAATGATCATTGAAGCATAGCAGGACTCGATGTAATTTTTCTTCAATGCTATCAATATCATGTGAATATTTTTGCGATCAAAGAAGGAAGTTGCACTGGCACCACGAGCTGGTCGCTTTTTATGCAATATTTGTCGCTTGCGATGACTTCAGCAACAAATATCAAAGTGAAACAAACCAAAACAAAATGAGCCAAAACCAAATTTGTCGGTAGTGTGGCAGAGTGGTTCGGAGCGTCGTTTTTGCGACGGCTAAGATTGCAAGGTTGATGGTTCAACTCTCCTTGGATAAGATGCTTGACGACAATTATCTCTGCTTGGAGGAATCTAACAAGTTGCAAATTGAACAAATTGAAGAAGTCAGAAGCAAAATGTAAGCGGAAAACTCTGAAACAATGGTAACTCCTAAGCGAGTCTGGATTCGTCCTATGCATAGAGCCTCCATTGCTTTCTCGTGACAGCAGGATGAAGAAATCATCAGAAAATAAAATCTTCCACTGAAAAAGGTATTTGAGCTGCTATCTCGGAAAATCAAAAACTCTTCAAACTGCTACCTCTAAAAAAAGGTCACCCAATCATTTCACACAGTGGTCGGCCAGCCAGCCACTAGTAAACCAATCACTATTGTTAATACAAAGAGCTGTCGACAACTTCGAACTGCTAGCACAAAAGTGATCTAGTCTGGGACACCACACGTCAAGTCTGAGAATATCTCAGTTATTATGAGACAGTTGGCATTCCTATCACCAAGCAAATGAATTTTTTTACTCTTGTTGACACCTAATGATGCACACTGATCCATACTGAAACCAATGATATGTCAGTTGTGCTGCTAGATTGAATTAGTCGAAAAAAAATGCAAAAGGAAGGTTGTTTGAAAGTGCAAACATAGGCTAGCAAAATGCAGGTAGGCAACACACCAACTGTCTGAAATGCGTTATGAACTGAGTTTCGGTTGGAGTGTCTAACAGTATGCTTTACGAACTTGGAAAAAATTAAAGGATGCGGCAACTTATTTCCAACAGCAGCACAATATTTAAAGGAATGATTAAGTATCCATAAAAAAGTTCATAATCTTAGTTTAAAACATGCAAGTAAGCGCTTGATGCAATGATAGATAAATATTCATTTCGCCAATTTGAGAAACAACAAATGCACACACACACAAAATAACACAAGATCAATACTAGGAAACAAAACGGCAATGATGCACAATTTCTATTTCGATTAGATCAAACAGTCACAAATGTTTGCTTGAGTAACCAATTAGAGTGCATTATGTTTTGAAAAGCAGTTACTACCAGTCAAAAGGAACTTGATAGAACTTATAGCTATGCATGAGCAATAGAGTGATTGCATTTTTACATGCTTATTTTTATGATGCAAAATGTATTCTTTGAATCCAAAAAAATGAATGAAAAGCAACAACAATGCAAATATAGTCTGCTGTATTCTGTGACACCTTCAGAAAACACAAAAACTGAAAACTTACTTGCTTTTCATTCTGCTCACTAGGCCAGTTCTGAATATGCATGATTGAGGTTGAATCAAACACAGATTGAAACTGATGAAGAAACTTAAACAATTCATCGTGGAGATCGTTTGTGGAATCCGCATGTAAAAGCGACCTAGATTCAAAGCACATTTTTTAAAATCGAAGTTGCTCAACTCAGGGGTCAGCAAATAGTGGGTTACAAGACCATTTGCTCAGGGTCAAAAAATTATTTAGTTTCGAGTAATGAAAACTCTGCATCTGTCTGATAAAAACTTCACACTTTCTAAACCTTGACACGTACCATCCAAGACGGACATTTGTGCCGCAAATATCTTCGAAGTTTTAAGTACAAGTGCAATTCAAATATGACTAAAAATTGTTTTTAAATCAATTGTGCTTAAAAGCTGAAGAAAAACACTGACAAGGAAGGGGAGGTACAAGAAAGGTAATGTCAAATCACATTTTTGAACTGCTTGCAAAACTTCGATGGATTCACTGCAGGGGTCTTCTTTCTAAGAAATATTTTCTCTAAAATGTTTTGCCGATATTAGCACCCTTGTCCTAGCAAGCTACCCGTTTCCTAAAGAAGAGAGCTAGGGAAGAATGTAAACCATATTGAACTTTCAACGTATTTATTATCATCCAGTTGCTAACTTGCTATCGTCCTGATTACCAATAGAAACAGATACACATTTAGCAGCTTTATTTCATTGAAGCTAAGGTGAATATGCATATTGTAAGCGAAGTTTAATAGGTTTAGCACAAGTTTAAAGCAAGCCAAAATAAGGGAAATTATATGAGCATTGGGCTGCAAGCGTTTTAGTGTTTTGAGCATATACAAAAAGGTATTGATGTCTTTTTTAAATACATGAAAAGGTGCAAAATACCGTATTTATTCGAGTATAACGCGCAAAATTTTGTGCTAATTTTCAATCAAAAATTAGGATGTGCGTTATACATGTAAATTGCAGCATAGTCCTTGAGATTTGCAGAAATTAATTTGGAGAATTGTAAAATGTACTGTTGCTAATTTGGTTTTATCGAATGCGAGTGTATGCACTCGCGCACGCACATGCGACAGCTCAGCATGTGTTGGACATGAGTTGAGACATTGGACATGAGTTGAGTTGGACATGAGTTGGACATGTGTTGGACATGAGTTGAGACATTGTTGGACATTCCCTAGGAGTTGAGAAAAATGAACTTATGAGGTTTCAATGAATCAGACTTTGAAGGGTTATGGGTTGTAATTTTCAGTTGGGAATTGTGCTCATACTGGTGGTTTGCTTTGCCAATGCACTGTAAATCCTTTTTCCAATAAATCCTTTTGTCAAAGCAGCTAGTCTTCAACAACAGTTGTTACTTTTTATCTTTGGTCTGAGCTCAGAAAAATGAAAAAAAATTATATAGTAGAATTCGCCAATATATCGACTTTGGCTATATCGACATATCAACACTTTTTTTGTTGGTCCCGGCGAAATTCCTATCTTTTACGTGCATTTGAGTTCGCCTATATCGACACTCTTTTTTATCCCCCAGAGCATGTTGTTTGTTTATGGTGACAGCTGTAGCCCTTCTTTTCACTACGGAGTGTAATCCCACTTACAATTTAGTGCTATACATGAGGATCGTTTGTTTTCCCCATAAGGATCTAGTAACATCATAGACTAAAACACAATCTGCAAACTGACGAAACAATAAAGACAATTGTTTGACCTATAAAAATTTAAAGACTACTTGGAATTGCGTTTTAAAACTGAACAATGGACATTGTTGTGCCTGTGGTTAGTTTAAGCACAGCGTATATTGTACTGTAGCAGTAAAAAAAAATTACCGGTTTTCTTGTGAATAAGTCAATACTGTCCTATACCTTACAGTGTAATAATGCTGCATTGTTTTGCGTCAGTATTATCTGCGTGCATATTGCGTGTAAATACAGTGCAACTGCCACTATTTTTCACAATCTTGTTTGCGTTAATCTTAGTCAAGTGTACATGAAAACAACATATGAAGCTGCAATGTTGATTAGAGTACACAGTTAAACCTTACCAGGCCCTTGCATTGACCTAAAATCAGAAGTTAGGAACAAACGAGCAGAATTCAGCCATATCCACACTTTTTCTTTGTCCCCTTGAGGTGTCGATACAGGCGAATTCTACTCTACCAATTTTAATTCAAAAAATAAAGGTGTGCGTGATACTTGAATAAATACAATACTTTATAACATTCTGGTGCTTCGATGTCATCCATTTGTCTGTAAGCTGGAAGCTGTAACTTGTCACTTTGTTCCAGCTAGTGAGAGGCTAATTATTTTTTAGACAATTATGTACGAAAATATGTAAGTAACTCAAATTTAAAAGTTTTCCACTTAAATTCCTGCAGTATTTTTGCAATCTTACTTTAAACTATGCGGATGAATACAAACATTTTTGTTTTTACCAATGACATTTTAACGACGTAACAAAGCGCTTGTCCAATGAAATACTGTACAGTTAAGGCGTATCTCCTTGGTTTCTATGGAAATAGTAATCAACGAGGTTTGCAAAAGTACAAAAATGTGAAGTCAATTACACTTAGCTTAGATTGAAAGAAAGCAGAAATGAACTTAAATCGTTCAACGTCACTTCTATGCTGTTTAAAATTAAAAAAAATAAATATGCAGGAAGACAAGGGAATTCGGGTAGCTAGTGTACCTTGCCTACAAATGATACACTGTGCAACTACTCTAGTCTAGACTTCCGAGCAAGCCAATTATACCCGTACTCAGGGTACTGGTACAGACTAGTCATTGTTCAAGTGCATTCACTTAAATAATGCTATTCTATCAGTAGGCTTATCAAAAAATCAATTTAGTCTAGTTCACCAGTACCACATCCAACTTTAAACCAGTAGATTTGCTGACTAAATGTGGTGGTGAAAGGCACCTTAAAGCTGTTAGGCTAGATAGTGTTTTTTTAAGGAAGTGTCCAGAGCAGTGGAAAACCCTTTATAGAAGCAAACAAGCAGCCTGGGTGCAGCAGTGTTTTGATAATGGAAACTGGTTCAAGAGTGACATCACATTTGGAAAAAAACAAAGCAGTCCGATGCTGCAGCGTTTCGATTATGGAAACCGAGTCGGTGCTCCAGATACTGCGATTTTTAAGGCATTTTGAGGAACTGAAATGGTCTTGCAAAATTGTCCAGTGGTCTCTCAAAATCTGCTTCTACATCAGTGGAGAAAACTGTGTTTTACGTTACACGCACATAGGTAGCCTAGACTAGTACCTAGGTAGATATGACTTGCTTTTTACTTGTCAAGTGTTTAGAAATCAAGGCACTTCACTATGTATATAGCTGCCAATGCTCTGATACTTTAAAAGTAACTTGGCCAATGGTCATAACCCTTAGTCCCATCATGATAATTTCTTTATTAGCTTATACCCAAGTATGGTACTGATACACATGAGTATCAGCACTTGTATTGATACATATTGGTACCGGTACTGGTATACCAAACTCTATAGAATAGGAAAGTAGATACTATTATTGTCTATATCCTTGCCAGTTGTTTCCTTTTTTTTATTTTTGTCATTACTGCTTTTTTAGAATATATATATCGGCATTTAAGTCACTGGCACTTATGGCAAAATAGAAGTTTTGTACAGTACTAGGCTTAGGTACCAGTGCTGGCTGTCGGTTCTTTTGCAAGGTTCATTTTTAACTGTTCAAGAGCATGTTAAACGAAACTGAAAAATATATGCTTTTAAGCTAGTTTACCATAATGCTAGTGTAAAGCACATTTCATTGCCCGTAGTCCCTATTAGTTGGCCATAAGTGTAGTTAGGTTGGGTCTCATCTAGAGCAAGCCGTCCGCGTCTTTCATCGCCTTACGCAGATGGCTTATTCTGTATGAGACCCGTTATGGTTGTTTAACTCAGATTGTTCTATGCTTGCGTGTGGTGGTAATGTGATTTTTGAATAGCCTCTTGTGTTCAATTACAATTGCAGAATTTTGCTTTATAACAATGCAACAAAGAAATTGTAAACTTCAGTTTAGCCTTAATGGTCAAACGTGCATAGTTCACTATGATAGTTTAGATCCCAGTACAAACGTTGTTGTCAAGGAGCTGACTGCCATTCGGCTGAAAACTTTGAAAACCAAATGCCATCTGTCTACCACGCCTACCAGCCATCTGTCTACCACCCCAAGTTGGAGGAATTCCGTATAGTGCCTTCACAATGGCACAAGTAAACTCACCGGCTTGTGCTCCACACCGTCCCTTTAATGCTGAGAGTCAAGCAGGGAAGCTGTGAGTACCAATTTTAAAGTCATTGGTTTGATTCGAGTTGGAATCAAACCCAAGTCTGCAGCTCGCGAGGCAGACGCTCTTACCACTCAGCCATCTGAGCTGTTATGGGGAAAACATTTAAGAGAAAAAGTTTCAGAAAAAGACACCTGCTGTGAATCCAATCAACGCTTTGCAAGCAGTAGACGAAATGCAAATTCCTCATGAGTCTCAATATCATTAATAAGCAGACTTTCGGACCGAGGAGCAAAATCGGCAAAACAGTTTCAAAGCAATTTGCAAGGGACAAATTAATGTTTCGACTATAACAAAAGTCTCGTCAACCTTGCTACGCACAGCCAATCCAGGCTAAACCCATTCCAGACTGTAAAGACTCTTTTTTGCATTGTTTTACCTGGACATCTCGACTTCATCTCTTTTCTAGGTTGTGTGCTATTTTTAGCAGGCGACTGGCCACAAACAACGATACCCAATGAAAGAACCTATAACTACTAACCCCAAACTAAGTTACCGGTAGCCTAACTAGCCCACATCACTAGAAACCCCCATGGCAACCCACTCATTTGTAGCTGCAGACGCGTTTCGACCTTATTATGGTCTCGTCAGTGCAGCATAGCAACCTCGCACCTTCCTGAAAAAAAAAAAAATTCCAACCTTCAAAAGAATTACACACCCAAAATCTAAGCCTCTAGTCGTTCTGCTCAAGGTGAAACATTTGAAATAAAACCTTCAAGGATTTATTTCAACCTTGAGCAGAACGACTAGAGGCTTGGATTTGGAGTGGGTAGTTCTTTTGAACGTTGGAATTTTTTTTTTTCAGGAAGGTGGGGAGGTTGCTATGCTGCACTGATGAGACCATAATAAGGTCGAAATGCGTCTGCAGCTGCAAATGAGTGGGTTGCCATGGGGGCTTCTAGTGATGTGGGCTAGTTAGGCTACCGGTAACTTAGTTGTGGGTTATTGGTCATAGGTTCTTTCACTGGGTATCGTTGTTTGGGGCCAGTCGCCTGCCAAAAATAGGACACAACCTAGAAAAGAGATGAAGTCGAGATGTCCAGGTAAAGCAATGCAAAAAAGTCTTTACAGTCTGGAATGAGTTTAGCCAGGATTGGCTGAGCGTAGCAAAGCTGACGAGACTTTAGTTTCAAAGCAGACTTTCCAAAAGAGGTGCTAAAATCGGCAAAGCATTTTCAAAAACACCTGCTCTAAATCCAATCATCGCTTTGCAAGCAGTAAACGAAATGCAATTGCTCCTTTGACGAGGTTTTTAAAACCTTTTCAAATTTTTTTCAACTTTAGTCAAAGTTTACTTAAAAACAATAATTCTAATCGTATGCAAATTGCGCTTGCGCTCAAAACTGAAAATACTTACGCTGCAAGCATCAAAAAATAATTGCGCCACAAGCACTATCGCAAGTAAAGTAATTGCGACGCAAGTGCCCACCTCTGAGTGTTTCTTCCACTAAAACTTCAATAAAGTTCAAGGAAGTGTTAGAAAATATTGTTTTCAAATTTAGTTAAAGTATGACCACAAAAAATCGAATTGACCGAAAAAAATTGTGCAAAATTCGCTAAAATCGGTCCAATGAAATACAGCTCAGGGGGCAAAGAGGCGAGAGCGTTTGCTTTTAAAGCTGTAGACTTGGGTTTGATTCCTGAGTCAGGTCAAACCAATGACTTTAAAATTGGTATTCACAGCTTTCCTGCTTGACGCTCAGCAATAAACGGACAGTGTGGAGAACAAGCTCGCAAGTTTACTTGTTGTGCTGTTGGAAAAGGCACTTAGCGAGATTCCCCCATCTTGGTGTGGTAGACAGATGGGCCGCAACTCCTAAGCGAGCTTGTATAGCACATTGATCGCTTTCTCGTGACAGGATAAATATGCAACTAAATACTAAAAATACAAAATTTTGGAAAAAAACACCTAGGGTTGTAGTGATATTACGGTGATTTTATTCAAACAAACACAATTAGTAGTATTTTCATAACTATAAAGTCACAAAGGACATTATGAAAATAAAAGTTTGCAAAGGTCCTAAATGTAAATTTGAGTTTGGTTTTAATGTTGCAGTAGTCTGTAAGAATGTTGTAGACACCAAAAATTATTTCCTACACTACGTACTGTTGAGCATAATTTTACGCCTCCTTTCCAGGTGTCCAAATTCGATTTTTTGGCATTCTTTCAAAATTGATATACTTACTCCAGAAGAGGTTTGCGCCAAGTTGTACTGTATATGCCATTCAAAATGTTTGGCTTAGTAGCTCTACTAATGACAAGCTGCGAAATGCATGCAATTGAATGATCAGCATTCAACAATTCGATCCTTATTGCTGTACCAATCTCTTCTCGAAAAACTGATCAAAATTTCACCAATTACTGTAACCGCTTAGATCTATCAAACAATTTTGAAGTATCAACAATTTTTAGAAAAAAGGTTGCAACAATTGATATTCACTCATAAAGCAAAAATCAAGCAAGCTGAAGATTTGATTATGTCATGCATTATGGCAGGGGTGGGAAACCTGCAACCCACTGAAGTTTTAAAAGCGGCTTGTGGCAAAACTTTGTTAGGAGTGCAACACCAAAAAATAATAATTTTTCTTGAAAAATTTAACTTCATGCTTCATTTGTGGAATAAAAAAAAAAATGTGCAAAAGTTTCCGATTTTACTGTGAAAAAATAACTTTGCCTAATTGCCTGATAAATTTGTGATGCAAAAGTGCGTATAACTTGAAACCAAAATTTAAAAATCAAAAGTGCATGTGGCTCGATGAAAAATTAGGCTATCAATGTGACCCACAGTGCTTTGCCAGTTCACCAACCCTTCTCTCTGACATTAATTCTTAGTTATAAGCCCCCAGTCTTACTTTTTCAATTAGCACCAGTTTCATTTAAAAAGTCCAGATACCAGAAATACTAAAAACTCCTTTCACACCCGAGCAATGTAACGTAAATGTTTTTTTAACTTAATCATGATGTCACGGTTATCTCAAATCGTTTGTTATCATACCAATCTCAAACTTTTAAATCAAGAGTTTTCCAAAATGCTATGATAACCTTTGCCAGATTGAGTGGGCCCATCTGTCTCACGGACTATTAATAGACATTAAGGTGAAATAAGAGGCGAATACAATAAAACGCCTTTCCTGGTTTCTTGATAATTGTTTAAAAAGTGGTCTCAGAAAATAACGAAAAATTTCTGAACCGTATTTTTGAACCATACGCCACATTTAGATCTTTCAATTCACTCAAAAATGGAACGTGTGCTTTATACTCTTGTGCATCTCATCTATGTTTAGGGTTGTGCCTCACGAGCAAGCTCTAAACTATGAGTTCTTAACAGGTGGGGAATTTAAGGATTTAAGTGGAAATTAGCCACCACCTAAAGATCAAATCTTATTTATTCTCGCCATATTGTGCAGAAGCTTGCAATAAGTGACTAGCCGACACTGTGTTTGATTTGACCTGTCAGACGCCACACCCAAGACCTTGCATGTTGCTACCGATGCCTTTACCAATATGCTAACAGGCCACCTGATAATATATCAATGTTACTTCAACAACAAAAAAACTGTTTTTTCTTTTATGATGGTAGTTATTTGCGTGTGTTAGTAACGTGAGATTATAATTACTGTAATTACAATAAATAGAATATTGCATCTTATTTAAGTAAGCATAGTAAGGTTAACATTAATCAATATTGGCAAAGTGGAGTAGACAAGTTGTAACCCATTTCTTTGTGCATTTAATTATTTGATAATTTCTATGGTCAAGTTTAATTACTGTTTTGTGTTTAAACCTAGGCCTACTGTGCTTACAAAACCACAACCCAAGGCCTTTAAGTTAAAATGGTTCATTTCCATGTAGTTTAGTTTATAATTTGTATGTTGTGGGAGATAGAGGATCAGTCACATCCAAACTGGGTAATGAAAAAAAAAAGGTTAGGAACTGCTGCTATCTACCAAATATACAATAGGTACAGCAGTTTTCAAGTAATGCACTTCATGTGCGAGGATAAAAGTGAAGAAAACTATTTTCTGGTACTGCAGCTTATAGCCTGGTGCTCCTTAAGGTCCAAAAAATACGATATTCAAAATAAGAACTGTTTGTTATCGTTAAATGTGAAACTCTACTGCGCTCACCCGTAATTCTCAACTTAGCTAATATGAAAAGCTTTAGTTTTTTCAAAAACTAATGGAGATTGGTTGAAAATCAACTATACTCATACTTTTTGAACTGTTGATAAATATTTCAACATTTCAGTCAATATTTGAGTCAATATTTCAACAAACACAGCAATAAGACAAAGCTTCCTAAGGTTTCTGAAACACCATTTCTGCAGTGAATCACCTCAGCTACGATTGTTCAGCATTTTCTGGACTCATCCAGTTAAAAAAATCAGCACCTCATTAAAATCGAGTCATCAATGAAAAAGACAACAGCACTTTAATGCAACTACTTTCACCAACTCACTTAGACGTTTCCACTGCACTTCGTACTCTCTTTGCTGGAGGATCGAAACCTGTCGACTTTTCTATTAATGACTCACCATTGCCGATAGACTCGGAAGAAACTAAAAAACACAAAATTAAAAACTATAGCCCATAATAAGAATTTCCATCCTGACATGACGGTAGGTTTGAGTTTTCAATGACCCTAAGAGCAATATCGACAGTGGTGTTTGATCACTTCCATCAGGTTACCCATGGCGGTAAGAAACCAAGCAACGATCCAACACTGCAGTTAGAGAGAGAATGAAAAAAGAACAATATTCTTGCTGCATTGGACTGTGAAATGTTATGCATACCACATATTTCTAAATTTTATGGAAGGCTTATCACCATACAGTACATAGTTGGTTGGTTAGTTGCATATTTATCCTCTTATCACGAGAAAGTGATCAATGCGCTATACGAGCTCGCTTGTAAGTTGCCATTGTACTACAGTAATGCTTTTTGATGTTGTGCTTGCTATGTTGCTGTCAATACTCACTAGGGTAGGTCAAAAAATGAAAAAAAAAGCCCCCCTAGATTGTTGGCAAGTGAAATGTACCAGCAACCGACACCTAGACGTCAATTGTTAAAAAAAATTTAAAAAACGTTGTAACTTCTAAACTACATGTCATAGAAAGCTGATTTGGATGTCAAACGAAGCAGAATCATTGAGTTTACATCTACTTTAGAAGAATATTACGCGCAATTTTGCTTAGAAAAAAGTTATTTCTAAAAATCACAAAATTTGTAATATCTACTTTGAAACAAGCCTTTTCTTAAAACTACAATTGCAAAAAATCTACTTTTATCTCAGAAAAATGCTTTAGAAAAAATTTAATGGATGCCAAATGATCAATTCACAACCTCTTGTGAAAAAATTTGATTCTACCAAGCAATTTGTATAATTCTTTTGAGCTTGTGCGATTTTTGTTCAATATAATAATGACCAAAAATTTAAGTTTTGGGTGAATAACTACAATAGTACAAAATGTTCTCTTAAAGAAGACATAGCACAAAATGTTCTCTTAGGGCCTTGTCTACACTAGAGCGCCCCGTGGAGCTGATGCTTCGTGGAGCTTGGAATTGCTTCGTATCGATTCATGGAGCAAGTAGCACAAGAATGTTGCTCCACTGTGCTCCATTTTTTTCAGGTCTCGTATAGGCTGGCGTCACAGTGCAAGACAAAATGTTTTTGTGAGATGTATAAAAGCTTTGTAAAACTAATTTTGACAAAATATTAACTTGTTGGTTGGTGACATAAGTGTTAGAAAGTATTTAGAAAGAAATAAAGTGTTAGCAGCGATAACTTTTTGACCACAGTCCCCCAAACTGCAGTTTCTTGCCATCAGTTGTAAACTTAGTTACTAGAAAGTGTGAGAAAGTAGACTACCACTAAAAGTCTAGCCTGGATCAAGGCTACTATGAGATTTTATCAGTCAGCCAGTCTAGACTGCTGGTAATGGGTAGGTTGCTGGTGTGAATCTCGGATTCTCAGCTAGCTGCACTTGCACAGTGCGCCATTTTCTAAAATGTTTTGCTGAGGTCAAATCGGATGTTTTATTATCGACAGGCTGCTAGATTTTTGAAGTATTACCGTATTATGCAAGCCATAATAAGTTTTTAGTAATTCGGAGGTGCTGGTACCAGTAGTTTATCAATCCAGCAATCATTTTCTGGTTAGGTACTTTCCAGTAATGAAAAATTAAATAAATGAAAGCTGCATTTCTAGCTCAAAGAAGGTCTGGACTGAAGTTGTTTATTTTCATGATTCTGCTGGTCACTAATGAAGTAAGTTTTCAGTTATAAATTATATGGCAATTACACAGAACAGTGTGTAATTATCGAGACGCATACCGGTAATATAGACTACACTAAAATATATGGATTTGTTATGATTTTTACAGGGCTAAAATTTGCTTCACACATAAAAATTGGTTCTTGCCGGTGTAAAAGAGTGTTTTTAGTCAGGTTAATACGATTAATTTAATACAACTTGAATTCGATTCTTATTGTTATGACCGGTGCCTACGGGTTTACTGCGAAATAGTGCCTACAGGGTTACTGCGAAACAATGTGGCATTATGTCCTGTAATTTCAGCCGTAAAATTCATTTTAAGCACCTACGCCAAAAATAATTTTGGCGTCCCTACATAAAATGTTGGCTAAGTTCTGGCAAAAACGGATCAATTTCACAAGCCTACCGGTTACTAATTTCACAAAGGCGAAACTTCAATGGGTTCAGAGCAGGGCTGGGTAAACTACAGCCCGCTCGACCATTTTATGCGGCCCACAGACAGAAATATAAACTCTTACTGTAAATCAAAAGCTTTTATGCTCTTGACTGATTCTCCGTAGAAAACAGGACATCTGAAGGCGTGTAGACTTTTTTTTTGCTCTTCCAATCACTACTGCCCTCGACTTCATTTGGTTTTTAAATGTGGCTTTTCGTGTGAAAAGTTTGCCTACTCCTGATCTATGAGGTTCCAGATTTGTGCGAGAATACGCCATGTAGCTGCTCATGCATTCACCTGCCAAGCTACCACATAGCGTACTGTAGGTAATAGGGCCTATGCTAATAATACGTTTTTTAAATATGTTTTGTCTCGCAAATTTAAATAAAATTGGACAAGCAAAAATTTTATTGCATCAGCTGAATGGGATATTTTTACTTTTACAAATGATCCTGTCAAGTGTTAACCAGACTGCAAATTCAACCAATGATCTATTATGTAAGTTTTTTGCTTTTGAATAAAAGTTAGATGAAAAAGATGCATGAGCTGAAAAGGTCATTTTGTCGAAATTAATTCATCTTGTAAACCTGGGTGCGAATCGAACGCGAAAAATTTTGCTACTTTCTACATCACTTCAACACAAAGCCTCGCTCAGCCGCGCAAGTAAAAACATAGTGTAGACAGAGACGCTTTGGGCAGCATCGCGTCGCTCTAGTGTAGACCAGGCCTAAAGCAGATATAAACTTAGTAATTCTGCATTGTTTGACACCAACATCAGCTTTCTACGACACGTAGTTCAGCAGTTCATGAGTTTTCACGATTTTTTCTTATTTCTGATCACTAGGTGTTGGTTGCTGGTGGATTTCACTTGGCAACGAGCCAAAATTGGTTTTAAAAAGTTACACAATGATCTAAAGGGGGAATTTTTTTCAACTTTGACCTACCCTAATACTCACTAATAATGACAAAAACAAAGTTAATTGCTATCTCATCGTTAATGATTCTGCTCAAAAAACTTACAATAGTTTTAGCTTCTTTTTTACAACCAAACTTACGAAATAGAACTGCCTAACAGCCTAGCAGTTAAACCAATCTTAATTTGGCCAGACATTTTTCTGTTTGGCTGACTTATTTGTTCCTGCTTCATCAGCCTCCGAACCTAAAAGCCGCAATGCGCTTATTTCTTCCCACAGATGCAAATAAAACAGCTCGAAGTGAACTGAGAATCACTAACAGTGACTAGCAAAAAAGACGTTGAAATTCTACATGCAGCGCCCGAACCCTTGTTACATTAGGAATCAATTTTTAAAACATATGATCCCAAAAATTTATATTATACCATAAAGTCAAAAAGTGTTAAAATCGAAAAGTTCAACAAATAATTGAAAAAAAGTGAAGCAAAAAAATGTCATCACGTCAAAATAATTATGTACTCCTACGTTTAAAATTTTTGCGTCCCAAAGTCGAAGGTGTAGCAACCCAAATCTGTGTCGCAACCCACTATTTGCGGACCCCTGGCTTAGTGAGCATGCGCGTCAAAGTGATGTCTGCATGAGTTGCCATAAAGCGACGCAGTTACCATGGAAATGAATGGCAAATAACAAGAAAAGCCCTTGTTTTTTTGCGTAACAACAGCAAAATTTTTACATCAGCGAGTATACTGCTAAGTAAATGTGTGATAGAACAAAAATATCATCTTAATCGAAAGTATTACCTGAGTAAGGTATATTTTTGTAGAGTTCACTGTTCACTATAATGGCTATGTAGGCATTTTGCAACTCTTAAACTGCGATATCATTCATATAATTATGATAAATGAGTTTCACTTTACTTGCAGAACACATTATTTAAGCTTATGATTTGTTTAGGTTCAGGACAAAGCACAAACTTAATAATTAAGCACTCTGCATTGTCAGTAATGCAATTTATAAACTATTTAACCATACAAAACATGAAAGTGACCAGTAAAATAACGCAGCCTACAGTAAGGTTTTGCAAGGGTTCTTCAGCAAAGCAATCTTGAATGCGAAATTAAGAAAAATTATAAGTCTGAACCTGAAGGAGCCAAGTTATGCACTCCTTGTGGTTGAGACAACCTAACGCAATTCCAATCCACAAATAGCACAACCGGCGTCAAAAGCAATTTCAAAAAATATTTCTGACTTTAACTGTTTCATAAAAGATTAATAAATGAATATCTTTTACAGAACAAAATAGCTTTTGACAACGCGAAATAGGGGTTTTGCTGACTTTAACTGTTTCATAAAAGATTAATAAATGAATATCTTTTACAGAACAAAATAGCTTTTGACAACGCGAAACAGGGGTTTTGCTATAGTTTAATACATATGAACTGCAATTGATGGCAAAATTTTGCTGTTCAAAACCACTTCATTATGCTGGATATTATGCTTGATTGAGCATTAGTGTGCAAACTGTTTGAAATATTTTAGCTTATCAGCAAGGAGAAATTGTGCTTGCATTTTACCATATTTGGGAATTACGTCCAGACTTTTAGAATGATTGTGGCTACAGCGATATCACGTGCGGGCTTCAAAATTTGGACTCCCTCGAGACTTTAATGACAACTTGAAACAATTCACTGCTTTTGATGTTTTCAGTGAAGTTGTGAAATACTAAACTAAAATAGATCTTTGAAAAATGACAATAATTATTACATCTTCGGAAAAAGTAAATCAGAAAAAAATCATTTTCGTTTTAAATCGGTTCCATCAGCAGAAAAATATACCATATTTGGGAAATATATAAGAACTACTTTGGCTTACGAATTACGATAGTGAATTTTTACTACTGCAATATCGCGCACGGATTTGTGATTTGGACTCCCTCAAGACCTTGATGTGAACTAGAAGCAATTCGTTTTTGCGTGGCTTTGGCGTGATTAAAGTTACATCAAAACCAGTCTTGTGTTTTTGTGAAATGCAGTAATTAATTAGCATTTGATTTAGTACACTAGTAAAATCATTCATTCATAAATTTTGCCAAAGAAAGTTTTAAATGTCCACAACTTTTTGAGCAAATTCGGACATTTGTGTAGTGACAAGTTTCTCCTCTAAATTCATAAAACTCGACAATTCAAACTCCACATTAATAGATAGGTTTGAAAAAAACAGACATTTTTGGATACTTCTAGCAAGTTGTTCCAGAAATTTAAATTTTTACTCAGATATTAGTAAAATTAAGTAGCTTAGAAAGCAACTGCAAAAAGGTCAGTATCAGAAGCAAAACACACGAAAAAGACTTTATAGGGCTAGGAAGATCAACATCAAAGCACCTTCAAGCGTAGCAATTCCCCATCAGAAATTTTCTGTTTGCTTGATAGACTTTATGGATTCTTTCCAATGTAGTGACATAATAAACCAGCTAGCTACAAAACCATACTTTACTTCGTAAGTTTTAATATGAAAAAATCTAAATTCATCAAATCTTTAGAAATCAAATTTAATGACTTCAAAAAAAAGGCATTCAAATTCTTATTTAGCAACTTTTGAAAACCCACTTTTAAATATATCAATAACTTGTGAGCGAACTCCAATTCAATCCAACTCTGCTTCCACGCAAGCAGCTTAACTGCAAACGCCAACTTTTCTGTGTAGGCAAATTGGTGGAAAATGCTGTCTACATAATTTTGAAGTTGACGAGTATACCAAATTGTTTGCTTGGGCAAACTTTTTCTCTCTACAATATCGTAGAGCACGACAAAAAGTGAGCAGTATACTGCCCCTGATTATTAAACTAATAGAAGCGCACGACAACTAGCACACTTAATGCTATGCAAAAGTAAAAGTGCAATCCAAATTTTTGAGCGTTGAAAAGCAGCGCAACTTGCGCCGCAAAAACTGTAAGAAAGTGCAATGCATGAAAAATCAGCATTTTTTCTGGTAGAGTCATGAGTCTTTTTACCTGCATGCTCTCAGAGGCAATACGACACTGATTATAATTTATTAAACATGTAGCATGGTGGGTTGATAGATAAAAAAAATAATTAAAACTGAGCAAAAGCATTGCTAAAAGTTAGTGTTACAATAAAACTACTTCAGCACAGTTGATTAATTGACAGCAAATATGATCAATTTTAACTAAAACTTAAAGGGACAATGATCCCTTCAGCTTAAAAAATAGTTTTCACTTTTCACTTCAGCTTAAAAAATAGCAAAAAAATTATGTTTTCTGATGGCGTTGGATTTACATCCTAAATGGCCATTGTTTAAAAGTTATTACAGCTTTTTGATCACGTAGGAATAGACGTGTGCACTCTATCGCATTTTTATTGGCAACCCTTTTTTACGGATCCACTTTGTCAGTGTGCACTTTGACGTCACAGCATTATCTGCGAAATAAGTTTTGACAGTCTCCTTTGAGAATTGTCGTGGCGAAACAACAGTTGGCTGGATGTGTTGGGAATAGTGCACTATTGGTATTTAATAATAATGAATTAAAAGATATTGCGCTGACTGATAACAGAAATAAGCCAATCAAGCAATATGCTAGACTACTAGTACTGTTACCCTACGTGAAACTGCCACGTTACCGGGCAGTTGGACACCAGTACACGTAGTAGGCCTAGATGGTCTACTTCATCAAACACAGAATTTTATGTTTATTTTGTGACCATCCACAGTAGCAGAGTAGCCCAGCGATAATTCAGTGGTCTACTGACTAGCCTGCCAACCGATGAACTCGAAAATACTTTAACTTGCACCAAAAGCACCTTACTTAAATGTAGAATAAGATATTTGTGGAACATAGTCTAACGCTGAAAGCTTAGGCATATAGGCTCTACAGTACCCATTATTTTACAATATTGTATTCTGTTTTGTTTTCGTTAACAACAAAATAAAATTAACGCGTACTCGGTTAACATCATGTGACTCATGTGCAAAAGTGAATGACGTAATTTGTTTAGAGGACCAGCTATGTTTAGAAGCTCAGTATCTTCTGAATTATTCAATGAAAATGCACCAGAGCAATGTGAAAAAATTTTTTAAAAATTATCTCTAGCGATTTCTTTCAGAAAATGAACGATTTTGATTTTATCGCCCCTTCATTAAAATTTATTTAGCAGTAAGGAGTGATAATCTTTTCAAATATTTGCAGTCCCATTTTTCTCTGCAAATTGTAAAATGTTAGTTAATATGCTCATCAACTCACACATTGACTATTGTAATGCCTTATATCATGGTTTGCCTGATTGCCTATAGTACAAATTGCAAAGAGTTCAAGACACTGCTGCCTGACTGGTTTCCTGCGTTCGTTAATCAAACCCATATTTCTCCCATCTTCATATTTCCATATAACCCCATATTTCCTGCATTCTCGCTTGCCCTTAGTATACGACCTAAACCAATTTCCAATTACACCTGAAAATCTTAATTACAGTTTCAATCTACTAGTCGAAAAAATTTCTGAGGTCATACATAAGCATGCTCCTTTACTAACATAATCTCGTAAGCAAAAGCGTTTACAACAAAACCCTCGGCTGACCAAGGCGTTAATGACTTTTATCAAAAATAAGCAGAAAATACACATAACTCTTTTTTACGTGCTAATGAGTTTCAAAGGTGTTTTTACAAGAAATTTGCAAATAAATTAACTCGAGTCAAAAATCTTGCGAAAAGACTATATTATCATGAATCTATATCGATTTGAAAAAACAACCCAAAAGATTAATGGAAATTTCTCAGCTCGATAATCCCTTCAAAATATGTTGTATTCTCTTCTTCCACAAGGATTAGCGTTGACAAGGAAGTAATATCAGATCCTAAAATTATATCCGAACATTTTCCCGATTTTGTAAAAATTGGTCATTCAATTACTAGAGTGTTTCAAATCGAAATAGCAGCGATTTTTGACTTTATCGGAAAAATTCGGTGCCAGAAACTATTGTTTGAATTCTTTTGAATCAATTGAAATCAAAATATACAATCAACTCTTAAAAACATTCCCAAAGCTAGTGGATTTGATAGCATTTCTTCTTTATTCTTGCACGTCGAAAATAAAATCCTAGCTCCTATTATATCTGTATTTTTTCACCATGTATTTGTGCTTGAATATTTTCCCAAAATTTTTAAAACCGCCGAAGTTGTCTTTGTTTTTAAGTGCGCAGTAAAGAACTAATCAAGAATTAATCGCCCGATTTCTTTCCTCCAGTGCCTTTCTAAAGTACTTAAAAAATTAATTAAGAGTTGTATAGTCAAATTTTTTGATAAAAAACGCATATTACATGACCACCAGCATAGTGTCACTCATGCTCCATTTTTGACAGCGAGATGTTGCAAATTTCGATGCAATATCCCACTGCCAAAAATCTGCAAAATATCATCAAGGTTTCAAAAGTTGGAACTCTTTATCAAATGAATTAAGAAATAAACCCTTTTCAAAATTTAACAACCTTCTAGATAACTACTTGTAGCCGTGAATATCCTGTTACTTAGTGGTTGAGAAATATGCATCTCATGTTAAATAATAGCAATCACATTACTGTATGTCGCATCTGTTGCGTCATAATTTTTTTTAGGGGGCTGCTTGACTAGAAGACCTCCTGCAATCCCTTTGCAGTTGCCTGTTGGAAACAGTTTTCATACTTTTTTATTTTTGACTGTTGTTATTGTATTGCATATTGTACCTCGACAAATAAATTGCACTGTCTCTCTCTCTCTCTCTCTCTTTTAGAAAAAGCGAATTGTGTGTTGCTGGCATATAAAGTTGGTTTGAGATTTGTGACAGGCCATTGAGGTACATTAAAAACAGAGCGGGCCTAAGCAGGAGCCTTCAGGTGCACCTCCACACACAAGGGCCAATTCAGAGTTGTTTGCAGAATTTTCGTGTAGTGGTAACAATTTGCTGGGCAACCATTAAAAAGGTCAAACAGCTTTTATGTGAGAAGCATATTTCTAACTCTAGAAGGAAAATTAGATGATCTACTACAGGGGTTCGCAACGTTTTGTATACAGTGTGGCAATTTGTAAAATTTAATGTCGAAATATACGTTTGCATGTCGACCAAAAACTGCCCTCTATAACGTCGTAAAAGACTTCCCTCGCTTGGCAATACATTCTGCAACTTTGTAGCTACTTTCCATACTTCGAGTTGTACTATGAACAACTTTTTTAACATGCAACTTTGTTTTTCGTAACGAGAAACTTCCTTTAAAAGCTTCATTTTTCTTCAAATCATCTCTAATAATTTTTAGCAGTTGGTTTCAAAATGACGTTTAATACTGTTTTGTAATTAAGGTAGGCGAGCAACATTTTCACTGCAGTGTGTACTAGAGTTTGGTTGTTCCCCCGACATTCTCCAAATCACTCTACCCTTTTCTTGGTGGTGAGATTTGATGGAAAAACCCTCTTGTGAAATTTTATGAAGATTGAAGTACGTTTAGGGGTGGCAATATTCAATTCAAATTTTTTATCCCCTTGCAAACTTGATCGTGTAGCTTGAAAACTAAAAATGGTCATATCACAGCTTCTGATCATTCTAGACAGTTGATTTTGGGTTTAAAAGAATTGCAATGGCCACATTTATATGAGTATTGCAAACAACTCGAAGCTCTATTCTGTACAGTTATTCAGTTATTGCAAAAAAATTGATTTTAAACCCCATTTTTTTTTTAATTTTTATGTTTTTGTACATCAATGTTACACTAGAAATGTTCATGTTGTCTTGATAGTTTAACAATTACATTATTGAAAATTGTTGCATCTCATTGATGCTTCATTCTACTTGAAATTTTTAAGCTGTGGCATCATTAAAATGCCTGCAGCATCTCCATAGAATCCTAGATTCTTCCTTTTGGATGCAACTTCTACAAATTTGGACAAAGATATTAAAACCAGCAAGTTACCGACTAACAAACAGGTTTTATTAAATTTTCTGGCATATCATGATGAACTTTTGGAAGGTGGAAAAGGCACTCCTACAAAAGCATCAAAGAAAACTAGTGATATTGTTGCACTATTAACTATTTATATTTTTTGGGATTTACTTTTACGCACATGATCAAGGCCTGGCGATTAGCTCTTAACAGTTTATTTACAAAATACAAAAACCTGGACCTAGTTTTGACTACTTTTGGTGTGCATAATAATGTGGCTGTGGGATATGGAGATGGTGCTGTTATTAATGACCATTCAACATAATGATAGTGTTACAATTTACAAGTTAATGCTCAAAAAAATACATATATATATATATTACTTACAGTATCAAAATGGTTCTTTTGGAAGATGTTATACACCAGGACCTACCAAAAGATGTCATATTTGGCAAAAGACAACTTGGAAAAATTGAGCAATTGGTGAAGTTTGTGTTGTTCATTGACATTCCATGGCGGATCACTGTGACAGTTGTTGCTTCAGCACCACTCCACAACATAACTTTGTTGAAAGAAATTTTTTGGTATGAAAAATATGTGAATGACTTGGTCGAAAAATCAGCTTGGAAAGCATTCAGCAACCATCATACCGTTGCCATTGTTTAGTGATGCTGTCAGGAACAAGGCGAAAGAAGAAACTGTCGAAAAATTGAAGAGTTATGAAGATTCAAGCAGTTTTAGTAGTCGACAAGGGACTGGATTTGGAAAGCCAAATTTTCCCACCCTGAACAAAGATGTTAGTGGCCAAAAACTATCCAACTGATTGGTCAAGATTCTGGAAAATTCTTTTCAATTTTGCGATTAAGCAAGGATTTTTTGTATTTGCCAGTTCATGAATGGAGTGACAGCCTACCATTTCAAGGTCTGAAAATCATTACCTCTCTAAAATGTGTTAACGATTGTGCAGAACGAGGAATTCAACTTGAAGCAGACTTTCTCGCAGCAGCTAAAATTCAACAGAGGTACCAAAATATACTTCAGGTTATGGAAAATGATCGTAAAGTGCTTCCAAACGAAAGAAAACTAACCTCAATAAATGCCGGTTTTTAATGCTGACAGAGTGACAATGAAGTTACAGTACATGAGTGACTTTGTTTATTGATTGCTACATGTCAAGATCGCCACAGGAGCACCTAATAAACAGTGCATGTGTTAACCTACGATGCCATTACTTTTGCAAATGTCAGTTACATGATTAACTGTGGTTTGTTGCACATTAAATGACATGATTGAGCAATTGAACCTCTGGTTTATATCTAATTACTATTAAAAAAGGAATTTTTCAAATAACTCCAGAAATACACAAGTTAGAGCTTTGGGTGGTCTACAATACTCATGAAAATGTGGCCATTGCAATTCTTTTAAGCCCAAAATCAATAGTCCACGATGATCAGAAGCTGAGATATGCACGATTTTAACTTTTAAGCTACCCACTTGGGTTCGCAATGGGGTAAAAATTTTTAATTTTATATTGCCAGCCCTAAACATACTTCAATTTTCATTAAATTTTACAAGAGGCGGTTTTTCATCAAACCTCACCACCAAAAAAAAAGGTAGAGTTTACAACTCAAAATTTAAAAAATGATGAGGGAAAAGCCACACCCGAGTGTACATACTGCTCCGTCATTACAACAGACAAACCAAAAAACATTTGCAGTCTGCAACTCTTAAAACTGTCTCGTATCTGATCTTGACCTCTTTGCTGCAGACATCGCGGTTGACTTCTGGGTTACTAATTAACTAAAACTATTGATGACTAAACAATAAAACAAAACACAGCAGATTAACCACTAACTTGAATGTTTTGCCTTGAATGTACTTTTTTTACTACCGGTGTTTCCATATTTCAAAAAGTTTTTGGAAATTTTTCACAACTACGCAAGCGTGCGCAATGATTGCACGCGTGCCGGGGGTTGCCAACCCCTGATCCACTATATTGAAAGCCTTTGACAAATCTAAGAAGATGCAGCATCCATGCTTATTTTGATCAATATTCTTAGCGACATAACCACAAATGTTAGCGAATGCAAAATTAGGTGATGAATTATCCCAAATTTGAATAAATTTTGATTAGTAAATTGAACTTAACTAGATACAAAAAAGTTTTTTGAGCGACTTAACTCTCTTAAATTTTTTTGGCACTTTGATAGTTATTGGGGCTTCAAATAGATAACCAAACAGCCTTCCAAAAAAATGAATTTAATAATACCATCTGAACTGAACTCGAATTTGCTACAATCTGCAAACTGTAATTTCAGCTAACCAGAAGAACGTGTTGCAGCCGCATTGCAACAATACATTTGCTGACACTCGGAGCACAACTACGGCCAAAACCTCCCAACACTTATTTAACAGAATAATAACAAAACATTGTATATATCAGTCTAAATCTGCAAAATTTTTTGAGCAAATTTTAACCTAGTAAATTCTGGTCTTAATTAAACACGAAAGTAAAACAACATCCAATGAGTAATGTACCATGTTCACTCATAAATAAAAAAATATGACATAACATACAAATCACTGCAGCAAGAACAATCTCGATTGCTGCAGTAGAGAGTTTTGAATCTTGCAGAAGGAAACATAGTGAAAACTACTTACGGCAACTAATATCAAATGATCAATCAACCCTCTATCCCTTGTTAAGAATATGTTGTATTTTGTTGCATGTTTATCCTCCTATCGTGAGAAAGTGATCGATGTGCTATACGAGCTCTTTTAAGAGTTGCCACCTACCACACCAAGATGGGGAAATCCCGCTAAATGCCTTTCCCAACGATACGCAACCAGTAAGTTGCCGGCTTGTGCTCCACACTCTCCCTTTAATGCTGAGCGTCAAGCTGGGAAGCTGTGAATACCAATTTTAAATTCATTGGTTTGACGCGACTTGGAATCAAACCCAAGTCTACAACTCACAAGGCGGACGCTTTTACCACTCGGCCATCTGAGCAGTTAAACCATTAACCCATGCAAAGTACAGCAATGGTATATGGTTATCGTAGTAGTTGGCAATGCTCAAGGACGATTGCAACTCTTCATTTATGGTGGGGCAAGAGATCTTTTACAGGTCTTCTTCAATAATAAAAATGCTATCAATCCCAATAGAGTATCCCAAAACCTTAACAAATTTTGAGCCAATCACACTCTTAGTGGTCCATCCCTAAAAATCAAATGTTTGGAAACTTCAACTCAAACTGTTGCAGTTAGAACCCCCCAAGGATAAACCGGTGATAAAGTCTAATGACTTTCCTACCCTGCAAAAAATACAAAAAATATGCTATGCTTGGAATAGAAAATACTCATAAATTTGGATACACTAGTAGCAAAATTGTATTATAGAAAATATTTACACCAAGATATTGGACATCCAGCTCACTATAGTAGGCAAAGAAGTACTTACCAATCTGAGCACTACTTTTTGAAGCAACATCCAAAAGCATCTGAAAAACTAATAGTACAGCAAATAAGTTACTAAAACTACATTCCAAACCAAATACAGCTACCGGTATTACCATCTTTGATATTTTCTTCAGACTTAATCGAATTGGATGTTGAAGCAGCTTGAGTTAAAACATTGGAAAGTTTTTGCACAAAATCTGAAGTGGCTGCCAATTTTGTACTTTTTGAATCCACTGAAGTGAAGTTGTCACTTTCTAAAGAAAAAACACGAAATTGAAAATACGACAAAAAAATTGATCAAACCATATTATTGAATTTGAGTGCTATCCAATGTCAATAAAAACAAAAAATCTTCGCCAGCAACATGGCCTAGCGGTACTGCTCGAAGGTGACAGATCCCACGTGACGAGTTTGATTCGCAGCTGGAGTCAATCGCATTTGACATATATAACGGGTGGCTGCTGACTCTAAGAGCGCAAGCTCACTTCGCAGTCTCCCTCAATTACTGTTGAATTTTCAGTTCAATATAATTTGAAAATAACCTCAGTTATTTATTTGCTATGGTATTTAAATAAGTCGTTGTTAGTAGAATCAAAAACAGTATGATATTGTAGCGCTATATTTAACAACCTATTAGTGAAAATGGTTTGAAGCTTGCACTAATTTTGCATATCAACCACTGGCACTATCAATTGACGAAGATACTATTTGATGGATATTTGGTTGGCAGGTAGCAAATATGTCCGCTCTTGTAAATAAATTTCCAAGCAAGTTTGAATTCATGGCAAAACATTTCATACCATCGAGATTCTCGGACTAGTCATGCACATGATTTCGTTGTTGCATGTCACCTAATGTGTTTCTCAGACTAAATTTCACTGTTCCTTGGCATTTTATCAATTGATCCCACACTGTTTAAAATGTTTTCGGTACATCTTTTTTTTTGCAGAAGAGCAAGGCTGCGTGATTTAGTGATTCAGCAATGTTGTGTGGCAATACTCGCTATTGCCTTTTTTTCCAGTAGTTTAAAATTGCTTGCAGGCATATATTTCACGTTATTTCCTAGGTATTACTATCTTTGATACAGTATTTCATGTTGTGCTTAAATCCCTTTGCAGGTTTAACTTCAATCACAAATAGTCCAAACATACCACAACTAACAAACTGGCAACATTCTCACCGTGTGCAAATGCTGTATTAAGGTGAGTTAAATTACGATGATTTTCTATCATGATGTGTAAGTCGAAAATCACAATCTGTGCATAAACAAATAAGTAAATTCATATCTTTGCTAAAAGTGAAGATTCAGAATTGCAAAATTTGGTAGAATGTTTAGTCCACACCAAAGCATGTCGCTGAAACCTACAAGTGGGTACAAAAGATTGCGACTGGAAATGAATTCAAACACTTTTTAGCACTTCATGTCACTTTGGAAATATTTTTTTCAAAAAATGACCATTTCAGCGATGCAAACAACTGAAATACAAATGCTAAGGATTGTACCAAACAGGGTTGGAAATATCGATTAGAAATCGATAATCGATATTCTCTGCTTTTTTGTCATCGAATGCAAAAATTCTCTCCTTTTTTTTTTCCCTATCGATTGAGGCTTTTCCCTACTTTTTTGAGTGGGAAATCGATATTCATTAATCGATACTTTTTTTTCTGAAAAAGTTCTTCCAAAATTTGTTTATGTTATTGTTAGAACCTTAACTGATTTTTGTGGTGTTTCCAGCTGCAGATAAATATTTTACTTTCCATCTGCACAAGAGCAGTTAGCTTGCAGAAAATTCCGTATGAACATTCCATTCCAAAATATAACACCAGAAAACGTTTGCGTAAGGTTTGGTCACTTGTGGCATCGCTTTGTGGAAGGCAGGCTAGGGCCAGGCAGTCCAATGCAGAGGTGAGGATAATAGAAATGACAGCAGGCTTTTTATAAGCTACGTTGGTCTATGACATCTGGACCTGTGACGGGATGTCTATGAACTGTGAAGTAGAGTGCTGGACTGGATATTTAATCACTGAAAAAACCTTCAAAAAGCAATAATGCTTTCGCTAATTAGTAGCAGTTTAGTGGTTGTGAACTTGCGGTGTGCCTTTGTCAGCTTATAGCTGAACTAACTTGCTAACAGTAGTTAGTGTGATATGGGTATAGTATAAAGCAGGCCAAGATTATAGGTAGAGAGGATTTAGGAGAAACAGTAATCTCTGATTTTTGATTATTTTTTCCTACTTCGGCTTATTCTACTAAATTTTACTGCCCCTTCATGGTACCAGCGCAGTAACCTCTAAGTTTCTCTTAATTTTCCGTTAATTGATGTTTGGAAACTCCTTTTGTTATGTTTATTTAGTTAGTTAGTTGCATATTTATCCTCCTATCACGATAAAGCGATCAATGCGCTATACGAGCTCGCTTAGGAGTTGCCGGCCATCTGTCTACCACACCAAGACGGGGAATCCCGCTAAGTGCCTTTCCCAACGGCACAACAAGTAAACTTGCCGGCTTGTTCTTCACACTGTCCCTTTGATGCTGAGCGTCAAGCAGGGAAGCTGTGAATACCAATTTTACAGTCATTGGTTTGACCCGACTCGGAATCAAACCTGAGTCTACAGCTCAAGAGACAGACGCTCCATACCACTCGGCCATCTAGAGCTATTTAAATTCATTTGGCAACACTGTAGTTTCCTACGATAGTGCCACGTAGCAAGATTGAATTCTTTTCGATGGTTGGTAACTGGTGCGGATGAACGCTACCATTCTGCAATAAAAATTGGTATGTACTTTTAACTTAATAATATACAGTATACTGGTAGTTATTTTAGTGTATTATGTCAATAACCGTAATGATAATGTCAATAACGTAGGCCTAAGCTTAAATTTTTTATTTCTTGTTTTACATATAATTATGTTGTTTTCAGTATATATTTTTGCTTTGTTTCATTTATGTGTTTATTACTTTAATAGAAAACTACGTCATCACGGCACTTGATTGGTGTGATATATGGTGCGTACATAGTCAACGACACAATCTTAACCATCAGAAGCAACAAAGTTTTCAACTTTTGAATTACATTGATCTTGGAAAAGGATCTTCTGGTATTCGTGTTTTGAAATAGACTATCATAATATGTCATGCATTTGATACCGACATTCTCCACTTTGCCTAACCTGAAGCCCCCCCCCCTTTAGCATTAAAATAAGTTGACGCCGTCGCTGTTAACTTAGTCAGTGAAAAGTATTGATTTGCCATTATCGATTGATCAATTATCTCTACTTTTTATTTTCGTTATCGAATGTTGGAATTTTCTACTTTTTTTTGAGTTATAAAATATCGAATTATTTTCTACTTTTTCGTTATCGATTTCCAATCCTGGTAGCAAATGAGGGAAGCTTTGCCCCCACGTTATGCTCTACTTTTAGCAACAGCCTGAACAACAATTAATCGGGCATAAAGCTGAATAGTTGGCATAAAAACAGCAAAATAATATCTGCACATACATGAAGCTATCACTGACACAAACAAAATAACTAAGATAGTTGAGAAACTGCACTCCGAAAATAGGAAATTACTAACCTTGTTTAAAAATCAGTGTACAGTAGCCAGAGAACTGTACTTTAAACGTGGGAAATACAACACATTCCTGCTAAACCTATATCACTTTTTACACAGCAGGTAGAGTGCTTGAAATCACAAGTGTGCACTCACCGCACTGCAATCCACTGAAGTGCAGTTGTGTCCGTGCATGTGACTTGAGTCTGTGCATGCAGCCCAAAAAACACAGTGAATGTCAGCGCTTTGGTCAAAATTTGTAACAGTGTTCACTGTCTGCAGTTTTGTAAACATTCTTGCGCTTTTGCTCGTGTGTTAAAAATTGTGATCTTAGCACTGTGTTTTCTGGGCTGCATGCACACAGTGCCTGCCTTATCTTCCACTTTTTCATGGGTGAACGGGTTGGGCGGAGAATTTTTTTGCAGGTTTTGGTACCTGGTATGGTTACAAAACACTTCAAGCAAAAAATTCCTTCTTAACAAAAAATTCCTTCTCAAGTATATATTGCCCTGAGTAAAGGTTGGTCACACCAACTACACTGATAAGACCGGATAAGTCGAAACAAAAAAGTAAAAATCATGTGACTCATGTGCAAAAGCGAACAAGGTCATTCTCTTAGAGGACCAGCTATTTTTAGAAACTCGATATCTTCTGAAGAAGCCAATAAAAGCACATCAGAAAATTGCAAGAATTAAAAAAAAACTCTCTAGCGGTTTCTTTCATAAAATAAACAACGATTTTGATTTTATTGCAACTGTAAAAACTTAGAGGTATATTAACCTGAAGTGATTTTGAAAGTAGTTCATGATGAAAAAGGTTAGGGTACCACTGATATTAGCTGAACAAAATGCCTCTCACAGATGTAAAAAAGTGAAGCTTCACGACATCCATAACAGTGCCTGGTACAAAAACCTCTAGCATTAATACGACAGAAATAAGAACACAAATGGAAATAAGAACAATTTTTAAAAAACGAAATACTTTTCTTACACACACCTTCAAATTACGAAATAATGACATCATGGCAGCCCTGGACTGTTTTTTTTTTTTTTTTTTTTCGGTAAAATTTTGGTCATAGTCCAAATTAAATTTGCAAAAACCAAAAAAAATTAAGGCCATTTCAGTCAACTGACCGAAGTAAATATCTTGCCAATATGCTAGCAACAATTACTAACGGACTACCGGTGTCACAGCGTCAGGTTTAACAGACATCAAACCGATCCAAGTAGTTTTTATTTGTGTGGCGATTGCAAAGAAGTACGTGTATATTTCGTTCAATGCCTTGTTAGTTCAAACACGACCGAAAAACAAAATTGAATGGACCGAAATTTTTGCAGACAGTTACGTCAATTGACTGAAATCAAATTAAAAAAAAATAACTCGGGCCTGGCATCATACAGCTTAGCATTGCAAAAACATAGAAAACCTTTTTTGGAGCAATGTTTAACTTTCAACCAAAAAACATTTCAACTCAAATTACATTATCCTAAAAACAAAATTGTGACTGCTCATCAGTCCAATTTCGATCTAATTTACCCCTATTAATTAAGTATCAAGATCTGTTTTTGCTAACAGAGTTTTAGGGTGATAGAATTGCAACATTTTTTAATCGATCCAGTCTTGGTATGTAAAAAGTTAGGCAAAAGTAAAATTAAGGCCCGTAGTGCACAAAAAATGCTAAAAAGGAGCCCATAGCACTTTGTCCAACTATTGGCCTGTATTCGATTTTTAAAATATTTATGGCTCAACATTAATGCCTCAGTGACAACAAAAGCATGATAAAAATAATATTAAAAACAAAGGAGACTACATTCTTGCCACAACAAATTATGTGACTTTATTTCAAGTGCTTTTGATAGCTGTTATAAAGAATTTTTTCACCAAATCACCAATGCAAATATCTTCAAGTATTTATGGCTTAGCAATAATGCCTGAGTAACAACACAAACATGATAAAAATAATATTAAAAACAAATGAGACTACGTTTTTGAAAATACAAATGTGACTTCTTTTCAAGTGCCTTCGATAGCTTTATTAAGAATTTTTTTTATCAAAATCACCAATGCAAATATTTCCCTATTCTACTACACACTTGATACATACTAGTACACGCAAAAAGTGTAAATACGTAACAACATAAGAAATGCTGCAGATCGGGTAAGAAGATGAGGCGCAAATGAAAAAATGCTCATGTAAAACCTTTTACCAAAAAAAAAAAAAAAATTGCAGCATTTTCATAAATACGAATCACAAATTGAAGGTGCGGACAGTTAGTTGCGAGCGGTTAGTTGCCAGGACGTTTAGGCGCCAGGACAGTTACGCACCAGCTCTATTTATATCGATGTTCTAGCGCAGCGCTCTTTAACAGGGATTCCGCAGAACATGCAGTGGGGTTCCATGAGATTTAAGGTTACGTGGGGGTTCCGCAATGGTCCAACATTTTCAAAAATAGATTTTGTGCTTCAGTATACTGATGCATAATTCTGAATTTTTTGCATTACCGTGCCGGACTCATACAGTACTGGAACAACGTTGTTGTTGCATCACAGTTATACAATGCAGCTGATTACAGCCTGCTGCTGAAGTAAGAATAGACTACAGACTGAGACTAAAGCAGGGTGTCCAACTTT
This sequence comes from Trididemnum miniatum, assembly GCA_964006365.1. Classification (NCBI taxonomy): domain Eukaryota; kingdom Metazoa; phylum Chordata; class Ascidiacea; order Aplousobranchia; family Didemnidae; genus Trididemnum; species Trididemnum miniatum. The sequence continues at coordinate 3,707,717 of OZ023245.1, forward strand.
TTTGGCCAAAGGGCCATATGCAATTTACAAACGATTGTGTGGGCCACTTGAGTGTTTACTGATGAGACAGACAAAACCCTCACACTAAAACTATTATCTTAGAAATGTGTATTATCCTCTTTTACAATTATAAAAACAATAAACATACTAACAGTAAAGTCAACAAAGTTTTTAGCACTGCTTGCTTTTCGTTTCCTATTTGACATATTCTATGTCACTGCAGAGTGCAAAAGATACAGTCAAACCTTGGTGATCGAACGATTTTGTTCTCAACTAGGTCAGTTTATGACCAAAAAATTCGAGATTTCTTTGTCTCAGACGTCAAACATAAATTCGAAATTCGGATCACAACCAAACCTAGCTTACTACTGACCGACTCTAGAAGCACCAGCACAATTGTGTGGAAAGGATGGGACGAAACAAAATGGAAACGAAACAATTTGCATTGAGATGAAATAAAATTAACTTGAAAGAAAGCAAACAATAAACACCAATTTTTCGCAACGCAAGCTCACCATAAATCAACGTAGCAATTAAGTTGATAATATTGGTCATTTCGTAAATGTCGCGCAGGCCACTCAGAACGTTTGCAAGGACCACGAGTTGGACACCTTTGGACTAGAGCTTCTGCACAGAGTTTACGAGAACTTACCTGAGAGTTATTTACCCTGTCCACATGTCCAACTTATTTGGGCTTTAAGTCCACATTGAGTCCACATTGTGGGCTTTCTGCATCACAACTAAATTTTTCATGTGATAATTTGAAAAGTGATAATGACATCAAGCCCACATCAATGTGGGCTTAAAGCCGACATAAATTGGATGTGGACAGGGTAAATGAGAACTTATTATAAGGCCTACAAGCAATTATGACTTCCTAATTTTTGTTAGTGGACTGTGGGGTTCTGTGACAAATGCCTAAACACATCAGGGGTTCCTTGCTGTTAAAAAGGTTGAAGAGCACTGTTCTAGTGTCATATGGAAGCGCAAATACGTTTTCAAAAAATGTAATAAGTGGTGGGGCTCATCTTCGCAACTAAGCACCTGGCCAACACAGCTTCGAACCACGGAGGAGAAACGTTGCAGAGGTGGCGAGTCGTAAACGATACTCTGTCCCAATTTGAATAGCCCGGGAGTCAAACCCCAGATCTCCCATACCGAAGGTGATGCTAATATGGAAAAAATTTGAAGCTTAATATATCGAAGTGACAAATAATTACGCTCTTCAATACCATATTTGACATTACAGAGGTTGTAAAAAGTGTTCCCCATTAACTACGTGTGTTTAAAATTACTAACAGTTTTATAAAGTAATTTTTCAGTGAATGTTTTTGTGCATTTGACAGTTCTCATATTATCTGCAATACAATTACACGCATTCTAATCAACTTAAATAAAAAGACAATTGTTAATTACGAATCTAAGAATATAAATCAATGCATTCATCTCATTTTCAAGTACGAAAATTTCGGCTTTTAAGCTGTAATAGCCATGAATGAAATTTTTACTCTTAGAAGGATTGCCCTGCTTGACAGACCAATACAGTAAAACATCCATGACCCAGGACACGAAACCACTTTCATTAAGTTCCAGGACTAAACGCTAATACTTGAACAAGAAAATGAAACTAAACTGTTTGATATTATGCTTCCTAATAACACTAGATAGTGTTAATTCGGTCATGATTTTGCATAGTCATAAAATTAACGTTTAGCGTGAAATGTCTCTGAATTTGATTAAAATAACTTTGATTTGAAATAGCAATTTGTTTCACCTCTGCCATAAAATGTCACGTTCATAACTTACGTTACAAGCATATCTCCATGTCACTGCAGTAAACACGTACCATTTACTGAGCTCTGCTGCATTTTTACTAATTTTAACAACAAAAACTTCTCCCCAAAAAAACCAAAAAATTGCATGTGTCGAGTTATGCGTAGAGATATAAAAAGAGATGGCGCCTAACTGTCCAGGCAACTAACCTCTCGTGACTAACTGTCCGCTCCTAAAAGTCGTGGACCATCATAAATACACCACACAGCTTAAAAGTTTGAACCAAAATCACCAACATAAAGTGAGGCACACAAATAAAGCAAGTCATATCATAATTTAGAGCAATTTTTAACAAAAAAAAATTTAGGGTGCATGTTCTACCTATATCTAATAATGTACATAACGTTTCAATTCTCAAGTCACTGCATTCTCTCATAGCTTGTAATTTGGTCGACCAAAACCTTCTAAAGATTAACATAATTTATGTGACCCAAGTATCAACTGCATTAAAACATATATATATAATTCGATTAATTCGGCAGCATTTATTAATAAAACTCCTACGGTCCGTTTCACACTTGCGCGATCATCAGGGAGCCTAAATAAAGAAAATCTTTAGAATTTAACACAAGGGTATTCACCAAAATCCAATGCAGTTAACAAAACCTACACTAAAGCAACTGCCAATTCAGAGACTCAACGCGTCGTTCGGCCTTCCTCATTTGAACTGATTACTAAATTAAGTGCAGAAAATTTGCCATGCTCCTTTACTAGATCCGTTCTATCCTCATCAAGCTTACTAAAATCTGTACATGATGCAAAATTAATGCTATCTTATCTTATAACTTGGGAATGTTATGACAGCTTATCTTATACTAGGATAAAGGCCATTATGACAAAATTACAAATTAAGCGGTTATGACATAATAGAAAATGTTACACTATGAAGGGGTATGGAATGAAAGGCAGTGCAAACTAAATAAAGGCGAAGTAGAGGTAGAAACAAGTCAAAAGCGTTACAAACAATACACAGCTCATAAAAAAATGCATATAGTGATAGGCCTAGCTCAAATTATGTGGTATTAAAAGTTTTTTAGTTTAGGAGCATTAAGATGGGTTTTCGAACTCAACTTCAATAAAAAGATAACAGCCAGTATATTTGCAATCATACTCACAAACGTTTTGGTAAAAAACTTATACCATCATCAGTATGAAACTACATAGGCACTAGGCTAGAATAACCAGCACAAGAAAGAAATTATTTTAAATACACCATAACTATTACGTCATAAACAAAGTAGTTGGGATTTACGTAAAATGTAACTAAAGAGGCCATGTTTTTTAGTTTAAATTTATTTTTGTGTCTACATTTAGATATAATTTCCGAGCGCTTGTTCAATAAATTTTCATCTCTTTCGGTAGTTAAAATAATAAATTTCTCATCTAAGCACAGGTTGCATCTTCTTCTGCCTATTTGATAGGGTGTTGACTTTTTCTTGATTGACCATTTCACGGTTGGATTAAAACCTCTGTTGACGGATGACCAATAAAATTTGGAAAGCTCTGTGGCACTTGACTTATGCAAATGTCGAAATGAATAAGTATGATTGTTATATCTGCTTTTAAATTCATGTTCGCAGCTGCCATAATAAATTCGAGAATCTTTGCTTTTCTTAGAAACGCTAATACGGTAAGTATGAGCACTGATATTAAAGCGTCTGCAGGCTGAGTTTTGATTTGCTGGCAGGTGGGACATCGATGGCAAATAACAGAACAGAAGCAAAGTCTCGTCAGCCTTGCTACGCACAGCCAATCCAGGCTAAACTCATTCCAGATTGCAAAGACTCTTTTTTGCATTACTTTACCTGGACATCTCGACTTCATCTCTTTTCTAGGTTGTGTCCTATTTTTGGCAGGCGACTGGCCCCAAACAACGATACCCAGTGAAAGAACCTATGACCAATAACCCACAACTAAGTTACCGGTAGCCTAACTAGCCCACATCACTAGAAGCCCCCATGGCAACCCATTCATTTGCAGCTGCAGACACGTTTCGACCTTATTATGGTCTCATCAGTGCAGCATAGCAACCTCCCACCTTCCTAAAAAAAAAAAAATTCTAACCTTCAAAAGAAATACACACTCCAAATCTAAGTCTTTACAGTCTGGAATGAGTTTAGCCAGGAGTGACTGTGCATAGCAAGGCTGACGAGACTTTTGTTATAGTCGAAACATTAATTTGTCCCTTGCAAATTTCTCATAGAACAGAAGCATTTATTCACATCACACAACACCGCGCATAAAAAAGGAACACATCACTAAAATATTTACATACATTGAAACTGTCTGTGTGATGAAGGGGTAGGAAGGGACGTAGTCATTAAATCTCTACCCCTGTTGGAGGCTCTGGATTTGATACTGATGTATATAAGTTGAGACTTTTCAAATAGATTTACTGTAGTTTATTAATTGATGCGGGTATGTCTGAGTTGGCTATGAGGGAAATAAAAGCATCAATTCGGTGGGTTTGAAATGCGGTGTCGTGAAGAATAACAAAAAATAAACAAATAAATAAAATAAAAAAAAAGCAGGAAAGAGAAAATGGCTTGCGTTGGTATTATCGTCTGGTAATGCAGACGAACTGCTATTCGCTCTGCCAGAAGCTAAAACCAGAGTTGCATGTTTATTTGAAATTTCTGCTTTATAGACTATGCTACGAGTATTACAGCGACCATTCAATGGGCAGAGTTGTTTATTTCTGCAATTACATGGTTTTTCTTCCTCCGATGCTTGGGCTAGTTCCAAAATACGTTGGTTATCATCATCATCATCGTCCAGTTTTAATGCAGTTTTTCCTCGTGTCCAAAGGTGGCCGGATGCACCTCATTCCTTCAGCAATTGCTCCCACTCCCTCTCTCCATCTCGCGCGATCTGTAGCTTCCTCCACCCTCAACCCAATCTTCTTTATATTCTCCTCGACTTGTTTCTTCCATGTTTGCTTCGGCCGTCCTCGCTTTCGTGGTCCTTTCACTTCAAACATCATTGCCTTCTTCAAAATGCTCTCATCATCCCTCCTAACCACATGTCCATACCATCTTACTCCATTCACTTTAGCCATTTTATCTGAAGTTTCTTTCAGACCCAGCATTTTCATCATGTACTTCTATCATTAAATAAAACCGATTTTCTGCAATGCCGCATTATTTCAATTTTATCGCTTGAAATGGAAGTATATGACTTTGCGAATTGCAAGGAAAGATTGAGGAAGTTTTCCGAAATAGAAGGGTAGAATTCAACAATATCAAATTTGAAAAATTTGCAGGAGTTTTTATCGGATAACTTCGTAAACCAGGATGTTACCGAATCGGTACTGCGCCATTGATTGAGCTTCAGCTTAGTCAGGATGTCACAATTAATCTCATCTAATATCTTTTTACTAACTTTACCAATTTACGATTTTGCCAGGTTTTTAAGTCTGCACTGTGGAGCACTGGTGAAATTTTCCTTGTGGTCCTTAAGAGTTACAAAAGCTGCTTTATTCGCCATCTGTTCTATCTGGTCTTCAAGATTGAGCTTTGTTGCGATAGCTTTAGCCTCAGAATTAATAGCAGACATCACACTGCACTTAACTTTTTTATATTTTTGAGTGATGTTGTTTCTTAGCAGCCTCTCGTAATCTTCTTTTTCAACCTTATACAAATTAGTAGTTTTATCAGCTGGCACTAGCAACTGGTTAGAGGCATTAATAGCTTTTATGTCTCTATTAATAACCTGCTGGAACTTATTACGTTTTAACACTTCTGATCTGCTTTTAAATTCGATGTAATGAATCATATCATAAAAATCATTTTCAAACGGTTTCAAGTCTTCACACGCTGGAGCCGAATTTTCAGATTTCTAAGAAAAGCAAAGATTCTCGAATTTATTATGGCAGCTGCGAACATGAATTTAAAAGCAGATATAACAATCATACTTATTCATTCCGACATTCGCATAAGTCAAGTGCCACAGAGCTTTCCAAATTTTATTGGTCATCCATCAACAGAGGTTTTAATCCAACCGTGAAATGGTCAATCAAGAAAAAGTCAACACCCTATCAAATGGGCAGAAGAAGATGCAACCTGTGCTTAGATGAGAAATCTATTATTTTAACTACCGGAAGAGATGAAAATTTATTGAACAAGCGCTTGAAAATTGTATCTAAATGTAGACACAAAAATAAATTTAAACTAAAAAACTTTAATACCACATAATTTGAGCTAGGCCTATCACTATATGCATTTTTTTATGAGCTGTGTATTGTTTGTAACGCTTTTGACTTGTTTCTACCTCTACTTCGCCTTTATTTAGTTTGCACTGCCTTTCATTCCATACCCCTTCATAGTGTAACATTTTCTATTATGTCATAACCGCTTAATTTGTAATTTTGTCATAATGGCCTTTATCCTAGTATAAGATAAGCTGTCATAACATTCCCAAGTTATAAGATAAGATAGCATTAATTTTGCATCATGTACAGATTTTAGTAAGCTTGATGAGGATAGAACGGATCTAGTAAAGGAGCATGGCAAATTTTCTGCACTTAATTTAGTAATCAGTTCAAATGAGGAAGGCCGAACGACGCATTGAGTCTCTGAATTGGCAGTTGCTTTAGTGTAGGTTTTGTTAATTGTATTGGATTTTGGTGAATACCCTTGTGTTAAATTCTAAAGATTTTCTTTATTTAGGCTCCCTGATGATCGCGCAAGTGTGAAACGGACCGTAGGAGTTTTATTAATAAATGCTGCCAAATTAATCGAATTAGTTTTTGCTCTAGTCTTAAGAGATTATTGAGCACTCTTTTTAGTTATGCAAGTAAATACAGCATTTTTTCTACATATAAATATATATATAGTGGACTTTATGAGAGATGAGTGAAAAAAACTAATCACAAACATAAATGGAAAAGACATAACAGAAAGGTATAGTGCCAGAGCATTAATTTTGCATCACTGCTCCTCACCGTGAGTAACCACACAATGGCAGTTTGCCAGTTCAATTGACGTCATACTTTCTTAACAAGTTTATTTGGCAATGTGTCATCCCATTTTCCACTTTACAATGCTTATGGTACATACAGTCTAAGTTCTTTAATGTCAATGAATCAGTGTACACTGTACACTAGGGCAGGTCGATTTTGAAAATCAATGTGGAGTAAAGTGCCAGTAGTTTCATATAGCATAAAAACTCACTTGTATAAAGTATCAGCCATACCCAATGAGAAACTGCTTACGAAAATTAATTACTAATTTTTTATTCTCGGCAATTTTTTTGTTGCCGCTAGACGGCAACCGATTAAATTTCAATTTTTTTGAGTTATTTAAATAATTTCAAGGTTATATTTTGTAAACAACCTTTAATTTGTAAATAGTACCAGCCATTAGCTCAATTGCTTAGTGCACGCTATTGGTGCGAAAGGTCTGGGGTTCGATTCTTTCTCGGGATGGTCAAATTGACACAATGTCACCAACGACTCACCATCATGCGACGTTTCTTCGGAGCTGTGTTGCCCAGGCGCTAAGCCGCGAAGATGAGCCGCTTCGGCGTAATACGGCGAGTATGATGAAGATTTGATTTGATTTTTTGATTTTGTAAATACTCATTAAATTACATTGCTGTACAAAGCAATCGGATTATTGAGCAATACAAACTAAAACAAATGAAAAAAAAAACGAGAACAAAATCACAACTCACAGTTCAGTTCTTCATAAGACTGGCAATAATTGCCTTTTGACGAAACTGACGAACGCAAATTGCGGCTAAAAACTTTGGCAATTATTCCCTAGTAAAGACTTTCAAAGCCGTATGAAATCTGTGTGGCTTCCGACACGAGTTTAACACTTCTCTCCACACTTTTGGAGTGACAAGGAAGATCATTAATATTCGGTTTGAAATTATTGGCAGTTAAAGTTTGAAAATTTTCGTTTAAAAGTTCCTGAAAAAGTGGTGGGTCAGCACCTTATTCAAAAACTGGCAACCGTTTGACTGTTGCTCGATCAACCGATGCCATTTGAAAACTGCCTTTCGAGCCAGCTTTTAATAGTTGATCCCCAAGATAAGCTCTTCAAGTGGGACTTTTAGATATGCAGGGCAAAGGCAAAGAATGTGCTTTTGTTGGCAGCCCACAAGCTTGATGCACGACATCATTTCCAACCAACTAGTACAGGCAGATACATCAAAAAGCTTGTTCAATTTGTTATCAAGATTACTTTTCGTCAGGACTTAAGCGTGTTTACGGTTAATATCCTTCACCAATATCAGTAAGTCTTTTACTTTTCTGCAGATAGCTTTGATAGAAATCAAAGGAAGTCGAGGATTTACTGCCTGCCACATCAAAATTAGGTAATCACTGACGCATAAAATGAGATCCCAAAGAGGTGGTTTAACTTCAATCATGTTAAGATCACAATAAAATTGAATTATTGTTCGTTTAGTGCTGGGTTCGGTTTGTATTTATTTATTTATTTGCATCAGAAGCAAAACATCGGTCTCAAAGATTGTTAAAACCACATGGTCCAGAGAAAAATAAAATAAACAAAAAACACAAAAGAAGAAAAACCTAGCATATTTACAAAGAATCACACTCAAAAAGACAGACAGCATTTATGCAGCATACACTAGCTTATTAGAATTGGTAAAAAGACTGAACCATAATAACACCCCAATGACATCACGGCTTGAAAAAAATTGTTAATTGCTTTAACATCACGGCTTTAATATTTAAGAGCATATTCTTTGCCTTTGCCGTACAAATCTAAACTTCCACTTAAAGCCGGATAGCAAATTTGAAATCTGACTTGCCGGATATGCAGTATCTAGCCGGATATCCGGTACGTCACTATCCGGCCAGATACCAGACAGCAGCACTAAGCCAGAATTAATATTTTGATAGTTTTTGTACTCGCTATCGTCTTGCTCGACTAGCAAGCCATGAAACTAATTGCATGAGATCATGTGACATGCAGGAAGCTTTCAGAAGTATTGTGTCATTAAAAATGGACTTCATTATTCCATCTAAGTAGGCCGAATCGGCAATGGGGTCGAGCGGCAAGAGCACAGTTGATAAAATGACCATCTTATTGATCGCGTTTGAATCAACTCAAAAATGGAACAGCGTTATAATCCGGAATAGCATACTGCGAGTTGGACATTATATGGACAGAAATTAAATTATGAATTGCTGAAAGAGAACTCTATAGACTACCGAACAGGAGGGACAAATTGTTATTTTGTTGAGGACAGTTTATTTTTATTGACAATTTGCATACAAGTAGTATTATTAATACAAAAGGTTCTAGTTTCTTGGTTTAATGGAATGAAAATCTCTAGGTTGTGGCCTATTGCTTGTGTAATGAGTATGTTTTCTTTTTTAGTTCCTGTTTTTGTGTTTTGTATTTTTAGGTGCAGCGACTGTGCTAATTTTTTTCAAATGCTTTTGTTCTGTATTTCATCTTGAGCATGTTCAACATATATCGTTTTGTCGCTGTTTCCTCATTTTTAACCCAGCTGTTTTTTGAGTTGATGATGGCATTATTTTATAGTTAAAAATAAAACCTACTACTACTACCAACTCCAATCCACGACGCTACGTTTCTGTAGCAACACGTTTTCAACACTGGGCTTTATTTTTTGGTACAGAGGAATTGTGTTAAAACTGTGGATTTTGGTCAAGAGTGTGCCGAAAATCGGACGCCAAGTCGGTCGGCCGCCATAGGAGTCTATTCGATAGGAGCAGGAGCAGTGCATCCTTGAGTTTAATACCGAAGGAAGCAGCTTATATTTGTCCTTCAAGGTTTTTTCATTATTATATCAAAAGTTGACTGCATGCACATTGCACAATAGTTAAAACAGTTACAAAATGGAACAGCGCAAAATTTCAGCATTGTTTTGACAAAATTTTGCGCTTATGCTATGTATAAAGCGAGAATAAAACTCTATTAAACATGTGACCAGCAACAGCGGCGTGATTTCAAGAGTAAAGCAATCAAGTTAACAATCGCCACACGTTGTGTTGATTTTTGCGATTTTGCGCTAGTGAGCAATAATTTGTGATACCCATCGAAAAGCAAACTTCAAAACAGATCAAATCTTCATTATACTTGCGGTATTATGCCGAAGCATGTAACGAGTGGCGGAGCCCTTCTCTACGCCCTTGTAACACAATTTCGAATTCAAAAAAAAAAAAACAAACGTCACAACGGTGGACGCCGATAGTGATGTCTTTAACCACTACGCTAAGCCGTTGGTATAAGGCAAGTTTAAATCTGAATTTTTGCATGTTTTGCGCAATCATCAAAGCTACCAAAAACCGCATGGTTTCATTTGTGGTTACTCTACCACAAAATTACTGCAAAAAATCGATCCTGCGGTAAATCTGTAATGAAGGGTAGATTACAGCAAACTTTGATACAAACAGCCGATTAATGAACTAAGGACGTTGAATGAAAGACTTAAACTCAGCCTACATAACATTACAAAACCGCTCGACATTCAAAAGCAGAAACACATCCGTTACAATGCTAATGGTACCGTAAAACGTCGTTTTTTGAACATAGAAAACAAAGTTTCTATAAAAAATTCTTACTCCCTGCTGTTTGCCTTCAAAAAAGCATTGGCGCCTATGTCAGCCGCCCATTGCATTTTTTTTTCATTTTGAGCAAAAGACTAACATGCCAGTTATAGGACAGAAGACAGGCTTTTAAACGTAAATTATTTGCATGGTCTTTATGGATGAAACAATAACAGTGGTCCCTGAACTTATACCATCTTGGTTTGAAGTCAATTGATTGCTGCCTTACTGCTACATCGTCCAAGTGGCTTTCCTCTTGACAAAACTCACAGCGCCAAACGAAAAAAAACTAGTAAACTAAATATAAATCCATTTGATATAAAAAATCACCAACGTAGTGTAAGGTTTGGACTCAGTTTTGCTATTTGTAGAGAGCCTAAACAAAAGTAAAGTTTTCAAACTTGCACCAAATTTTTTCACATAAATCGAAAAGGTAAATTTTATTTTTACAAAGTCTACGCAATTTCCCTGAACTTTAGAAATATCTGGTATCCGGCTGGATAGAGAAGCACTCTTCGGTCTGATACCGGATACCTTAAAAAGCGCAGATAGTGTCAGATACTGGATATATATCCGGTATCCGGCACATCCCTAATTTAAAGAAAATGCTTATCTTGAGGATCAACAACTAAAACTCGGCCCAAAAGGCAGTTTTCAAATGGCATCGGTTGATCGAGCAGCAGATAAAAGGTTACCAGCTTCTGAATAAGGTGCTGACCCAGGAACTTTCAAACGAAGATATTCAAACTTTAACTGCCAATAATTTCAAACCGAATATTAATGATTTTCTTACCACTCCCAAAAGTGTGGAGAGAAGTGTTAAACTCGTGTCGGAAGCTTTACGCATTTCATACGGCTTTGAAAGTCTTCACAAGGGAATAATTGCCAAAGTTTTGAGCCGCAATTTACGTTTGTCACTTTTGTCAAAAGGCAATTATTGCCAGTCTTATGAAGAACTGAACTACAAGTTGTGATTTTGTTCTGTTTTTTTTTTCATTTGTTTTATTTTGTATTGCTCAATAATCCAATTGCCTTATACCGCAATGTAATTTAATGAGTACTTACAAAATATATCCTTTAATTCATTTAAATAACTCAAATACATTGAAATTTAGTCGGGTGCCATCTAGCGGCAACAAAAAAATTATCGAAAATAATGAAAAATTATTAATTAATTTTCGCAAGCGGTTTCTCATTGGATATCGCTGATATTTCATACAAGTGAGTTTTTATGCTATATGAAACTACTGGTGCATTACTCGCATCAATATTAAAAAATTAGTTTAAAATCGACCTGCCCTACTGTACAGCAGCTGTGATTGCAGAAAAAAAATGGAAGCAGAGCAACAAGGCTATTAGAATTACCAAGCCGTTTACAACATGAAGCTGAAAAAAACCAATTAAATGAATTACCTAATAGCAAAAAAGTAAATCGATGAACTCGTTTTCTACAACGATTTTCAAGCACTGGATATTAGCCAAAAAATTCTAAATACCAAGAATCCAGCCATATGAGTTCACTAGTCCAGAGACATATGCAATAAACATCATGCCATCTGATGTCTCTATGGTTGCAAACATAGTTCACAATTTGCAGTAGACTACTCATACTCATGTTTATCTAGTCGTGATTTACTACTCGTGACCATAGTAGTGTCGCTGACATACACCATCTTTGAGCAATGCCTGCCATAGCTGTTGTTCTCAGTACAAACCAGTTTGACACATTAATCTGGCTTAGTTACGGCAATGTGCAGATATAGTTCACTAGTTCAGAGAGTACCAAAAACTTTTAAAGGGTGTACTGATATTGAAATGCCAGGTGTCACCATAAGCGGGGGCAGTATCCCCTTTGGTCTAAAATTGAAAGGGGCTACATAAATTATGTTTGGACCCCGCCATGCTTTGACAACTATATTAAAAAATTAATGCATGCACAACAGTTAAGACAGTTACTAAATGTAATAGTTGCAAAGTCGTGGTATTGTTTTGTCACAATTTCGCACTTATGTGATACATACACTAAAAAGATAACTTCATCAGCGTTTGGTCAGTGACAATGTTACTCATACCTTCAAAAATCGTTTTTTAAACACAAAAAACGTTTAAAGCTCTTTTAAAAATTTCCGTCCTTTGCTATTTGCCTTTTTCAATAAAAACTGACGCCTCTGACCTGATCGCATTTGAAGACAAAGTCAGTGCATCGTGTTTTAAAGATGGACCTATTTTTTTGTTTAGGTTGTTTTAGAGAATGCCCCTTGCAAATCATTTTTTCTCAAGAGAACCCGAAAAAACTACTCAACAGAGAGTTAGAAACCCTTTTAGATTCATTCTTTTGAAAATTTGTAATCGGTGTAATCGTATCTTCCCAATTTTTTCCATTTTCTCAAAGATTGAAGATATAACCAAAAAATAATACTTGCAAAATTTTACCTCCCTGTGACAAGTGGTTTGGGAGTTACAGCGATTTAAAAAGTGACCACTAGGGACGATTTGGGAGGTGAGCGATAAGAAAAAAATCACTTTTTTTTATATAACTCACAAAGTACTGATCATATAACAATGAAATTTTGCAGACATATGTTTTAACATCTACTAAATCCAATTTTGAGGTCAAATAAGTCATAGCATTGCTAAAATTTGTGTGATCCTAGAAAATTGATGTTTGAGCACTAGGGGTCGCTACAGCTATATGCAGGATGTTGAAGTTTCATGCTCACTGCTGATCTATAGCCTGGAGCAAGAGCTTTTATTTGATTAATAAACTTCTTTTGGGAATTGATCAGCAGACTTAAAAATGCAAGTGCTTATAGAGATACATACAAGTCATACATAACAACATGTTGAATGCTTAGTATGATAATACCAGATAGACCTGCATGGTATATACAAGTTTATAAGTCAATCCTTCAGTATTACTAACAAAGATTAAACTATTGATTGCTTCATCATCCTTCTGTGAACACTAGTCATTTATATATCAGCAATGTTAAGACTATGTGCAATGTAGATGTGAGTATGAAAAGCAAAAGCATTCTCACAAACAAGTGCAGTATGATTCACTATCAAGAGTAGTGTTGCAAGTTCTCAAACAAGAGATTTGTGTTACTCAATGCAAGCACATGAAGATATACTTCTAGTGTATAATTATTCTGCTAGTGCATGTAGCTTAACAATCTTTACGTCATAGCAGATCTTTCCCTTCACTACCATTCAGATATTATAGGCTTATTTTCTGTTATTTTAAGCTTACGTTGATCGAGACGGCAGGAGCTATCCGTGTCTAAATCCTCCAGGAGCCATTATTTCGTAATTATTATTATTTCTTTTGTTTTTATTTTTATCATATATTTTTTTTTGCTTCTTGTATATTAACTTGGGATTCCTCTTTTAAGCTCTTGCCACCTTGGAGATCACATGCTACCTGAAATGGTTTAGCTCACACGTTCTCAAATGATTGGACTCTTAATTGTACAATTTGTACTGATTATTTTTAAGACTGTGGTCTGATGGGGCAGGATTTTTTTTCGTAGGTTTCTTTGCCTGTCAGGTCTTCTTCGGCTGTCTTTGTCGAAGCAGTTCCCATAGCCCTCAGTGTACTTAAGTCCATCTCAACTCACTTTTTTTTTTTGTTTCTGTCGAGCTGCTTGGAGGTAGAATAACCATAGTAGACCACTCACTGTCATGTTTCCTACCCTTGTACTATAACATAGTGATGTTGGCAGCTGCAATGCTTCTGTTGTCTTTTTTTGTCTGACCGTCGTTTTTTATCGCCTTACTTTATTCTTTTGTTTTTTTTTCGAAATTTCTGCTCCCTACCTGGGTGTTGCAACTCCTCATCTCCTACCTGCATGCCGTAACGTTAATCGTTTTGTTGCTACTTCCCTTTTCCTGTACCGCATTATCTTTCCTAACTCTTATCGTATTCTTTTATTGCGTTGACGGTGCGGAAATAAAAGACACTACTACTATCCAGTTCCAGTAAAAATTCAGGAATTTGTCGAAGTAGTATGGATAAATCATTTCTTTTCTAAAAAATCTAAGTTTCTATCACATCAGAAATTAGTTTCTGGTATTGGAGAGTCCTTTGTAACAAAAAGTCGGAAAGTAATTACCATTGAGGCAAACATACTTACGTTGTGAATTAAGTGCTAAATGATAAATGTCTAGCTGAGAATAAGTGCTGAAGTTCATATGTTAGTTTAACTCGACTGTCCTAAAAATTTCAGCTTTATTATTCCTGACAGATTTATTAGACTAGGCTAGATTATTTCAATATAGAACTTAATCATAGACAAATGTACTGTTGGTATTTTTGCAAATGTGGAGTGTCATATAACATGGCATACTACATCTACTAAACTGGTTGCTTTAAAATCTGTTGATCACATGGAAGAAGTTTTGTGGAGAGTGGTCTCAAAAGTGCTTAACTTGATAAAGAAATAGCTACGATTTGTTCTCATAATTTGCATGTGTTTGAAAAATATTGTTCCACAAAATATGTTACTTGCAACAACACGTTTGGATCTCACAAAAAAAAAAAAATTAAAGGAACCCATACCCCTTTACTTCATTCACAAACTAAGTCGGTGCATTATAGCTAAAGCATGTACATGTTTTGTTGCATTTCGACCATCTTTCAGTTTGAGCCTCTCCACTTTTAAAACCACAAATTTAAAACATTGCTTATGTACAAACCAAGCATTTTTGCTGCGTTGTAATTGCAGCCCAATTTGACAGAAAAAAGCATAGTTCTGGTTTAAATTTTAAGAAAGTTGATAAGTTACCGTTTGTAAAGAGTAAGTTATTCCAAGGCAGTCAAATAGTGTATAAATGTTGACATACTATGGTGCACTGTCGCGTGATCAACAAAACCTTCAGCTTCATAGATTTAGTAAGGCTTCTCTTGAGCTTTTAGAGTTTAAAAAGCGAATAAAATACTGATTTTCAACATGTTTAAGTGAAAGTAATATGTCATCCTAGCATCCTAATCTTTTACTGGTGATATTGTAACAGTAGAGGTTACCGTAGATTGCGAAGATTCAGGGCAGGGATGCAAGGGTGATCTGGCAAGTAGGTGGCTTTGCAAAAACTTGCATTTTCAAGTCTACTAATCAATTCCCAAAAGAACTTTATATATCAAGTGAAAGCTCTTGCTCATAAACTTGTATATACCATGCAGGTCTATCTGGTATTATCATACTAAGCATTCAACATGTTATGTATGACTTGTATGTATCTCTATAAGCACTTGCATTTTTAAGTCTGCTGATCAATTCCCAAAAGAAGTTTATTAATCAAATAAAAGCTCTTGCTCCAGGCTATAGATCAGCAGTGAGCATGAAACTTCAACATCCTGCATATAGCTGTAGCGACCCCTAGTGCTCAAACATCAATTTTCTACGATCACACAAATTTTAGCAATGCTATGACTTATTTGACCTCAAAATTGGATTTAGTAGATGTTAAAACATATGTCTGCAAAATTTCAAGTGATTTTTTTCTTAACGCTCACCTCCCAAATCGCCCCTAGTGGTCACTTTTTAAATAGCTGTAACTCCCAAACCACTTGTCGCAGGGGGGTAAAATTTTGCAAGTATTATTTTTTGGTTATATCTTCAATCTGTGAGAATATGGAAAAAATTGGGAAGATACGAATATGATTACAAAATTAAAAAATTTTCAGAATTTCAAAAGAATGACCCTTTATAAAGACTGGAAAGTTCAGACTTTTTATTCTTAGCAAAAATTTTTGCGTTTGGTGCATATTTATCCTCCTATCTTGAGAAAGCGATCAATGTGTTATACGAGCTCGCTTAAGAGTTAACAGCCATCTGTCTACTGCACCAAGATGGGGGAATCCCGCTAAGAGCCTTTCCCAATGACACAACAAGTAAACTTGCCGGCAGGTGCTCCACACCATCCCTTTAATGCTGAGAGCGTCAAGCAGAGAAGCTGTGAATACCAATTTTAAAGTCATTGGTTTGATCCAACTCGGAATCAAACCCAAGTCTACAGCTCCCGAGGCAGACGCTCTTACCACTCAGCCATCTGAGCTGGAAGTGTGTAGAATCTCAAAAATGACTAGCACAGAAATAGCTTACAACCACAGATGCATAGAAAATATTTCCGAAGTAAAATACTGGCTTTAAGCAAATCAAGGATAATAAGCCATCAAAAATTAAAAGCAAAGGATCAATCACATCTGCAACTAAGTTATTCATAAACTATCTGCTTTCAGTTTTAAGCTCTGTTATTAATCAACTCACCTTCATCAGTAGGTTTTTGAAGCGATTCAGAAGCACTTGCTGCAGTACGTCCATTAACAGCATTGGATTCATTATTTGATGAACTACCGGTAGCATTCCAGGAAGAATAATCATAAAATTTTCCCGTAGCTGGAACATAGTTTTCTTTTGCATTGCAATTTTTTAATGAATGATTGTTAAGTGAACATCCATCTGACGATTTTGGATTTTGTGATCTATAGTCTTTGTCTAAGTCAACTGATTGACATGCAACATTTTTACCAACGGATGCTTTGGAAACCGTTGAGGAGCTGCGGTAGTCCATATCTTTGTAATCATGATCACCAGTGCTGAGTTTACTCCGGTAGTCTCGATCACAATAATCTTGTTTCTTTGGTCTGTAATCTTTATCCGATTCTGAATTGGCAACAACACTGCTTGAACTAGAAAGACGGGACAATGTTGTGGAAGCACCTAAACAAAATTAAAGTGAAAATTTCAAGAAGAGCTAATAGTGTTTCAAAATATCCGACTTCATTAAAAAACAAAAAGAAAATATATACACCAAATTTAAATCAAATAAAATGTTTATTTGCATGATTATACGACCATATGGAAACGAAAACTTTTATTCTTGGAATAAAAATCATGTCAAATAGTGATAATTTCATGATTAGGTCAGTTCACAATTCGCACATATCTAAACCCTGAGATACCTAGTCAAACTTATTGAACAAGTTTATCCAGATTTAACACACTTAATTTCTATGGCCCATTTAACTCTACTGCAATCATGAAGATTCCCTAATGCTCAAAAAAGTGCAGTGGTTCCAACCTTTGCAGACTCCTTTAAACATTTATCAAACCAGCAAACCCTTACATTTTTATGAGCAACCTCAAATAATCTGCTCTAGCAAAATTACACTAGTCAATAACTCAGCATCTAAAAGCAATGTTGTTATTGAAATCTGTCTTTTGATCAAATACTTTTTAAAATTTGATCAGCTACTAGTAACTGGTACGGTTAAATCAGGAGAAATGGTAATACTGTGAACGCTGGTTCAAGTTTCATTTTCTGAGTTGGAAAATCGCATTAGGAAAAATACAAAAAATACACAACATCACAGTTTCTAATAGTAATTAATCAACATGGATGTCGCGATATTAAAACTTAGCTAGAGATTCAACCTTTGATTCTGAGAACAGAAACTTTGGCTATCCCAGAAAACGACGTGAGAGTATCAGTATTACATACAATGTTTTTGGAAATCTTGCAATCTACCACTTCAAAAAGAAACAAATCACCCTTAATATATAACGAAATTATATGTTACGTAACTCAGAAAATATTCCTCCCAGAGCATACAAATCACTCTAAAATCTCCGCTAACACTCACTTAAAATGACCCACAAAATGCGAAAAGCAGCGATACAGACTTACTACATCTAATATTCATCTCTGCACTAACAAATTTCCGCCCTTATACAAAATTTACAATTTCAGAAAATTCCAGATAGTACTACATTGTTACATAATTACGACACAACAGTAGACGTCTCCGTTATAGTAAACAACACCATAGATTGCAAAACGTCGATTATGACGTCAAAGACAAGATGAAAAAATGCTCAAGGTAAGAAGTCTTTAGAAGGTTACAGCATATCAAATAGTTCTAATTTGAGCAGGTTTGTATCGCTGGTGATTGGTATTGCTAATCAATATATCACTTGATTTGTAGAGCTATACAAATCACTTTAAATCTGTGATTTGTAGACTAACCAAACTAACCTGGTTGGAAAGACTGACAAGCCAAAAACTTAAAATTACATCTGTGATTAAAATATAAGTCAACCAGGAGGACCCCAAAACTCTGTGGTACTGTTAAATTTAATAAAATGTTGAATATCTGTGATTTGTAAGTCTAAACTGGTGATTTGTAGAGCTATACTAAAATCTCCACTAACACTCACTCAAAACGACCCACAAAATATGAAGAGCAGCTACACAGATTTACTCTAAACACATCTAATACTCATCTGAGTCAATAACAAATTTCCGCCACTATTTACAAAAAATTTACTATTCCAGAAAATTCCAGACAGTGCACCATTATTTCTGTCAGTAACTACAAGTAAGTTCACTCGTAACAAATTATATAGCAGGACCCTGGTTGGAAAGACTGACAAGCCAAAAACTTAAAATTACATCTGTGATTAAAAGAAAAGTCAACCAGGAGGACCTCAAAACTCTGTGGTACTGTTAAATTTAATAAAATTTTGAATAACTTACAAGATAACTTTTTCTTGAATGCATAGGTTTTTAATATTTTTTGCCTCAAAAATGGTGTGCTTGAGTCTTTTTCATGTCCCTAAAACCGAGCTTTTTAAAATTTTGAAAATGATGAAAAAGATGGGTGAACACTTTTAAAATTTTGAAAATTAAAAATGGAATGACCCCTAAACATTGCAAGTACTGCACAAGTGTTTTTTTCAAAGTTTATAACCAGCGGTTCTTAACCTTTTTTGGTCTGTTTCCCAACATAGACTTTTATTACGATCGAATTTCCACCCAACTATTTTAGTCAATGTTAACATGAGACATTTTATAGATACCTGTAGCCAATAGGTTTTAAGACTAACAGAACACCCAAACAAACAGCAATGACTGTATTACAGTGAAATATATCAAAACAAAAACAGTGTAAATGAGAGTTGTCGACTTAAATGGGAATTTTGAATTTGCTTGTCGTTCACCAACAAGTCGATGCAACTTGCTTTCACTCCATACTTGTGCAAAATCACCTAATCCTTCACTATATTACCCATAATTTAATATATTTTAAATTTTACCAAAGCATACTATAGTGTAAAAGAGTCACCCAGAAGCTTTTTGTCTTATACTCCTCAGAAAAAAACGTTAGCAAATGGAACTAACTGTTAAGAAGGTTGATTATTTCTTTTGACTAACAACCACATGGCTATACGTTTTTTCTCTTCTATTTACCTCCATTCGCTTTCCCTCGATCATAAGCAGTTATTTCATTCTTTGGTTCAACGACCATGCGGACCACTTTTCTCTTTTTTCACACTTAACCCTATCTTGGGCGGGGTATTTGTACTACCTATTTTGGGCGGGGGGGGCAAATTTGCCCCCCCTATCTAACTCGTTACTGGAAAGAGCTAGAGACTTGATTTTTTGCACACTGATAGCTCCTCACCAAAATTTTTGAAATTTGGTAAAAAAAATTGGTGACGTCATCACCGTGACCATGACGTCATCATATTACTTGTTTTTTACCTTTTTTTTAAAAAACGCTGTTTATATTGCAAAGTTATGATCCAGTCAAGGTTTTTCCATAACTTCAAAACGACTTCATAATTTTTATGATGACGTCATCAAATCGTGACGTCATCGTACTGCTTAATCTGCACCTTTTCTCTTAACAACGCTGTTTTTATTGCAAAATCATAGTAGTCCTACGCCGCTTTGAAGCGGAAGCCATTTTCAGTTTTAGAACTACCACTAAATAGCAAATGTATATCAGTATTGGGCAACTTGAACAACAAAATAAGTTAGATTAGAACGAGTAATTTCCTGAAACGGTTTTTAGCACTGCCAAATAATGCTTAGCTGGCCTGATATTCTTTGACATGTCTAAAATATTTTAGCGCCTGACCATTCTATAAGTTTTTGACCTAATCTAAATTCTTATTGACATTCTAAGTTTCTAACAAGTTTTTGACCAAATCAAACGCTTATTGACCTAATTCAATGCTTATTGACGTAGTTGGGAGAAACGACCTTTTACGTTATTTATTTGTAATACAGCGCTTACATTTTTTTTATGTTTGTGGTACCTAATTCGCTGACTTCGATTTTTTTTTCTTAGGTACCTTTGACAAAGTCGAGATTTGAACCCCCCCTAGCCCTATCACCTTGAAATTTTCAGAGATGGTGTAGATATAAATAAACCTCAAAGTCAGTGAATACCAAGTAGAAAAGTTAAGCCGTTTTAGAAGAATTTAGAAAAAACCGACAGGGGGGCAAATTTGCCCCCCCCCGCCCAAAATAGGGTTAACAGTAAGCTCCCATGTCCATGGTCTTAAGGATACTTGCAGTTGCAGTACCGATATGTAATTACCACCAGAATTTTGACCTACTACAGGTTGTTACGGTATTTTATGACTCACGGGTTACCAACTCTTTCGAAAAAGCAGTGATGCAAACGGCTGGAGTGAAAATTGGCGAAGATTTTTAAAAACGCTCATCAATGTCTGGGGGGCTTTAGCTTTAGCCCCCCAACGAGTGCTTTGCTTTTATATGTCTAGAGTCTTGATTTTATGGAGAGAAGAGATTTGCATTTTGCAAAATTTAGTTGGTGGACACTGATACTGGAGATTCAAAATAACGGGATTCCAGTGAAAAGTTGCATGTGCCCATAGCATAACTTTTCTGCATTAAAAATGTCTACATAGCAGCACTTATGAAACTACTACAGCATAATAAATGTTTTCATAGCTATGATCCTTGATGAGTACGACCGCAATGGGGGGTCTGGGGCAGAGCCCCCAACCATGAACGAGTTTTTATGGTTTTCACATGTAAAAACACTCATTTTAGCTGACTTTCTTATCAAAAAGGTTATACCGCTAAACTGCAGTGAGTGCAGTAACTATAGAAAATGCAAAAATATTTTAGTATTCCATGTCTAAAACAGGAGCTGGGCTGAACAAGAAAGGAGGCTGCAACCACTATTAGTTAAAGTGATTGCAGACTGACAGCTAGGTTTTAGCAGTTTATTACACGGCCAAGAGGGGGGCCATAGCACCGTGCCCCCTCCCCCCTGCGTGGGCCTATGCTGCTACACACCACAATCAAGGCTGCCATGGCACAGCGGTTGAGAATATGTTGAATTTAAACCAGGGGCGGCGCAAGCTTGAAATAAGTGGAGGGAACTAACCAAGCAATGAAAACTTGTAAAAATTGGACTCTTTCAAGAAAGTCTGAGGGGTCTCTCCAGAAAATTTCAAAATTTTAGTGCATTCTGGCATATATTCAAGAGGATTTTTCGTCGAAATAGGGACCTAATTAAGAAGTAAAAATAGGATACTAATAAGCATATTTGTTCAGAAATTGACATTGCCTTTGCCATTTGCCTTCGGTTATAGTGCCTAGTAGCCTGGCTCTGTAGTACAGCGTAAGACGAATCCCCGATGTCAGACATGTTTGCATAATAAACAAATGCCCATTTATCTTGCAAAAATTTAACTCGCAACTTTCTGCATTGCACTTCGTGCACTCACCAATACCGATAGCAACTATCAACTAGTAACTGCTGCAGCATAACCATCAAAAGGTAGTATCTTGTGGTCAAAATACTTCTTTGTTCCCTGGACACTTTACCTAGAGACTTCTTAAAAATTTTTGTCGTGTTTTAAAGACAGAAAAAAAAAAAGGACAGCAGGGGGTCCACGTATGTCCCCCTACCCTACAAAAGTATTAACGGATTTGCACGATTTACAAAAATGGACCTGAGCAAAAGTGGAGGGGACTAGTCCCTCCCATTCCTCCTCTTGGGACGAGTCCCCCCCATTCCCCCCTTGGCGCTGCCACTGATTTAAACCGATACTATTGCTGCATAACAGACCATTAAGTTTGTGTTACAGTCATATTGAGAAGCGCGCGTAGGAACCCTCAACTGTACGCCTATGATTGCAAACCAAATAGGCTACCATTAATTAATTTTGATCTTTTTTAGCAGAGCAATTTTCTAAAAACCAGCACAGTCAACGGTGCTGCAAAATGAATAGCTACGTGGATTTTGTGATCAAGGCATGAAGCAGTTGAAACTCTAGTTTTTCAATTTCCCAAATTTCAACCAACATTTGTACGAAAACGTTCAGGACTGCAGTTCCCATGATTGAAAAAAAAAAAAAAAAAAAAAAAGATCAAGAGTAGGCCTACTCTAGTAATCCAAAAGTTTAGAAATAGATTAAATTTAAACACTACTACTGCTACTACTTTATTACCAAGAGTCAAAAATTCACTCAATTTGTGCAGCATGAGAAAATTTGGGGCAGGGATTTTACATCATGTGTTTGGGTCATGCAAACGCCATGCCCACGATTTTCTGTCTAAGAGCAATGTGCGCGCTAGATCTAATGAGTCAGACAAACCATTTCCCACTTCGACATCAAAAACACCACACTTAACAAAAAATAAGCCATCACTCTTTGATTATATAGCATGAGATCACAACAGCAAAAGCCATTGCAAATTATTGATAAGTTTCATAAAAACAACCTGAATATGCATTGTGCACGCCCAACCCCCTCCTATACCCCCTAAATTGTCTCAACGTATTTAGACTAATTCGGATGGAAAGGCATTTCCCACTGCTTTTACCAAAATTTCCCACCAGTTAAGAACCATTGTTTACAACTTTCAGTTAGATTCATACATTACATAATAACACATTAACAAAAACAAGAATTGTGAATTAAACTTCTAACTTCCAACAACAAGATATCTTAATTGACATCTAAAAGTGTTGCCACGGCAGGTATAACTTTAATTGCAGTTTGTTGACATTCCAGAGCTTTTCATCAACAATTTTTACACTGTGCAGTGAGCACACAATCAAAATCTTGTTATACTCGCGTTATAACCTTGCTAGAGTGGTTGCACCAACACAAGTGATAAGGCGGGATACAAATATGTGATGGCAAGCCTATTTTCACAGCTTCAAAGAAATATCACAGTGGTGGTGAGCTGTTGCCAAGACTTTATCCAACTCGACCAGACCAGGAAGCAAACCTCAAACGTCTGGCACTGATAGTGACGTTTTTAACCACCAAGATGAGAGACAATATGTGAAATTGCATAACCATATAATTGAATGATTGTCCCACAAGTCCCAAACGTATTGTAAAAAACGAACTGCAGAATGCCTACAAAAATATTTCCTCCAGTGATTGGGAGTCAGCTGTAATCAAAAAAATACAGCCGTCTTTTTTTAATTTCAAGCTGTAAAACATCTCAGGAAACTACTTGTCTACATGCATTTCACAAGTGCAAAACATGAATGTAGGGATGTCCATTACCGAATCTCGAGTCGAATCCAAATCCAAATGATTCGAAATCTTTTTTTGATATTGCTGATTCGAAATGAAAAAAACTTGATCAATGCGATGCATTTACATCACTTATCTCGGAAAATTAGTACTATAAACACAGTCACGCATTTGCACTATAAGAGCGACAGCGCAGTGGTGCACACGCGTGTTTAAACAGCGTGTGCTGATATCATATACAGCTGTGCTGCACCCACGCGAGTAAACTGCACACACCTACTGCACAAGCTTATGTAACAAACACACGCAATTGCCAATGACTGATGGCTGTTTGTGACGATCGTGCATATTAAAAGCAAGTAATGTAGTTTACCGACATGCAATGATGTGACTAAAATTATAATGTAAGTAATGTAGAAGGATTTCACAGGTTTTTGCGTGATCTGTTAACAGTAAAATAAAACAAACAAGGTGCGAAACATTTTTGTCCTGGTAAACGCGCCTTAAGGCGTGTTTATCTATACGCAGCTAGCTGCAATGCAACTACCTAGTTTTTTGTTTATTCTATTTTAACGTTGAATTTTGGTACGGCAACGCGACAAAAACCACACGACATCAAGGAATTGTACCTGTACAATTTTTACCGCTTCATTACCACGTATCAAAAAACATTTGAAATAACCTTGACAACTGGAATGAGACAATACACGTTTGATTGATACGACATCATTGAAAAATCAGATTGGTTGACGCAGGCTAGCAAATTTTTTATCGCGTTAATCGCAGGCCAGTATGATTTGTAAAGGTAATCGCATTGCCGCGTATCGGTAAACGCACCTTTGTACATACTTCCTCAGCTCTATCAGAGAGAGCTTTCTCAAGCGCTGGCCTTATCGTAACAAAATTATGGAAACAGACTGACAGGCGAACATGAAGAGGCCAAAAACTGTCTTCATATGAATGAAGATGTGTTGCAAATAGGCTTATCTGTTGGCGTATTTTGTGCATTTTTTTAAGTACGCTTGTTGATGATTTTGCAGCATTGCATTGTGCTCATTTTGTTAGCCTCCCAAATTTTGGATTCTAAATGAAGATTCAAAATTCTGGATTCGACATTTGTTATTCGGATTCGATTTGAAATCAGCTAAGGTTCGGCTATGGCCATCCCTACATGAATGCTTCCTATCCTAGACACACACTCATTGATTTTTCGTCCACAAGAAGCTGGGAAAAACGTAAGACAAGTATCTCAAACTGCTTGTTGGTCAAACAGAGGCATTTTGGTACAATAACATCATTTGTTGTATGATACTGCTGGTATTAATCAGAGAAAACAAGCACATAAAAGTGAGAAGTCAAAACTGCATTAGTAGTGTCTTTTATTTCTGCAACGTCAAATAAATAGAACACAGCAATACAGGAATTCAACTACACACGGATACAGAAAAGGTGCATTATTAACTGAAAGGAGCATTATTGAAAGTTTTTATCGTAATGTTTCTGATGGCGAGATTAAACTGCTCTTATGAAGTAATGAGTAGAAATCAATATTAGCTATGACAAAGATTAAAATCATGAGATAACTCGTTAATGAACTAATAAGAGATTATGCGAAGCACAAGATTTAAATAAAATACAAAATTACAAGAACTTTTCAATATACACAACCCTAATAGGCTATCACAGCATTAAGAATATCTTAGTTGTGAATGTGACTTATGCATGTCCCAACTTATTTTCCTTACCTAACCCGTATTAACCAAAAGGGGGCAGAGTCACTCCTCCCCAAGCGAGGATGTAAGAAACCCAAACATTTGATGCATAAATTTACTCAGCACAACCAGTGCAAAATACCAGCTAACAGTAACACAAAATAATGCACGACAAAGCGCAATGTTTTGACCTTATGGGTCTCATCAGGTGCATGACAACCAAAACAAATCACATTAAAGTAAAGTCTATAAAAGAACATTCCAATCAAAATCCCAAGTTTGGTGTACGCAGTAGTAACCAGTACAACAAATCAATGAGTTTCCACTTCACAACATCAAGCTAGATTAACTTTAGATTTAAAAAGCATCAATTTAAAAATGGTTGAAAATTTGGCTCAGAACATCTGCCAAAATAAACACAGTATATATCATTTTGAGAAGCCAGAAGTGCTTTCCATCGTTCGAAAACCAATTTATGCAAACCATATTTAGGAAAGACTTTTCTAGATGAAAGCTTCCACAATAACCGGTCTTTCATCAAAAACAACTTTTTCATAAATGTGAAGTTCAGAAGGATTTTACATAACAAAATTATGCAACGCACAAGATTCAAGTAAAATACAAAATTTCAAGAATTTTTCAACATACACAACCCTAATAGGCTATTACAGCATCATAGGAATATCTTAGTTAAGAATGTGACTTATGCATGTCCAACCTTATTTTCTTTACCTAACCCCCTTTTGGTTAATACAGGTTAGGTAAAGAAATAAGGTGGGACATGCATAAGTCACATTCACAACTAAGATATTCCTACGATGCTGTGATACCTATTAGGGTTGTGTATGTTGAAAAGTTCTTGAAATTTTGTATAATAAGGGATTGTTTTGGATCTCACATCTATCACCACGTTTTACTTCTCTATCACTTTTATATTTCATCGTATTGAGTTTAAACAGAGCACCGCCTGTCAATCAGAATTAGACGAGTGAAAATTCAAATTTTATTTTTAGATTGTGGCATAATGTTTTGAAAGTTTTTGGCAGTAGCGGAAGATCAATTTTTTTCACACAAGCATCATTTGCCACAGTACCTCAATAAAAGCAATGCTTTTAGCCCTTAACAAAAAAAGCAGCAACACTTCCACTGCTCCTACTGAACAACAACGACGCTGCCAGTGCAGCTACTAACCAGTGCCTTTACGTCCACCTTTGCTTCTTACTAACACTAAACAGCTGGTTAATAGTACAGAACTTCAAGATAACTAAAATAGGAGCTTCATCTTTCAGAAGCTTTTTGCTTGATGCTTGTCAACCGAATTGTCTTGAGAATGAAGAGATAAGAATGCTCACGCATAGAAAGGTTACATCAAGAAGTTTTCGAATTGGGTAATATGAACATTAAAATCTCGTCATTAATCCTGGGCCAAAAATCCATGTATCTATAGTTTGAAAATCCTACAACAGTGACTTTCTTTTTGATAAGGTCAACTCATATTGACCAATTAAAAAGCTCATATTATTCAAATCAACTCGTATTGTCCAATTGAAAAGCTTCTTCTAGTTAATGTAACCTAACCATACAATTATGAGCATTCTTACTACTGTTTTCCTCAATCTGAAGATTTATTTGACAAAAATCTGACAGAAAGGTTTGCGATTATTAAACCATTCTTTTTATTAATAGTTATTGGCTGAATAACACCACTGATTTCATGTACAAGTACATTCACGATTTTTTTGTAAACAATTAAGAAGATGAAGTTGTAGAAGTTCTTAAAACATATATATATCAGGGTTGGCCCAAAAAAATTGCGCCTTTGGACAAAGTGCCACAACTTTTTTTTGGAATGAGATAACATTTTAAAATTTCATTAAAAACTTCCATAAAATAAGAAAACTGCAGGTGTTGAAATAGTGAGTATCACAAACTGCAATTGCATAAAAATTAACCCGACACAAATAGTAAGTGATTGTTCATTTGTTCAATATTTTTCGATGTGTTTTTCATTTTTTGCAATTACCAACCACACACAACATCGAAATCCATCGATGGTGTTATTGATTACCGCTCGGGGCAATGCTTCCCACTCTTGAGAAATGACTTCCTTCAATTCTATGGTGTTTTCAAATCTTCTTTCACAATAAACATTTTGCTCCAGAGCCTCTCAGGTCAATATCATTAACATCTTCCAGCGCCATCACTAGGGATGTGCCGGATACCGGATATATATCCGGTATTCACCACTACCCAGCGCTTTTTGAGGTATCCGGTATCAGACCGAAGAGTGCTTCTCTATCCAGCCGGATACCAGATATTTCTAAAGTTCAGGGAAATTGCGTAGACTTTGTAAAAATAAAATTTACCTTTTCGATTTATGTGAAAAAATTTGGTGCAAGTTTGAAAACTTTACTTTTGTTTAGGCTCTCTACAAATAGCAAAACTGAGTCCAAACCTTACACTACGTTGGTGATTTTTATATCAAATGGATTTATATTTAGTTTACTAGTTTTTTTTCGTTTGGCGCTGTGAGTTTTGTCAAGAGGAAAGCCACTTGGACGATGTAGCAGTAAGGCAGCAATCAATTGACTTCAAACCAAGATGGTATAAGTTCAGGGACCACTATCATTGTTTCATCCATAAAGACCATGCAAATAATTTACGTTTAAAAGCCTGTCTTCTGTCCTATAACTGGCATGTTAGTCTTTTGCTCAAAATGAAAAAAAAATGCAATGGGCGGCTGACATAGGCGCCAATGCTTTTTTGAAGGCAAACAGCAGGGAGTAAGAATTTTTTATAGAAACTTTGTTTTCTATGTTCAAAAAACGACGTTTTACGGTACCATTAGCATTGTAATGGATGTGTTTCTGCTTTTGAATGTCGAGCGGTGTTGTAATGTTATGTAGGCTCAGTTGCAATCTTCAATTAAACATCCTTAGTTCATTAATCGGCTGTTTGTATCAAAGTTTGCTGTAATCTACCCTTTATTACAGATTTACCGCAGGATCGATTTTTTGCAGTAATTTTGTGGTAGAGTAACTACAAATGAAACCATGCGGTTTTTGGTAGCTTTGATGATTGCGCAAAACATGCAAAAATTCAGATTTAAACTTGCCTTATACCAACGGCTTAGCGTAGTGGTTAAAGACATCACTATCGGGGTGAGAGGTTCGCCACCGTTGCAATGTTTGTTTTTTTTTTTTTTTTTGGATTCGAAATTGTGTTGCACAGATGCAGAGAAGGGCTCCGCCACTCATTACATGTTTTGGCATAATACCACGGTAAATGCTGAGATTTTGCGCCGTTTCATTTTGCAACTGTTTTAACTACTGCGCAATGTGCATGCAGTCAACTTTTGATATAATAATGAAAATACCCAGGGGCCAGACATAATTTTACCCCCTTCAATATTAAACCCGAGAAAGCACTGCTCCCGCTCCGGACGAATAGACGCTTATGGCGGCAGACTGACTTGGCGTCCGATTTTCGGCACACTCTTGACCAAAATCCACACTTTTAACACAATTCTTTTTTACCAAAAAATAAAGTTGAAAACGTGTAGCTACATAAATGTAGTGTCGTGGATCAGAGTTGAATCAAACGCGATCAGTAAGATGGTCGTTATATCAGCTGAGCTCCTGCTGCTCGACCACGTTGCCAATTCGACCAACTGAAGCCCGGTTCACACAGACGACATTAGCGGAAAATCGTAAGTGTTGGCAAAAAGCGGCAAGATGCAGGTATGTCACACAGAAAGCTCAAGGTCTTTGCCGAATGTATTAGCAGTAATTTTCTGCGTCTGAAGCCCCAAGCGACAGAGTTGAAATAATTCAACTTTTCCGCTTGAGGCTTTGTGAACTAGCTTAGTGATAAATGAACAGCCAATGGATAGGGTAGGTAGGCTACTGACTGTAGCCTACTGTGAGGAATAATTTTATTACGCTTGGCTATTATATCAGCTGTGAGTGGTGTAGGACGACTTTGCAGGATCAGACATCAAATTATCTAATAAGGCTGTTTTAGAACAATAGTTTTGGCTGATATTAGCCTAGGTATCGCGCAGCTACAGGTTGGCCCAAAC
This sequence comes from Trididemnum miniatum, assembly GCA_964006365.1. NCBI lineage: Eukaryota > Metazoa > Chordata > Ascidiacea > Aplousobranchia > Didemnidae > Trididemnum > Trididemnum miniatum. Next base: position 3,737,213 of record OZ023245.1, read on the forward strand.
GGTTTAAAAGTTCAGAGGCCAATTAGGTGGAATGTCCTTCTCGCTAGCGTAGACTTAAATTTAATGCCCAGTTGAGTGAAGGAAAATGGATATTCACACCTGCATCTGCTTTGTTTAAAAAGTTTGCGAATATTTTGCAGATTACACCATTGCAAATAGTTGCCTAGGCTGTAATCTACAGTGCAATATTGGTAATAGCCGAATCAGTAATAGTTGAATGCTAGTCTACTTGTACAGAGCCAGGCATATCAGTTGCCTAGGCTGTAGTCTACCAGCGCAATTTTGGTAGTAGCCAAATCAGTGATAGTTGAATACTAGTCTACTTGTACAGTGCTAGGCATATTAGTTGCCTAAGCTGTAGTCTACCAGTGCAATATTGGTATTAGCCAAATCAGTAATAGTTGAATGCTTAAAATCAAGATGAATTTAACTAGCTGTGGTGGGCATTTGTAAACATACTGGTACTGTGACCGTTAGTCCAGTAGTCTACTGGTGTATGAGTAGGGTTATATATGCAGTATGGGTGGCTAGGTATGTGTTTGTCAGCTACTGGTCAGCAGGTATTATTTAATTTAAAGAATTGCAGATAAAAGGCATAAAAACATTTCCAATGAAATGGCATAAACATATCCAGTCAAACAGATATTTACAGCACTCGCTACCGGTACCATAGATACAGCCATCCTAGTGTGTACCAGTATGATTAGACTATGTACCATGTAGACTAATTACACAGTCTGCAAAATTTTATGTTTGTTCTATGTTGCAAGGTTTAGGAATTTTAGTCTGTCCATCGAAGTCTAGTTTATTTGTGATAAGCAACAGCAACTAACAATGTTTGTTCGACTTGCAGTTACCGGCGGTTGTTGCTATGGAAACGATTTGAGGTGTTCATCGCTTTGAGTGTGAACATTAAAGACCAAGCCTTAGCTTCTTACTCCGTGCACTGCGTTAGCCTTGCGGAAAAAGGCCAAAGGCTTCCAGCTATCGCAAATATCTTCTGTGTGAACCGGCCTTTAGAGTAATGAAGTCCATTTTTAATGATGCTACTTTCATGGCTCCCTAGTCGAGTAAGACGATAGCTGGTACAAAAACCATGAAAATATTAATTTTGGCTTAGTGCTAGGATACCAGTATCTGGCCGCATAGTGACGTATCGAATATTTGGCAGGATACCGAATATTCGGCAAGTCAGATTTGCTGGATATCCCATATTCGGAAAATTTGCTATCCGGCACATCCCTAGCGATCACTTACCACTGTGGGGCTTGGCATTACAAAGTCATTATCATTTAAAAAAAGATTTGTTAGCATTCAGGCATTGTTACGTCACAACGAGTATAGAAAGGCCAATTACAAAAAAAAGTTACGTTACCTGCAAAAAAAACTTTGAACGCACTTTGTGAAAAGAGATTGCAATCTCTTTGTAGAAAGAGATTGCAGCATGTTTAAAAAGACGTCATTTTATTACTTCCTGGATTTTCATTGTAAAATTTTAAACAGCCACGCAATATCCTCGTAAAAAATGGTAAAAATTTTGAATTGCTATCTCCATGCAAAAAAAGTTATGGCACTTTGTCTAAGGGTGCAATTTTATTGGCCAACCCTGTATATAGCAAATCTTTAAAATGTTTTTGGCCTAATACAATGGTTAAAGCAGTTTCAAGAAAAACTACATCAATTGTAAACTGATCTCAATAACCTACAAAAATAAAGGGTCGTTACGTTAGAAGTACAATCAATGTCAGCAAACTCTTCATTAGGGTTTCCCTTTTTCCCGAATTTTCAACTTCCCAGGAAACGGGAAATTTACAAAAAAGTTCCTGCGATTGGAGAAATTCCTGGAAAATTTTTCTCGAGCTTGATAGTTTTGCCATTTTCTCTGCTTTTCAGAACTTCAGATCCAATTTTCAGCATTTTCTTATGTTGTTATGACAAACTTAGTTTAAGCTTTTCAATTTTTTCGACAAATTGAGGAAAAATTTTTGATCTCGCAAGCATTTCGTGTTAAAAAATTATGTGAAACTTGAAACACAATTTTAAAAAAAATTAAAACAAAAAAAAATTTAAAATTTGCACCAACACATTTTTATGTCAGAATGATCGATATTAGTCGTCGTCGTTTGGCGGGGCATCTCTTCCAAGACAGATGGGAGGACCAAGGCCAAGGGTTTATCCTTTTACCACCCTGGCCACCAAACTGCTTGGGTCAGATGCTGACTGTAAGGGACTTCAGCCAGCATCTTGTTTTGTCATCCAAAACCATTAGACCAAACATATCTCGGGGTGCTCGATGTATGGGACACTGTGAGATGATGTGATCTGCGGTTTGTTCACTGGCACCACACTCACAATTCGCTAGAGGAGCGAGACCCCATTTGTACATGGACGAACAGAAACGTCCAACACCAGAACGCAGACGGTTGAGCTTGACCCAGGCTGCCCTGGGCAGACCCATACCCAAGGGTCTGGAGCTAGCCTTGGGAATGAAAGCGTGGAGTGACAATGCGTTGGCAGAGTACTCCATGTCCCATTTCGTGTTCGTCCACTGGGCTGCACGGACGTCCATCTCAGAAAGACTGTCTAGTAATTTCCGAGCAGCAGGTACAAATGAGCGTCTAGATTTCAATCTCTCCCTACATACGTCCTGTGACTCATGAAACTGGCCATGTAAAATGTGGTCAGGGTCCAGGGAGCTGCAGTTGGCTAGGGAGAGTGTCGCTCCTTGGCGGCGAAGCTCAGCTGGCTGGATGCCTGAAAGAACCGGAAGGTAGACCGATGGAGTGGGATGCAGGCACCCAGTGACAATGCGCAAGGCGTCATTTATTACACTGTCGATAAGCCGTATGTGCACGCTGCGGCACCAGACTGGTGCGCAGTACTCGGCAGTCGAGTAGACCAGAGACAGGGCAGCTGTGCGTATATGTCTTAGCGCTAGCACCCCAACCTGTTCCGGCAAGTCGCCTCAACAGTGAGACGCGAGCACTTAACTTCTTGCGCAATGCTTCCAGGTGAGGACGATATGTGAGCGATCTGTCCAGTTTGACCCCAAGATAAGTGGGAACTGGACAGAAAGGTAAGGTCTTACCGATGTTACAGACCTTAAGCTCACGCTTAGCCTCTCGATTGTGGAGGTCAAAGGCCGCCGTTACCGTTTTAGTGTGGCTAAGCTTCAATCGCCAGGTCTGGATATATTCCGAGAGTGTAGTCATGTCCTGGCTTAGAGTCCTTTCCAACTCCTTCCATTCTCCAGATGTATGAAGTATCGCCAGGTCGTCGGCATAGGCGAACTTCTTGGAGGTTATGGAGGGGACATCATATGTATAGATGTTGAAAAGGAGGGGGGCCAGGACCGATCCCTGGGGGACGCCATTTCTCAGGCGTCGTAACCTGCTAGGCTTGCTGTCACCAGTTGTAAGGGTGAAGCTTCTGTTGCGGATCAGCTCCATAATCATACGAACCATGTGCTTGTCCGGCAGAAGCCGCAACAGCTTGCAGGTGAGGCCACGGTGCCAGACAGTGTCATAGGCAGCTGTCAGGTCGATAAAGACGGCACCGGCCTTCTTTTTCGCTTCGAATGCATTCTCAATGCTTTGTGTGAGCAAAGTGACTTGATCCACGGTGGATCTTCCGCGTCGAAAACTCGCCTGTTCCCGTGGGAGCAGAGGGTCAATAAGAGGTTCGACGCGGGCGTAGATAAGTCGCTCGAGAATCTTGTAGGGAACACAGAGCAAGGAGATCGGACGATAGCTCTTTGGGTCCTCTACCGGTTTCGAAGGCTTTAGGATCGCTACTACTAGCGCTCTTCTCCAGATCTTAGGAATTTTGAGGTGGTGCAGGCAGGAAGATAGGAAGCCACGTAGCCAAGATTTTAAGCTGGCTCCAGCATGGATTATCAGCTCCGGACAAATGGAATAAGGTCCAGGAGCTTTGCCTGGTTTTAAATGTTGGAGGGCAACAGCGAACTCCCGATGGGAAAAACTCCCGGAGACATTCGCAGGATGTCATGGATCAGCCCTCCAAAGGTCAGACACTTCCTGTAAAACGAGCCGAGATGAGCGTCGATTCACACCTTTGTATTTCCCGTTTTTAACCAGCTGAGAAGCAATAGCATCAGCTGAAACGGGACATTGACGAGGGGATTGTCGTGACCTACCAGTCAAGTTGTTTATAGTATTCCATGCCAGCCGGCTGGAGTGCGAAAAGTCAATGTTGCGGACCGTCTCTGACCAGCGATTTCTCCGCTTCCCGTCGAGCCTTGTGAGTAGGGCTGTGGCAGCCCTATCCGAATCAGGGCCCCCAGGTGACTGCAGGAAATGCTGATAGAGGTCTTCACACTCCGCATCCCAGCAAGGTATGTGGTTTGATCGTCGACCACGAGGGATGCATTTCTTCGCCGCAGTGCTTATTACCTTGCAAAAGCACTGGTAAACCTGATCGATGTTTTGAGATTCAGGTAGCGGTATACTCTTGGCCAGTTTGTTGGTTAGGTTAGAATAGTGGTCCCAGTTGGCCTTGCGGAAGTTCCATCGCTTTACAGGCTTGCTCGGTTTTGGATGAGCAAGTTTGGGTGGACTTATAAGCGAGGGTCGGTGTTGTGACCTTGGGAACTTTCCTAAGATACGTCTGTCAGGTAAGCGACTGTCCAAATCGACACTGGCAAATGCAAGATCTGGGTTGGTGTCTGTTTTCCAGCGGCCAGAGTGGAAACTGGCGGCCTCCTTGGGGCTATATAGCAGGGTGAAGTTGTTGGCATTGGCCCAGCCAGCCAGGCATTCACCATCTGGATTGTTATTATTATAGCCCCAGTCAACATGGTGGCAGTTGAAGTCGCCAGCATAGAGGCAGGGATGGGGGAATGCTGGAAGATCAGATGCTTGCATCCGTGTTGGAGGGGGTTTGTAGACGTTGACTATTTTATAGTTATCAACATCCACTCACACCCACTCGATCTCCGATGTTGGTGGGGACTGGTCGATTAGGATCCACTTCAGACGCTCATGGACAAACGTAGCAAGACCATGTCTCCTGCTCAAGGAAAACCCAGCTAGATGGTAGCTCGGAAGATCTAACCTTTCTACCGAGGTGCAATGGGTTTCCTGTAAGAGGATGACGAGTGCCTCACACTGTAACGCAAGATGATGCAACATGCTCATTTTGCTTGCAGTGAGGCTTTCGATGTTCAGTTGGAGAATGCTGGGCCTTTGGAACTTGTTGACGGTGCGCCGAAGATGCGCATCGCCCCGTCCTGAAAAGGACGTGTGCCGCTGCCCAGCTTGAACATCGTTAGGTGTCTCGCCGTTAAGGCAGATTCGGTTTCTGTCAGCCAGATTAAATAGCGTAGACAGAGTAACGCTCCGGGCTATGGGAAAGCATCTGCCATCCGGAACAAATAAGCAAATCTGCTAAATTGTTACCAAACGATTTCTTCAGCAAAATGTCTCTGAAGGTGTGTAATAACACACATTAAAAAACGCTCAACTCCTGTGGAAAAGCACGAATTCAAATAACATCGTTGCCGGCACAAAATCAGGGGGTCATATTTTCTAGGTGCTTAAGCGAAAGTATTTTGTCGTAAAATCTGTTTGGAGTGTTATGGAGGTCTGAATTTCTGCATGCATGCAGTCTTTCTAGTAAATTTTTTAAAAATAAAAAACTAGTTCGATGACGTCACATGAAAACGATGAGGTCACCTTGAGTAATGTTTTGAATATTTTTTTGCATTTTCAAATTTAAATATCACTTTATGTATTTAACATGGATTTGCTGAGTTTTGTCAGTTCTGTCAACAAAAAATAACGACGACGTCATAAAAATTCATGACGTCATCACAAGGCGGTCTCACAAATCTTCAATTGCTTAGACATAGAAATGTAGCTTACGAAAGACTTTTCAACCACGGAAAACTTATCGAACCAAAGGGGAATTATTGGCTGACAAAGAGGTACGAACTGCATTTGCAGACATTGCATCTAAGTTCAAAGAACTTTCGACCTCTACTGAAGACAATGAAAGTGAGAGGTGTTTATTTCGAACAGCAGTCATTATGTCTGCTACTAACTGCTGTGGACGTAAGCGTGTTGGAGAGACGTAGAGTAGCTAGAAAATAATCCCTTGGTGGAACCAGGAAGTTAAAGAAGCTATTTGTACAAAAAAAGTGGTCTATCAGGCCTGCCTTGCAAATGAGTCATCACTTGAACTTCGTTTGCAGTACTCTGAAGCACGAAAAGCCTGATTCACACTGGCATCGTCATTGCATTATATGATGCTGCTGACACGATAAACGACATGTACAAACAACAGCCAATTCACACTGCACGATTTCGCGCAATAACAACACGTTAAAAGTGACAGTCTGACAGAAAAACTTGCTTTGAACAACGTCCCAACAACATAGAACTGAGTTCTGCTTTATCGTTGTCGTTTAGAGCGTCGGGAGCACTTTGGCTTGGTTTTGTCAAATAATCTTCGAATACATTTGTGATTTCGGCTTCAAAACTTGATTTATTTTGTATTTCGAGATGGTTTTTCAAGATTTTTCTTACAAATTGCTAAAATATTATTCCTACAATAACTGAAAAAAATGAATAACCTAGCATTAATTTGCATTGTATTAAAATGTGAATTATAGTCGGTGAGCTAACTTTCATTTAATTTCAAATATTTAATAAAGCCAGAAAATTAATAAAGCCCGAAACTTTCAAAAGTTTCCAGTTTCAGTTTGTTTATTTGTCGCTACTAATAACACAAATCAGCAGATAAATAACATATTACACGTACAGTGAAATAGTAGCAACAAGGTGACTGCGAAGTGACCGTGAGGACTTCGAGTCAGGCAGCCACCTTGCAGCATCACAAAAGAGCATGCGACATAGGCCAACCACTAGCTAAGTCAAGTACAAGAGTCAAGCGCTTGGAAATTTCCAATCCATCAACCATGCCGAATTTTCGTTTACTTTTTCATCTGTGGACTAGCCCACTCCTAAATTAAAGCACCTGCAAAGGTAATGTGTGTTGGCTAATGAAGCTTTAAAATCGACGGTAATCAGATTAAGCCTTGCAAACTGTCCATTTTGGACTCTCTTGGGACCAGCGAAAATTAGCCCAGCTGCAAATTGAACTAGACTAGACGAGATGAAAGATACAAAATTGTTTTATGATTATATTACAAACGATTTCGTTTTGTTCGTAGCTGTTGACTAAAAAGAAACAAACTTTTGTAGTTTTAAATGGTGCAATGCAACTTTTTAGACAATATTGGGGTTTTCTGCCGGTACCAGTGCCAATCTGCAACTATTCATCTGCTTGCAAATGCCGCTATGCGTATCCCTTGGAAACAATGATATTGCGGGCGGGGTGCATTGCCCGCTGATACAGCGTCGTGCCATTGTATCACACTGACATTTTGAAATCGCTAAGTGCTTGGAAATTTCCAATCGTTGTCATGTCGTTTGCCAGTGTGAATCCGGCTTAAGGTGACAGCCACAAAAGTTAAACTGTCTAAGGAAAGGCCTGGAAAAAATTTGAGAAAAGTTAGACCATGGTTTTTTCACCCCCAGGGAACGATTTCAACCTTCAGAGGGGCGATTGTAACAATTCTTGAAATTGGGGGGCCATTTTACCTTTCAGGGGGGCTATTTCAGACTTGCCAATATTGTCAATGACTGAACAAACGATAGAAATGAATTTAGATTTAGTGGCGACATACTCATGGAATTGTGGAGAAAGTGAATCAGCAGCGGACGTGAAGAGCAGTGGCGACCATTGGGGCAGGGGGGCGAGCCCTCCAAATTTTCTCAGATGTGTTACTTTTTATAATTAAAAAAATTGAAAATAAAAAAAAATGAAAAATTCAGCCAGTGCCAATTCGGGTTCATCCTTCAAACTAAGCCCATAACCCCCCCCCCCTTCTTGTAATATTAGTTCCATTGTTTTGTATGTTAATTTTTGCTTTAATCAATCCCGTCCACTCAGGAGCAAAGTTAGTTTTTTGATCTGTAGTTGAAAACATTTTGCATGAGTTGTTAAAGATCACACCTATACACATCATCCCATCAAATGCATCAAAACTAATAAATGATTGCGGCCTCCTTTCATTTATTTTAGCCTACCTTCTGCTTTTAGGCATGGATTTCTAAAATATTTTTGTATTGTCTGAGTCTAATGAGGTAAAAAAGTTTATCTTGGACTTGCTTTTCTTCACCTCGTTTTTTGTGTTTTTTTAAATTTTTATTCATTACCTCCGGCGGCTGGGGGCCCCTTGTCTACGGCGGCTGGATCTTTGCCCCCACCTTTACATCAGATGTCCACCCCTTTTGTTAAATCAAGGGGCTACACTGATTGCGCATAATGTCTATTATTAAGCAGTGGTTTGAGACCTATTTTGGTATCTTTACACAACTTCCTTTTTTCGTGATGTTACTCAATGCCAAATACGGCTTTTCACAAAGATTGTGAATGATCAGCAACTGTTTAAGAAGTTGTTACTTGGGCCCCTCCAAATTTTTTGGCTGCACGACGCCTCTGGTGAAAACCATTTTTTTGGTCTTCACTAGATTTTAGTGGGAAAAATAATAGCTGGGTGGGGGGCGATTTGGACTTGCACTTTTCGAAAAGGGGCGATAATGTAAAAAAAGTTTAAGACCCCTGGGTTAGACGATCATTTCAAGATGGCAAACAAAGTATTCTGGCAGACCATTCGCCGTTTGTGTGAAAAATGATTTCAAGATGCTTTCTTCATCGAAGATTCAAATGGTGTCACTCTGAAAGATCAAGATGCTATTTTGAATCGATGGAGAAAGTGATCTTTTAAACCCAGTTCATGCTGCATCGACACAAATTCACAAGGAACAGGTTGGGGAAGATATTCAGATTACAGAACCAGATGCGAGTGCAGTTATCAAATTATTGAAAACTGTAAAAGCACCTGGTGAGGATGATATTAGACCTGAAATGTTGAAAGCAACGAACATGCCAGGTGTTCTTTGGTTGACTCGTGTTTGTAAAGTGGCATGCAGGACTGGGCAAGCATCTAAGCAATGGCAAACCAGTGTGGTAACCGTAACACATATTTACAAGAAAGGACACAAAAGAAAATGCACCAATGATAGAGGCATATTTCTCATCAGCATCCCGGGTAAGGTCTATGCTAAATGCCTTGAAAAGAAATGCCGTGATGTAGTCGAGCCTAAACTAACAGATGCTCAGGGTGGCTTTCGTCCTGGTTGAAGCACAATGGGCTAGATCTTTGCCTTGCAGCAAATCTTTGAGAAGTCATAGGAATATGAGAAAAAGGTCAATGCATGTTTCGTTGATTTTGAAAAAGCACATGATCACATTCCTAGAGACAAGCTTTGGGCGGGGTTGTTGTAGTATGGCATTGATGGCCAGTTACTAACTGCTATTAAGTCACTGCACATGCATTCCGAGGTTTGTGCTTGTGTTAACAGCGCAACGTTGAAACCTTTCAGAGTAAGTGTGTCACTACGGCAAGGCTGCTCGCTTTCACCCATTCTGTTCCTTATTTATATGAATATAATAGTCAAGAAAAGTGACTTTTGCGGTCGAGTAAAGATCGGTGATGCACTATACAACGTCTGTTATTTGCAGATGATCTTGTGCTACTCAATTTTACCTAAAATAGTCTCTGGAAAGCTCTGACGGGTTTTGGATGCATGCTCTGTTGCCCAAATGAAAACCAGTACAACAAAAACAAAAACCATGCGCCTGTACAGACAACCAAAGCAGTGCTCTCTCCAAATTGGTGGAGCAGTAAGAGAAATTCAAATACCACGACGTCTCATTTGCAAGTGATGGTAGACAAAATAGCGAATTGGATATTCGCATCAGAAAAGCAAGTGCGATAATGGGCCAGCTCCACAAATCTGTGGTACTGAAATGGGAGCTTTGCACCAAGGCAAAGCTATCCATTTTCAAATCGGTCTATGTTCCTATTCTGACTTATGGCCATGAGTGTTGAATCATGAATCAGAAAGTGAGATCTCGAGTTCAAGCAGCTGAAATGGGATTCTTGCAAAGACTTAGCAGTTTCACCTTGTTGGACAAAGTTAAAAGTGCAGATATTTGTGAATCTCTTAAACATCGAATCGCTGCTTCTATGATTAGAAAGATTGCAACTGCATTGGTATGGACATGTGACACGAATGTCCAAGGAAAAAACAGCCAAAAAACTGCTCTGTTCAACACTGATTGCTCAAAGGTCTAGAGGCCATCCCAGAACTTGTTGGCAAGATTACATTGAAGATCTTAGTTGGTTTTGCCTTGGCATCCCAGCAGAGCATCTATCCTTTGTTGCAGAGGATCGAGATGCTTGGAGGCTGCAACTCGAGATGATGCTAGAATACACTAGATTTGTTGATATGTTTTTTCACTGTGTTCAGGCATTTTTGTATGGCTAGTAGGCCTTCAATATAAAGCCCAAATAATGGAAGATCTGTGAGACCGCCTTGTGATGACGTCATGAATTTTTATGACGTCATCGTTGTTTTTTGTTGACAGAACTGACAACTCAACTCAGCAAATCCATGTTAAATACAAAAAGTGACATTTCAAATTTGGAAATGCAAAAAATGTCCAAAACATTAATCAAGGTGATCTCATCTCTTTTATGTGACGTCTTCGAACTAATTTTTATTATGATTTAGTGATTGAAAACTGTTGTTTTTTATGATTTTTTAATGTTTTTTCTGCACTATTTTATGGCGATTTAATGCTTTAGGTAATCAATAACTTAGAGATAATCAATAACTTAGACTGCAAAAATTTAAAGTATTCTTTGTATAAAAAGAGCAACATCATGAGAAAGGTTTTGATAAATCCAATAAGATAAGATTTTCCAGCAACATTGTTTTGATAAACCCTATAGATAACTTTTGCATCTCAAAAATTAAACATCAAAGCTGATATAAAAACGAAAAAAGCAAACATTAGACATTCAGTATTCATGGCTAATATTTAGTAAAGCTAGTGCTAATATCGCCAACAACTCGCACATACTTAATCCAGAGTCAATGAATTCAATTAGATATTGGCAGAGATGGGCATTTATCGAGATAGATTATTGTTATCGCTCAAAATAGTTTGGATTGATTGATTACAGATATCGCTTTTGCAATATACAAATGTGTTATCTTTGATAAATATCACGACAAACAATTCTTTATGCATACAGTGTTCTGAGCAGAGAAGGTCTCGATTATAATCGTAATCTGTAATTTGTAACTGATTATGCCATTTTCAAATAATTGTAATAGTAATCGAAAATGGACTACATGGGTGCATAATTGTAATCGGTGGAATCGATATAATCAAACCCTTTCTGAATTCGATATAATCAACCTGAACGAGCCATTTCTGGATAGCAAACAATCCCTGGATAGAAACTTCAAGCTGTATGATTTGATATGAAGCATGAAAGAGTGTCGTCACTCGAAGCTGATTGGATGAGCCTCATCACACCACTGAATAGCAGTTTCATGATTCAGATTTGTGTCTTCTAGAATTTAAGCTTACCTAAATCGAATACCTATGGCCTATGGTATGCTATTATCACTTTAACGGATTTTTTTTCATTTTTTGATTAATTCCGACTTTGTGAAAGCTGTAACAAAATCATTTTTTAATTTTGGCAAAGGATGTAATTGCAATCATAATCGTAATCATGATGATTACAAGGTGAAATAATCGTGATTGAAAATTGATTACATGGGTGTGTAATAGTAATCGGTGGAATCATTATAATCGAACCTTCTCCGGTTCCAAGTTAATGAATTGCCACTTTGGAAAAAATACACTGCCTCCATAATGTCTTGTTGCACTTTAAAAAATCTCTCAATTGTTTTGTCTGATGCCACGGCAGAGTCCGTAAACAGCTCTTTGTTCTTCAAAAATCTACAAAAACATTTCTGCAATTTGACTCACAAAAAAACTTTGTGAACAACATTGAAAATTTTTCGCAATATTTATCGAAAAAATTTATCGATTACCGATATTGCTTCAAGAAATTGAGCTTTATGGATTATCAGTATCGCTCAAGGCTTTTTTGAAAGCATTGATTATCCTTATCGCTTTAGTACAGAAAGGTTTATTGCGCCCATCACTGGATATTGGCAGTTCCAAACCGAATTTCTGCCATTCAAATCCTTTTTAGCCAACATTTAGTCTTTGCAAAAGATAACAATAGTATCTCATCATATCCAGTTTCAATCCGGTTCTTTCCTCGTCACCGAAGGTGGCTGGATACACTTCATCCCTTCCGCAATCGCTTTCACACCTTACCTCTATCTCGTTTGATCTGCAGCTATCTCGACCTTCAACCCAACTTTTTCCACACTCTCTTTCACCTGCCTCCTCCATGTTACTTTCAGTTGTCCTCACTTTCGCTTCCCAAGAAAAACTATTAATATACCTTATGCTTAGATGCTAACAATCCAAAAGAGTCATATTGACTTCTTATGAAATTTGTCAAAATGCTATTTCCATTGTACGTTATCTTCTTCATATACAGCCTTATTAAGAATCATTCCCAAAAAAAAAAACTTTATGCTTGATTACATCGTACAATCAGTGAAGAAGAATCGAAATCAATGTAACAGCATAAAGAGCACCAGTAGTTTTACTTTTCAGTTGAGTTTACTTACATAATTTCACTTTTTTTAGTTGCAGAGCAGCTAATTCTTTCTGACACTTACGTTTTCCATCCCACCCAACGCTATTTTTTGCTTGTGCAGACAAGAGTTCATTTTTATCAAGTTTTTACAACTCAAGGCTTCTTTATGCACCATAAACATTGTTCCTTAAAGGCTCTAGCCAAGGCCAGCCTTCCATCCATACTCGTCGAAAAGATGTTTAGCCCATGTTATTCAAAATCAATTAGTCAAAATATAACAATCCGAATTACCTTAACAACAACTAAATTACCTGTGTAATAAAAAAAAAAAAGGATCATTATTCAAATATGTAATCTCTGACAAAAAAGGTAGATTAAATGAGAGCTTAATCTCTGCAACTTTGTCAAGGCCAAAACTGGTAATTTTATGCACTTTTAACACTATTTATTAATTACAAAGTATGTGACAATTTTGTACATCAAAATTACACAAGCAAAATTTTCCTTAACTGCTAAGCCGTTAGCATCAATAACTATACTGGCTCAACTTTTAAATTCTGTCTTATTTCATGTTTAAAGTGAGTGCATGATTTTGTACAAAAGCTGTCAAGAAAATTATTGGTTCATCTACCCACTAATATGGGTGTCAATCTGTGGAAAAGCACTGCGAGGTGCTGTACAATCCACTGTACAATACTGGTGGAAAATTGTAGGTTGGTTTGCAGTGGTGGAAATATAAAATGATTTTAACCCTAAGGTATACAAAATGAGCTTACTAGTTTTAGCACAAAGCAAACAATGAAACTTTAACATCACAGTCTGCTGAGCAGTTCTAGCAAGCATTCCTCAAAAAGCCTGTTGAGTTTTGAAGTGTCGCTACGAATAATCCATTTTACTAACTATGCTATATGCAGTCTACAACTACACGAAATGATATATAAAATAAAAACATGAGTAAAATTTAAAGAAGCAAAACAATATACTGCAGATTTGAAAATATTATATGGTACTACCAAAATTTTATAAAAATTTCATGACATGGTGAAATTTTACGACATTTTTGTGATTTTATGCTGCATGGGACCACTGAAGAATGTAAAAATTCAGACCTCCATAACACTCCGAACAGATTTTACCACCAAATACTTTAGCTTGAACACCCAAAAAATGTAACCCCCTGATATTGAGGCGACATCGATGTAGTCTGAATTCGAGCTAATTTTTTTTAACTGTCCCACAGAAGTTGAGCTTCAACTTTTTAATGTGTTTTATTACACACCTTCAGCGACATTTTGGTAAAAAAATTGTTTGGAAACAATTTAATTAGCAGATTTCTAAATAATCTCATAAAATTCCCTCACTATATCAGTACCCCTAAAATACTTGCTAATGTACATAAAATTCCTAGGATCCCAATATAAATTTCTCGGGAAACGAGAAATTTCAAAACCCCAAATTTTCCAGGAAGTTTCCCGTCCCAACTTCCTGGGAGGAAACACTACTCTTCATAATAATATTAACTTTCTGGCACATGTTATCAATCATTATGATACAACCAGATTACTTTAATTATTGTAACGCTAACTGAACGTACTAAACCAGCGATGAAAAATTACGTTGACTCTTTGCAATACTTTTCAAAGGAAACTTGAACATAAAACAAGTTTTCAACTTATACACGTACTTCGTTGTTCAGACTGTTTCAGCTTCATCTTCAGATCCACTGCCATTCTAAAAACATATCAATAATTGCACAATAATTCTGATTTCACAGCATTTCAAAAAAAAAAATAAAACACCTCACTAAAATTTAAAAAACACACCATAAAACTGATGACAGTTCAAAAAGCACTCTAAAAATTAGGGATGTGCCAGATACAACACTGTTTAATATCTTTAGAGGTATCTGTTTTCTGGCCAGATAGTGCTTCTCTATCCAGATGGATACCAGATAATTTTAGACTGTTATAAATATTACAAAATTAGGTTGCAGGTCAACATTCCCAATTATTCCATCTCAGATTTTAGAAAATAGTGATGTCATAGGCAGCCATCTCGCAAACAGCCATCTGCAAATATAATTTGATCTTGAAATGGATCAGAATTGCATAACCTAAGAAAGATGTTTACGCGTTAAATAGTTTGTCCTCTCCAGAACAAATTTTCATAATTTCTACGTTAACTTTGAATCTTTGCCAAACTGCAACTGTTTTCAGAATTACTACGAAATTTTTAGATCATCTCATGTGTCCAGTTACTATCCTTAGCAAATTTGACTGTGCCTGGTTGAATATTTTTTTAATGGGAAACAAAAGTTGGTCATAATCAAAACCTTGATTCTTTGCCGGGTCAACAATGCGATTTTGACAAAAACTATCATTTTCAAGTTAAATTTTGTGTTCTATTTTTCGTGTTACTCTATTTCTAATTGAAATTGAGCAAAAATCTAGATCAGCCGAATTAACTTTCTATTGGCAGATATCTATGTCTGTATCCTGTTCAAAATGGCCTTTTTTCTGATGACTTAAAACAATTCTGTAATGGCTGCGGTTGTAGCCTTCTTATTGTGAATTAAGTTTCCTCACATATCGTTGAACAATAAAAAATTTTTTTAAATATATCCAACTTTATTTTCACCTCTCTGAAACACTTACGGCAACCTTTGGTGTGAAAGTGCCCATAACAACCCAAAACAAAACACGACCTGAAGGTAAGACTACAAATCAAAATCCAACAAGAAATTTGAGTTAATACTGTGACGTTCCGTCAAGGAGACGAAACGAAGAGCATCAGAAAAAGAAAAGGTATTCTGGACAAAGCAGCATTAGTAGTAACAGCAATATGAAAGCAATGCGAGTAAACGAAGTTTTCAACTACAATTTTGGATTCCATTGCCAATGAAGTGATTTTACCTTAAATTTTGTATAGCCTGATATCAAATTTTGTATAGCCTTTCACACTTACAATATGGAATTACAGCATGGGGAAATGCTGCTGCAAAATTTATAGACAAACTTCAAATACAGCAAAATTATACAATCAGAATGACTGGCTCTTTTTTTTTTCAAAAAAACTTTTTCCAATCTACTGCGAACTAAATCAGCTAAAACTAAGTAATATATATGAACTGGAAGTATTGAAGTTTGTGTACAAATTTAGAGCAAAACTTCTACCTAATTTCTTTGCTGATTACTTCCCCTCTGCGCCCGAAATTCACATGCCAACACGATTCAGTAAATCCAACAATTTGGCATTACCTACTTTTTATACATCTGCTGCGCAACGCTCTATTCGATATCAAGGTTGCAAAATATGGAATGAACTACCAGCTGAAATTAAAAGCAAAAATCAAATTAACTATAGAACTTTTCTTAAAGGGGCAATAAAGTCAGAATCGTTGTTTATTTCATAAAACAAATCGTTAAGGAAAAATTTTTAAAAACTTTTCACGTTGACCTGATGCATGTTAATTGCGTAATTCCAAAGATATTGAATTTTAAAAATTTGAGTCCTCTGAGAATATGACGTCATCCATGTCTGCAACATACTAAAAGTCAGGTGATATCAACTAAAAGTACACTGCAAGAAGTAGCTGCTTATGGCCGAAAATGAGTGAATAATGTAGGCAGATAAAATGCTAGCGTTAGCCTTTGGGCTGACCCGTAGCAGCGTTTGAGCTGGAGCCTATGTATCTGGAATCTGCCAACGTAGTCACACAATTTTTGGAGACCTAGGCTGCCAACATATTCCGCGAATAGAACGTTCATGAAGCATTCTAGTTTGAGTATATTTTATTCCACGACCAAAAACACAAAACTAAATCAAGAAAGAACAATAGCCTAACTGAAAGCAATGATTTTATTTGAAGAAGTCTTCAACGAATATGAGTATTGTAAATGCTGTTCCAAATCATCAAGCGTGCATTCCTTCTTGTGAGCCAGCTGCAAATTTACACAGCATCCCTGAATGATGCAATCATTGTTTCCAAATCCTATAGCTGCATGCTTTGTAATGGGTTACCTCAGACTCTTGACACAAGCATCACAGGCTGCATTTCTGTCCTCTTCTTTATAAAGTGGTTTTAATAAAGCATTGTTTGGAATAAATATCTAATTTTTGCATGGTTGTATCATTTTGTCCAGCAAAGACTCCTTGGGTTTCAGAGTTTGATAATGGAAGTTTCAAATAAAAGTGAAATTTATAGAAAAATTTTATTAGCAAACCTGCATGAAAGCTGAAAAATAATATAGGAATAAATGTATACCGTAATTAATCAAGAGATCATCATGAATATTGCTTACCGGTACACCAGTATAGGAAGCAGTAGGCTATGACGTCTCTGTGATAAACTAGTAAATTAAAAAACATTTTACAAATTTAGCCAGGACTTAAAACAGCATAGGCCTAGGCTTATCAATAATAGCAACAAAAAATCAACCATAACAAAATGTAGACTAGGCTAGCCCATTTATCTGTTTATGCCCAACATATCCAACTCAAATAGAAATAAATTCCCTCCTAAAAATATGCTTTTCTGGCTAAATGGATAAAGTTTTGTCTAGTCTAAGGTCCAATCAAAATTTTGCATTCAAAATAAATTATCTGCACACCCAGTCACTGTTTGAGAAAACTCCCCTCAGGCAGGGTGCACCAGCGTACTTTGATCAGGATAGAAAAGAAGGATGGTGCTATTGTCCAAAACATGTAAATATGGACCAAAATTCCTTTTTAAACTTAGCAGTTTGGAAGTTTCAGTCTTATTAGTCTATCAACCAAGAGGTATTGGTTGAGAGAGCCTACGCCAGTCAGGGTGTGCTGGAAGTGCAGTAATAGTCTATCCTGTAGTACGATACTTCAATGCTTTACTTGATAAGGCTAGCTAGCTAGACCAAACGACCATGGTTACCATAGCGATGAAAAAGCAAAATGGCCGCCGAAACTAACTCCTCAGAGGACTATCCATTCCATGGAGGTTGGAAAGCTGCAATAACTTTTGAAAGAAGGCGTTTCTGGATGTAAATCAAACACCATGCCAAAACATAATTTTTTTAAAGTTTTTTAAGCCAAAGTGAAAATTTGGGGTTTATTGCCCCTTTAAACATTTAAAAATGCATCTTCACAATAACCAAAAATGAAAAGCTATTCCCTTTTAACATTGTTGCTTCAATTTACTTCAATTTCACTGTTATGCGTATATATGATGCACTTAATAAACACCAAATGTATTTATGATTTGCTTCTTGTTATCTTCCTACATTTTCTACTAAGACGCTGATGTAAATAATTCATGAAAGTTTTTGTTAACTTAACTTTTATTCGTATTGGAATATGTGTGTACCAGCGTAATGAATCTATATTTTATCAGTTTGTGTTTTTTTTTTTCTTTGACAACCTTATCAACTTTGCTTAACAATTGCACTAACAGGTGAGAGGCTGCAGACTCGACAACCGCTCAGCTCTTTGGGCTGGGCTTCACGGTCTTTTCGTCGCCTCTCACCGGGAAATTAATCAACTGTGAGCGAATATTCCTATTTATGTTATTGCATAACTTTTTTCCCAAACAAAAATAAAGTGAATGAATGAATCCTATGCAAAGAATTTCGGCAGCATTGAACAGTAAGCCCTATGCAGGATCAACGACAGCTTCAGGCCAGCAACCCTCTGCCCCTTCTCTACCTGGAAAAAATTTTGACCTGCCTAGGAAAATCAGTTATTAATACACGCACCTATCCAAAAATTTCTTGCCCTACCGACAAAAATTCTTGCCCCTCCCAGCGTTTTCTTTTGGATGCGGGCTTGGATAGCCTACTTTTATGGATGGGGCCATTTCATTATGTTTCAGGTCAGGGTGTATTTTTAAACAGGAAGCAATTACCTAACTCAGAACAACTAAAACAAGAATGTTTGAAATCGGCCTAGCAGTTACGAATATATCGCA
Source organism: Trididemnum miniatum (assembly GCA_964006365.1). Classification (NCBI taxonomy): domain Eukaryota; kingdom Metazoa; phylum Chordata; class Ascidiacea; order Aplousobranchia; family Didemnidae; genus Trididemnum; species Trididemnum miniatum. Next base: position 3,755,779 of record OZ023245.1, read on the forward strand.
CTTAGCATTTTCGCCACATGGTGGCAGCATTTTTGATGCCAAAATACAAAATTTCTCCTAGAATGGTCATAGCAATGCAATGAAAACATGTAAAATACAATTTTTGAGGGTGAAGATTCCAAATCTTTAGTCAAAATTTAGAAAAAAGTTGTAGTTTTTGTTCAAATGTGAGATGAAAATATTAGGGGGACATTGTTTGGGGGTTCAGTTTCACAATGTAGCCAAAGCGATATCAAAAATTTTTATGTCTCAAACGGACCAGTAATACATGTGCTTTTCACAAAAAATGTTCGTTTGCTTGTGTCATTTTGGCCATATTGCAATTAAGTTTCAACTTTTGATGTACTGGGGCAAATGCAAACAAAATTATATTAATGCATTTTTTGCATTTTTATGGTTTTCGCCAGCATTAAAGCAGTTACATTTAAACATTATTCACTTGACCATTGCAACACAGTCACTGTTCTGACTAAGTAGGATCACATAACAAAAAAAAAAAAATTTTAATGCCAAGATAACATGAAGAACATAGACCATTAGTTGGTGTTCTAGAAGCTTCATGAGCTTGCTTAGGACTACAGTCTTAACTTTCTATGTTCCCTGGATGTTGCTTTACCAAAAAAAAAGAAAATTTACGTTAATTGTGAAGTCCAGGCAGGCCTTACAGCCATAGGCGTAGCCAGGGGGGGGGGGGCACAGGGGCCATGCCCCCCCTGAAATTTAAATCAAATTACAATTTGTCATTAACAATACATAAGCTTGAAACTTTTTGCCCCTCTGGTTAATCGTTTTTGATTTCGAGCAGTTGTGCTGGTGGGGAAAGGAGGTCAGGCGTGGCTTTACAAATTCTTCTACAGTACTTATAAATTTTATAAACATTGCCAAAAGCAAAAATTTTTCTGCTACATCGCAGGTGAGTGATCCACAGACAACACGTCATGGTAATTGAAACAAATAAACGTCCCGTCGAGCGCTCAGTTGTTATAGCATGATGCACAGTTGCACACTGCCGCGAAAACATCGCTTCTTTGATCAAGAAGTTTAATCCACAAGTGGGTGGGAGTATTTTCCTTGAAATTCCTTAACTGCTCGATGAGTCACAAGTAAAGTTGAATTCAAGCCTTTCACCATAAAACTGTAGGCTTTCAGATCAGTAAAATTGCTTTATCATGACACTGCCAGCGACAACCGTTGAGGCTGAACGGTCATTTTTGTGTCTGGGATTATTACGTTTTTTTTGATTACCTTCAGTTATGGCCTCCGATCACCTCTCAGAATCGTGGACAAATGGACTTCTAAGCGTAGTTTTGTCAGTTAATATCAGCATTGAACTTGAATCAAAACTTCATAAACTTTGATTTTGACTTCATCTTTATGTGCTGAACTGCTGACCTTTTACTCTAACCCTATCTATATTATACGAACTGTATCTCGTCGCCATAGCCGCACGCAAGAGGAGCATGGTGTCATGCCCTCCCCCCCCCCCTTTGGCCCTGCAATAAGGTGCTAAAACCTAACTTTCAGTCTATAATTTCTCAAACCAATAATGGTTGCAGCCTTCTTTCTCTTATTTTAGCCAAGCTTCTGCTTTTAGACATAAGCTGCAAAAATATTTTTGCATTGTCCCTAGTGACAGCACTCACTGCATGCCCTTTTTCGATAAAAAAGTGTGCTAGACTCTAATATGAGTGTTTTTTTATGAGAAAATCGTAAAAATTCGTGGGCATCTGGGGGCTACGCCCCCAGACCCCCTTAGCCTCCGACAGCTAGGTAAAATTTCTCAAATTAATAATGGTTGCAGCCTCCTTTTACTTATTTCAGCCAAGCTTCTACTTTAGACATAAGCTGTGAAAATATTTTTACATTGTCCATAGTGTCTGCACTCACTGCATGTCCTTTTTCGATAAAAAAGTGTGCTAAAATGAGTGCTTTAATGTGAAAACCGTAAAATTCGTTGACCCTCTTGGCCTCCGCTGGCTGGGGGCTTCACACCCACACCCCCGATTGTGCCCCCTCCCTTTTTGGTAAATCCGGGGTGCGCCACTGCTTGTCGCTTTATAATTTTCAACAAGTAAAATGATGTATGATGAGTTCATAAATGATGATAGATTAGTGTATCCAGGTCAACAGCAAAGTGTGTGACGATTACCAAGTAAAAATTTATCATCAACTGGCCGTTTAAGAGAAAAAGTAAAATTTTAGCATAATTTAGCGATCAGTTTACGACTTAGACAGAAGTTCCACAAAATTTGTGTTTTTATCGATATGAGAAGGATATGCAGCATTGCTGCTATAAGTAAATGACGTCAGATTTTAAAGTTACAAAATTCGGCCCCCCTTCAATTTTTTTCTGGCTACGCCCTAGCTTACAGCTAAGCAGAAAATACCATCTCAAGGCAAAAAACAAATGTAATTGAGCAGTTCTGTAATACTATTCAGAGCTTGGTTGTAAATTGTGTAACTCCTGCCATTAGTTGTTAAACGAGGATTTAATTTCAATGGTATATACTGAAGTGCGTGGCATCCAACATATATGTCACCTCCATTTGGCCAATAAAAAGATTTTGCTGGGCCATGAGGATGCATAAAAGTTACTCACACGTCATTTTTCTCGCAGTCTAGTTCTACAATCATATCTATACACCATTTGCCATCATATCTGCAAACTATGTAACTCATGATTGCAGCAGCTGCTTTTTGTAAGAGTGGCGCAGAGGAGCAGCTATCATCCCACATGTCATCTTGCCTTATCTATCACCACTTAACTGAGGCTCGCAAATGAGCAGCTGTTGATAATAACATGGTGGGCTGGCTGAGGGTAAGACAGCGCCCCCAGTATCTAGCTCAGTCTGGCAGCTTTTTTACTCTTGCTCCGTTCGAAGATTTCCTAACATAGCAAACCACAACTGCATGTGCGTTTATTCCACTGCGATACAGCAATCAAAAACGAAATCAAAACATAATGGTACGAACAAATATCTACGAGCTAACTCCCAGACCTTAGCTTTCAAGAAAATAAAAAGTTAAACATGATTTTATTTCCGAAAAAACTAAGCCTGGAGGAAACATTTTTCATTTTGCCGCAGCAACACAAAGCACTCAAAATTTTCGGCAGTTAGGGACGCTTGTTTTGGTTACTAAATGTCCGAGCCAATGGAAAATACTCTTTTCACTGCTGCTCAGCTTGAGATCGTGGTGTTATATTTTTTAAATGCGTGGACCCATGCTTCCCGATGTAACGAGGAGAAGCAATTTGGGGTCACTTTTTCTCTGGTCTGTTCTACCCACTCATCAAGTGATTTAGCAACAACTGCTGGCAGATCTTCGAACTGTTTTACTACAGCATTGCCAATGCTGTAGTTTGCAAAATTTGCGAAACTGTTTGTGGAATGCCTAGCTCTGCTTAAAACGCAACACTAATAGCGCAATTGGTCAACAATTTAGGTAAAAACGCAACACAAATTGCCCAAGAAGCAAAAAAAAAATTGAAAGCGTGACACAAATTTCAGAAGTGGTAAAAAAATATTTAAACCGCAATTCAAATTTTGCAATTGCACAATTTGCGAAATTGTTTGAGGAATGCCCAGATCTGGGGTTAGATCATGTATCAGTGTATCCTATTAATGTGACTAATGCATACATATTTTATACAATATTTAGTCTAAACAGTCTGAAAATGAAAGAAAAAACAGCATGGTAGGGTATCATGTATAAGGCATAATTTATAATGAATGGGAGGAAATGAGTAAAATTACACTTTGGCATAAATTAGACTTTAATAACAAGTTTTTTTCGACAGCTGCACTCATCTTTCAAGACAAGACTATAAAAATGAATTCTAAATCAATTGCATACTTGATTAAATGATTGAGAAGGTTGTTTTTACTGCAGCTGGTATCATTATTTTTCTTCACAAAACTCGAACCGATAACAGTGTAGCATGGTGAAATATGGAAATTAATGATTTTTTTCTGAAAATCTCTACGATACTAATCCATCTCGATGGGTTTTACAGTAAAAGATAATATCAATGAACCATAGAATTACATTGCCTCACTTTTTTAAAATAACAAACAACAATATCAGCGGTAAGTGGTTGCTTAGGGTTTGGAAATCAAAAAGAAAACATGGCTATAAAGACTAAGTTAATTATGCTCAAAACAAATGATTGAACAACCAAACGAACACTTTTTCTGAAAAGCACATGTATTACTGATCCGTGTGAGACACAAAAAAATTTTTGATATCACTTCGGCTACATGGTGAAACTGCACCCCCAAACAATGCTCCCCTAATATTTTCATCTCACATTTGAACAAAAACTACACCCTTTTTCTATATTTTGACTGAAGATTTGGAATCTTCACCCTCAAAAATGGTATTTCGCATGTTTTCATTGCATTGCTACGACAATTCTAGGAGAAATTGTGAGATTTTGTATTTTGGCATCAAAAATGCTGCCACCATGTGGCAAAAATGCTAAGTGCGATATCTCTGTAACCGCTGGGCCGATTTCAAACATTCTTTTTTTATTGTTCTCAGTTTGCATCTAGCAATCATATATTTAACAATCAACCATTTGTTTGATAAGGGTTACAATTTGCTTATTTTGACCTGAAATATAATAGAATGGCCAGATGGTTAATTGACCATGGCAGCACAAACTGTTTTTAACTTGCCTTAACTTTCGTTGCAGTATCCAAGATTTAGTGCTTTGCATTGGATTGTTTACGCTTCCAAAAATTTGCAAAGTCACCTAACAAATCCATAGTGTCTCTAAACTTTCCTGCTTTTAGCTTAACTTAGCCCACCTTCTACCCGTCTTTTGTTTGCTTTATGACGATTAAAACACAAAGCTGGAATGCAAAGCAAAATTCCATTACATTACATGATGAAAACTTAATTGTTATTCCCAAAATTCAGCATTGCGTCATGGAAATACACAATCCTAAAATTCCTGCAAGGCGCAAACATTTTCCCACATAGCGCGAAATTAGCTTTACATAACCGAGATCAGTTTTTTTTTTGCTGCCAAACAACGCGCTAAGTTCCACTAAATCCAACAATGTGTTAGTCGAGCTGGTAAGTTGTCGAGGCTAGGAAGATGTGAAAGTTACGAAGAGCTGTTTCAAAGTTTGAAAGTGCAAAAAGTAGGCTAGTAAATTACGGGTAAGTAACATCATGGAATCTTAGTTTGAAATAATGTAGGCGACCGAATTTGGGTCTGAGAGTGCAATATAGGGTGCTTTTGGTACCTGCTCAATAATTTTTAAGATCGTTAGTCAAACGCATTAGGGGAATTAACACCTGCACAATATTTAGGGCAAAGGTTCTCAACCTGTGGTATGCATGCCACTGGTGGTACACGAAAGCTTTTCAAATGGTCCACCAAATATTTTCCGAAAATGCAAAAAGAATAGTTTTCACGGAATCCTCACAGAAACTCTTTCGCTTTACAACTGAAATTGGTTGCATGAAAATAGGTTAGCTAGAGATATGTGTATAAGCATGTGCGGAGACTATGGTATCACGAAGCATATTCTTAAATGGGCATTGCCATTACTTCGCTTGCTTGCGGGCGTTTTTTTTTTTTCTTTCTGCAGCAACAAGCTGCAACACCATCAAATATTGAAGCTGGCGTAATTGAAATAGTGAGATGAGTCTGCAGGACGCGATCTGACTGCAAAAGCGTGTAACAACTTTTGTCCGTTTATTGAGATACAACAAACAACATTTTACAAACACGTCCTTAAGTTTTTGAATTATATTCTTTTGGCAAAATCAGAATTCATAAATATACAAGCTTATTTCCTATCTGTTATGCAAGAGCGGTAAATAGTAATCATCAAAACAAACCATTAAACTAAAGCGGATAATACAAAGTCATCCAATAGAACAAATCATCAACTACGAGATTGTATAGCGAATAGGCCTAAGCTCTAAAGTCGAATGTCGTAGTCATGAGCTGAATAATTATGCAATGAATGATTAGGCATTGCAACTGTTACAAAGTATTGCAACTATGCAAAGCATATTTTGCAATCACCACAAATCTATGGATCAACCTAACCGGTAAAAAACTTTTAACAGACACGATTCTCTGCGCATTACGTCTTCATCGAAATTGAATTCGGAGTTCAAAATTATTCCTTACTTGAGTTCCATAGTTCTAGCTAACATATTCCTGGAAGTAGTAAAGTAGGAATGCGAACAAACTGCGTTTCACGCTGGTTTTGCAAGACGTGCTGTAATTTCAAGCAAAAAAAGCAATAAAGATAGACTGGGTGTGAAAAGTTTTGGTAAGCTTGTGCATTTATGCATCTATTGATTTATCATTCAGGCAAGAGGCAAAACCTTCCCAAAATTTTGAAGTTAATAGCACTCTTTTGGGAGATTTTCGCTTTAAAATTGTGTGTTGCCAGTTGCTACCCTGCTTTTTTAAACTTCACTTACACCCTTGGACATTGCAGAAACAACGACCTCGCAGAGCTTTGTGTGAAGCTACACCATATAAATCAGAATACATGTCATTGCTACCTCATATGGAAGTGAGGTCTCAAGGGAATACCCTTATGGATGCGTTTTTTTGTGTTGCAAAAGAAGCTGCTTCAGTTCTTCCAAACAAAAGATTACAAAATGCTGAAGATTTTAGAAGACATTAACTTCATTCTTCATCTTCCCTATTTGTCAGATATTTTGGGAGTAATGAATCACTGCAATTGTTATCTTCAGGGGCCTGGGAGCAACATCGTTGATTTTGCAATCAAATTGACCACATCAGAGTGGCAAAGTGCGGCTCACAAGCCACATGCGGCTTTTTGACCCATGGAAAGTGGCTCTTTATCTCTTTGTGAGGAACACCAAAGACATTTGTTTTGCAATTGCACTTACACCCCCCATTTCTCGCTCATACGTGGTTGAAGTTTTTTTTGCTCTTTGACTCACTGGTGGCAACTGTTCCATTGTTCTGCTTTTCCGCAAGTGGCTCTTTCAATAAAAATTGTGCCCACCCCAAGACTACCTTCATTCAAAAGGTTGATTCACAATAATGACTCGCACACAGTGAGATTTCTTCAAAGTTCAAAGCTGTATTGCCCCGATCCTAAGTCGCAGTGTTACTTGCTATGTGCTTCAGAGTAACACCGCAAGTATAATGAACATTTGATTTAATTGCGTTGTTGTTTCTGTATGTAAAGTGAACCTTTCAGCACAGCTCTTATGGTCAAAAAGTATTCATCATAGGCAGGTGGTACGCAGCTACTTCTGGAAGTGGTACGCAGAAAGCAAAAGGTTTAGAACCCCTGTTTTATTGCCTATACTCAAAACCAGCACTGGCACCCTTACCTCTACTAAATGAGCTTTGTATGGTAACCTGATACTCCTTGACAACAGTTGCGTCTTATATCCCGGTGCACCTTGCATATGAAAAAAAAAACAACTCAAAGCAATTTATTGACTTATAGTCAAGAGTGGGCCTTATGGTCCGCAAAAAATATGACACCTACAAATAAGGTAAACATTCAACACAAATGGTATATAAACAAGTCTTAAAGTGAAGAAAAGAAAAATACGAAGGTAAAGTGTGAAAGGACAAAATTAACGAAACTTCGGCAACATGGTCTTATTGATATTAATTTGTGCATGAAGCTTGCCAATCCATCTACTTCTCAAAAAATTAAGCTCGCATACGTAACGTGGCTCTTGTAAAAATATAACTGCATAACAGTCTGATATTAAAGGATTTGGTTGTTTTCGCATAAAAGCTGCATGGTGGTTGAGAAAGTGTTTCAATTTCAAAAGTGCAGCTTGGTCTGGACGAGAATTATTTATGATTTTGTTCTTCCAAAAGATCTCCATCAGACCAAAAACCGATTTATAGTTTGGCCGACATAAACTTCTTTGCACTTGCTACATTGGGCTGCATAACTACCAAAATTCAAGCGATGGAGTTTTTAATTGAGCATGATTTTTTTACAGTTTTTATTGTATATGCAATCTCTGTGTGGAACTGCAGGGGTCACCAAATGTAGCACACTGAGGGGTCACCAAATGAAGCACGCGATCCGACTCCAAACAAATGAATTGGAGAAGTGTCTTTAGTCATCTCCACAAAAAGCGCATTTGTTACAAGGAGTGGAATGTCCACTTGCAAGTGTTAAAAGTGACTGACTGCGTGAGATGGATCTGTAATTGGTGAAGAGGGTTTGAAGTGTACACAGAGATTGCAACTACAATAAAAACGGAAAAAAATCATGCTCAATCAAAACCTCAGTTGCATGAAATTCGGTATTTATGCAGCCCTATGTAGAAAGTACAAACAAATTTTTGTCGACCAAACTATAAATCGGTTCTCAGGTTGATGGACAAATCACAGAAACTTTTGGAAGGACAAAATCATTAATAATTCCCGTACGAACCAAGCTGCACTTTTGAAACACTTTCTCAATCACCATACAGCCTTTATGCAAGAACAACCAAATTTTTTAATATCGGACTGTTTTGCAGTTACATTTTTACAAAGGCCAAATGATGTATGCGAGCTTGATTTTTTGGGAAGCAGATGGATTGGCAAGCTTCATGCACAAATTAATATCAATAATACCACGTTGCCGAAATTTCATTAATTTTGTCCTTTCACACTTTACCTTCGTATTTTTCTTTTCTTCACTTTAAGACTTGTTTATTTACCATTTGTGTTGAAAACTTAAATCATGTTTTTTCTTTCTAACCTACAACTTTTATGCTTTTTAAATTTTTGTCTAGCCGCATTAAAGTAGATTACGAACTAAAAATTTTTTTTGCAAAGTAGATTGATTTTCATTAGTTTAGCTTTGCCATCCCCTGTATTCTTGCTTTTCCTTTATTCATTAATTTTCCACAGCCTTAAACTATATACCAATCCTATTTTAATAACAAACTGTGTGACATCACAATCTGTCTTTATTATACTGTTATTTTAGTTTGCTTATACGTATGTTTAAATTGTGGGAAGTTATTTGAAAGGAGTGTTTAATTTTTCTCCAGTCAAAAGTCAGAGAGATTGATGTTTTTCACCTTTCAATAGTTTCTTTTTTCACGTAAGTTAGTTTCTTAGATTAGTTACATTTTATAGGTCATTTTTTAGCTGGTTTTTAAGATTCAGATGAGTTTTGTTTAGTTAGTTTTTTCTTAGTTTTTGCAGCTTAATTAGCTTTCTCCGAGTTTTCACCCCAGGTAAGTCTTTACATGTTTTTTGATACATTTAATTTTTTGGATTTTTTCCTTTTGGTTTTAATTAAGAAAAAAAATTTGGGGGGAGTGTGGTGCAGGAGACCATGATTAGTTTACTTCTGGAACTTTTTCTATCTTACCCGTCCTGTTTAGTCTTTTCCATTTACTTGGCTTATGTTTCTTTGTTATGACGTTTGTTTTACCCGACAATTACTTTTCTATTTCTAAATTGGTTTTTTCCCGATCATTAAATTGATTAACCATTTAACATACGTACATTAATGAAATATGTCATTCATGTATGTACTAGGCTTATGTGGATTAGAGCACATAGCATGATGTCCATCGCTGTACTACCATTGCATGATGTATTGCCATTGCACGTGAATGATGTGAATTAGAGCATATAGTATAATGTCCTAAACGTATTTTGGATACTGCTGTTCCAATAGCTGAGGACCACTCTTGCGCCACTTCTATTGAGAGTAGTCCCAGGCTTTACAGTTATGACGGGGGTGTAGTGTGTAGTAGTACCTAACATGTCTTTGCTATCTCTGTTCTGTGTATGTACACCGTCATTGCCATGAACGACCATCCGATTTTTACATTAAGAAGGAATATTTCATTGAGGATCCATAAAAATAGAAGATTGTTTATCACAAAACCCTCCATGAGCTAACAATTGGTAAGAATTCCGTCTGTTTTTTACCCATATTTAAAATTTCATTTATGCTTTGAGTATGCCAAGAACAAGGCTAGCTTTAAGATATATTATCCTATAGAGGTGAAAAGCAGGAGATTTAGCGATTATTCTGAGTTTATTTTTTAGGTGGGAATGCTATGCTGCACTCATGAGGATTAATAAGATCGAAACGCATCTGCAGCTGCAAAATGGGTTAGCCAAAGTGCAGAAACTGGTAGGGAGACTAGCTATAGGTTGGGTCGGAAGAGTTTACATGGCGTCGAGTTGCTATTTTACTGAGGAGTAATATTATTTTTTAAGTTTGACCATTGGCCATCAGATCGAGCTGATTTTCCGAAATTTTGAAGTTTATGACCATAAATCTTCAACATAAGCCAGAATAAGTTGTTTCTATGGTTCTCAGAGAGTCAAGATATCTTATTGTGACCACGATGTCATCTTGCGTGGTGATGTAAATCACTTCATGCCTTTAATGTTGCCTCGTTAACATAGCGTAGTTTGTGGAATTACGTGGACAGTTTTAATTGGTCATCCCTCTTTTTAGATTCCTGTGATGGTGCGCTGATGAGATTTTTTAAAACAGTTATAATCTTCGCAATTGCAGAGGCTGCAGTTGTCTGTATTATCACTAGCCTGCGTACACTAAATTTGTAGACTTCATCTGCCACAAAAAACACATTTCTCCACAAGTTATGCAACCTAAAGATTTATGAAAAAAAGATATTTACATAAAATTTTTAAGCAACAAGCACTCTTCAAGCTGTCATGAAAGTTGCTTTTAGTAGTAAAAAATTGATCAACCACTCCTACCAATTTCTTGTCATCAAAAATGTAAGATTAGACACTAATTTTACACAAATCACTGAAGTACTTTAACAAGTTGAGCATTTTGAATTTCTGCCACTGGAGGGAGTATTGCACAACTTCAGCACTTCATTGCATATATCTCTTGACCTCATTGGTCGATTTTGACCAATTTTTTTTGTAAAAGTCTGTGTAAGAGTAAGGGTTATCCAATGTATTTGGGTCTAGAATTCAAACTTGCCGCAACAAGTTTGGAATAAGTTCATAAATGCAATGTAACCTTTCACTGCTTGAGCTATACAACTTCTTTTACTGTACAAGTCCTTTACAAGCACGTGACAAGCGGTAATGCAATGCACTATTATGTCATGAGCTATGACATGGTTTTGTGTAGTTGGTAGAGATCGACCGATAAGAATTTTTTTTTTGCCGATACCGATACTTTTAAAATTTAAAGGCCGATACCGATAACTGATATCTGAAGACTTCGCTTCTGTTTTGATAAAATTTGTTTTTTGACCTTTAACCTGTTGACCGCCACTTCCAAAAGTTGTTAGACACAAGTTCACATTGAGATCTACCATCCCTGAAAATTTCAAGTCTTTGGCTACAGTAGTTTAAAAGCCTTGGACTGCAATATTGGCAAGTTTTATTAATTTTTTGACCTTTAACTCCGAGTCACATGACATAAAGCATTTATAGTTGGTACAATGCAAGAACCTGGTAAGATACACCAATCCTGTAAATTTCAAGTTCCTATCTGTTTTTAATCAATAGTTATAACTCAAACAACATATTTTCTTATTTGATCTTTGACCCCAAGTGACGTCACATGCAGATATTCACTGTGAATACTTTTTTATCCTTATCAAGATGTATTGCGTATACTTGATAAATTTGAAGTTCTACTTGTTTCCATTCACAAGTTGATGGAATTTGGAAAGATTTCTTTTCAAATTTTTTCATTGACCTTTAAGCCGTTGACCACCACCCCCCAAAATTTGTTAGACACAAGTTCACATTAAGGTCTATCATCCCTGAAAATTTGAAGTCTTTAGCATCAGCGCTTCAAAAGCCTTAGGCTGCACAAAAAACTGTTGAGATTTGTTTATTCGACCTTTGACCCTAGGTCAAAGGTCGAACTAATATGCATATACTCTGAAAATTTGAAGGTCCTACTTGTCATTTGAGTGTGCGTGCACGCTCTTTCTATAGCGTCGTTTTCATGCTTGAATGTGTGCGCAACTGCGCATGCAAAAGCGCCGAAAAACATTGCATCTATTAGCAAAATCGTAAATAAAACGTTTTTTGTTGATTGCCCATAATTTATTGGTAGAAAACGACCGTTACGATATATCGGCCAACCTTGTTATCGGCCGATAAATATTGGCTAACTGATATATCAGTCGAGCTCTAGTAGTTGGCAAACTGAAAAAACAAGCCCGTTGCAAAAAAAATCGTTGATAACTGTTCTCTGTTCAAGCTTTCATGCGATGTTCTTGGAAATTATATTTTTTTAGCGTTCCCACTCTTCATTTGATTCATTGTTAAATAATCGATTGACTGTTCTTAAATTGCAAACATGATAAAAATTAACCAGAATGCATTTTTTGCATTGCTATTGCTACAATAAGCGATGCGTGAACTCGAACTAATACATTTTGTAGGTCAGAGCGCGACACCACATGCTGCAAAAAAGATCATTGCAAGATGTTTGCAACTCACATAAATGTCGTAAATGCATGCAAGCTTGCAACCACAAATCATATCGCCCATAATCTTCATCTAAGCAAAATTATTTCCACAATCACTTAAATGAATGAACTATGCCCCCTGGAAATGATTTACTTCAACAAAAATCGACGCCTATGCAAGCATGCAAAAATAAAAAATACTTTTAACTGTGGAGACTGGGTATCACTCTTAAAAACTACCATTGCCATAGCAATCAGCTAAACAAAACTTTTGTACCCTCTAACATTCAATGCAATCAATCATACTGACAAGATTGAAACAACATCACTAACAAGCGTAACTTACCCATCATCCCATTCTTTAGGTTTTTCCCATTGGGACACTTCAGAAACAGTGTTATAAAAATATACTTTTCCACTTGAACTCCTATGCTCTGACCATCGACCACAACTCCGCAACGCACCTTGAACCTAAAAAACACGTTTATTAAAAATGCAATGGATAAAAAAGTGTGCAGGCACCAAGTATTAACATACAATTGCAGGAATTACATTGTCTACGTTTCTCCTCATTAACAGATCTACTGGTACTCATTGTGCAGGTGCTGCAATACAGCATTGAATAGCTAACTACAGTATAGGAGTAAGCCAGCATTAAACAAGAAAAATAGTCTGAAAACCTTGTACATGCTACAATATGCTAGCAATTGTCCATTCATCTGAAGCCAGTGATGCAAACGGCTGGAGTGAAAATCGGCGAGGATTATCAAAAACGCGTATCAACAACTGGGGGGCGAAGCCCAACAGGTGCTTTGGTTTCACATGTTCAGAGTCTTTGCTTGCTTTCACATGCTCAGAGTCTTGATTTTGCGGAAAGAATAGATTCGTATTTTGCAAAATTCAATATGTGGAGACTGGAAGAGTCAAAATAACTGTCTTCTAAGACTACTTCGCTTACACACCTTTTTACGCATGAACACGGGGTTCGAGTGAAAAGCTGCATGTGCCCATAGCATAACTTTTCAGCATTAAAAATGTCTACATTGCTGCACTTTTAAAACTACTCCAATGTATGAAATGTTTTTATACCTATGATCCTCGATGTGTACGACCGCAGCCGGGGGTCTGGCTGCAGTGCCCTAGCCACCAACGGATTTTACGATTTTCACATATAAAAACACTCATTTTAGCAAATTTTTTATGGAAAAAGGACATATCGGTACGCGCAGTCGCTATAGAAAATGCAAAAATATTTTAGTAGTCCATGTCTAAAAGCAGGAGCTGGGCTAAAATAAATGAAAGGAGCAGTGGCGTAGCCCGAAATTTAAAAAAGAGGGGGGCATAATTTCCATATTTTTTGGCCAATTTTTTTTTTTCGGCAGAACAAATTTGTGGCTGATTAAGAAACAAAAAAAGCTCTAGGGGGGTCCGGGGGCATGCTCTCCCGGAATATTTTAGAAATTTACATGCTGTAATAGCTATTTTAGTGCTTTTTGAATAATTTTCAGCCAAGTTTAAATTTTTTGACCCTAATTATGAGTGCTTTGCCAAATATGATGCATTTTCTTCGCATATTGTGGATTATGCGTGTTTCAGGCGTAAGGCTTTGTTGCTATCAAAGATGTTCAAAATTATGGAATAACTGCATACATCAAAAGCATTTTTGAAAATGGCTGGTGGGAAGATGCATACTCCTCATCCTACCCCGCTGTATCCGCCCCTGGCCATAAGCTGCAGAAACCGTCAAATGAGTCTGGCATATTTCAGCCCAGTGGCACCATTAATTTCGTTCTTTTTAACTAAAAGGCAGAGTCAAAAGCGGGCCATGGCCCCTCCCCTAAATACGCTCCTGGAAAGGAAGCTGCAACCACTCTTAGTTTAAGTAATTGTAGACCGACACTGCCAGTTAGACTTTAGCAGGTAATTACAGGGCCAAGAGGGGGGCATGGTACCATGGCCCTCCTCTCTATGTGCGCCTATGCTGCCACCACACCGCAAATGAAGCTGACATGGCGCAGCGGTTGAGAATATGCTTAAACCGATACTATTGCTGCAAAACAGACCATTAAGTCTGCGTCACAGTCACATTGAGAAGCTCGTTTACGAACCCTCCACCGTACGCCTATGATGACAAACCAAGTAGGCTACTATCAATTTAATTAATGTTGATTTCATTTTTTGACAGAGCGACTTTCCAAAAACCAGCCCAGTCAACGATGCTGCAAAATGAATAGTTATGAGCAGTTTGTGATCACGGCATCAATCTGTTAAAACTCCAATTTTTCAATTTTCCAAATTTCAATTAGCAATAATAATACGAAAACGTCAAGGACTGCAGTTCTCATGCTTGAAAAAAAATGATCAAGAGTACTCTCGTAATCCAAACGTTTAGAAATGGATTAAATTGAAACACTACTACTGCTATTACTTTATTACCAAGAGTCAGAATATAATTTAATTTTTGCAGTATGAAAAATTTTGGGACAAAAATTTTACATCATGTGTTTGGGTCATGCAAACGCTATGCCAACGATTTTCTGTCTAAAAGCAATGTGCGCACTAGATCTAATAAGTCAAACAAACCATTTTCCTCTTCGATCACATTCTGATTTATAGCATTAGATCACAATAGCGAAAGCCATTACAAATTTTCGATTAGTTCCATGTAAACAACCTGAATATGCATTGTGCACCCCCAACCCCCTCCATACCCCCCTAAATTGTCTCAGCGGATTTAGACGATTCACGAAAATGAATTTTTTGGCAACAAAATCGGCGAAATTCGCCGAAAAGCGGAAGATTTGCATCACTGTGAAGCACAACATTAACCTTTTCATTTCAAAAACTTTGATTTTGAAAGTACTGCATAATTCACAGCAAACCGGAAAATTTACATAAAAATCAAGAAAATATCATAGGTTTTTACAACCAACCACATACTGCAACCACGTTGCTTGAAATGAAAACCGACTCATTCTGCATCATAAATCCATTGGTTAACACATCTAGATTAGTGCATGATTGATGCAGTTATACTTGCAAATTGTTGCTGATTATGCACTTAAGGATGTGCCTCCAGGAAAATTACTTGGACTCGCCAAGTAATGAGTATTCACGACATTACTCGGCCGAGTTCGAATCCGAGCATCTGCGACGTCAAAAAATGAACTCAAAATTCTGTTAAGAGCAAAAAAAAGGTCATCATGTCCGTAGAAGTCCCAATTTCGACTCAAATTCGGATAAAAAGCAAAAAAAGGTCAAAATAATATTGGTTTAATACTCGGCCGAGTATCAATTAATACTTCGAGTTCAAGTAATGCCTTTTTACTCGGCCGAGTACTCAGACTCAACTCGGCAAATTCCTATATGCAATATTTGCGTGCAGCTGTAAAAAAAAGAACAACTCTAACCTTGCAGCAAAGATGCATGTGCATTTCAAAAAATGCAATCTTGAGTAGCCTAATACGACAGAGGATAACCACTTCATAGGAAATCTTTTTTAACAAAGCAAGCTTCATTCTGTTATGTGTCTGTGCTTTAAACTCTACCAAAATCCTTCAAACTGATTGTATTTTGATCACGATTATCTCTCTAAGCTGCATACAGCAAATTGTTTCTGTAGCAACCACTTACTGCATTCAAATTGAGCTTGCCAGAGGTAGATGCATAGCTGAATTCTATGGTCTACAACAGGGCTCTTCAACCTTTTTTTCTCTCATACACCTTTGCAAGAACACTTTATATTTCATGTACCCTCATGATAAAATTACTCCAGTCCAGAAAAGCTTTGCGAAACCCGCGATTTCTATTGTGTAGCTACATATCTTTAATTTGTTACGACATACCGGTATTATAGACATAGGTATAATATAGATTAAAACAGCAATAGGCAAGAAATTGATCATACAGATGTGGGGCAAAGCGGACCACTTCATTTTGAGCTCTTTTTTTTTTCCTTCCTGTTGATACAGTTGTGCATCCATTATGTTGTGGAGACTAGAACATCACTATATTACATTTTTCAAATGCATAAACTTTCATTTTTTGTTTACTTTTTGCAAAATTTTGGTTTTTAATTTTTGTAGTGCTGTGACCGTTTTGTCTCATTGGGGCAAAGCGGACATCAGGTGACCACTTTATCCCATATAACTATATCACTTTTACTACAGCTAATCCAATTTTTCTTGACAGCTTATCAAGTTTAGTAAATTGTTTGTTGCACTGATGTATGATATTTATTTGCACAAGTGATTGAATTAGCACAACATCAGCAGGTTGAAAAAATTATATTAACTGATAGGGCGCAAATAGCTACTAAAACCAATCAGATAGTTCTAAATCAATTATACACATTCATTAAACTTTTACACCGATAGGAATACCGCTCATATATGTCTAGATTTCCTAACCTACCAGCAGCACACATCACATCTAGTCTGACCGCTTTGCTCCGACTGCTGATGTCCGCTTTGCCCCAAGATGGTTTATTTATATAACTGCTAATTCCGAAAGAAAACAATAATCTTCAACGAATGAAATCTGGTGCAAGGGTTAAACATTAACCTTAACTGTCAAAAACTAAAAACCCTTTCAAAAATTCATAGTAAAACCACAGAAATATCCTTCTCCATGCTACATCTTTATTACGGTGTCTGCTTTGCCCAACATGACCGCTTTGCCCTGCTTTTCCCAGTAGGCTATGCTTATATATGTGTGTAATAGTAACAACTGTTCATCAATTTATTGATGTAATAGCGAAATTTTTCCGACGAGTTTCATCTAAAAAAATGTTTTCATCCGTAATCAACCTGCACATCTAAAATCTTTGTGGTGAACCCCTATGCACCCTATTTCACTCATGCACCCCAGAGGCAGTTGTTGTGAACCCTAGGGTGCATCGTGCACCCTGGTTGAAGAGCACTGGTCTACAACTTTTGGGCACAAAGGCATTTGGGCGCAAGCAAATCATTTTTAGTGAATATATTTTTTAGAAACTTTTAATTACGCAGAAACATTTTTTACAGAATGCGCTTTTGAATTGATGCAAATCATTTTTAGTTTGCAAAGATCTCTTCGCATGTTTAAATTACGTAATTACTTTAAGCCACCATTTCCCAAACTGTGGTACGCGAAAGATATGCAGGTGGTATGCCCAACATTCAGAAATTGATTTATTTTTTTATCAATATTGATAAATGTAAGATATAAAGTCATTTCCATGAAACTTTTCATGAAAATATATTTTGCATAACAATTTTGATTTATTACGTTTGTTTTTGTACTGTTACGACACAATGCTCTTGTCGTCCACGCAGCACGTAGGTGCTTGATGTACGATAAAAATTAGGTTGGGACTATCTTCTTCATCAGCTGCGAGCACCAGTTCAAGTGAACAGGAAATTTGCAAAAAAGCGCAAGTCACAGCTCATTCGAAACCGAATGTACTGTTATGCAGCACAATAAAGTCTATCATGGTAGAATTGCGTTGGTGCCCGAATCAGCTCATGTTATCATTTGTATTCATGGAGTCAAATTAAACAATTGTTCCTGATGATTTTTCCACTCATGAAAATAATTCTTTTTCTGATTTTTCTTTTGATAGTAGACTGAAAAATCAATTTGAAACACCAACCCTGTCCAGTTTCTGGCTTCACTGTACAGCTGTTCTGATGGCCGAGTGGTAAGAACGTCCGCCTCGGGAGCTGTAGACTAGGGTTTGATTCCAAGTCGGGTCAAACCAACGATTTTAAAATTGGTACTCACAGCTTCCCTGTTTGACGCTGAGCATTAAAGGAACAGTGTGGAGCACAAGCCGGCAAGTTTACTTGCTGTGCCATTGCGAAAGGCACTTAGGGGCATTCCCCCATCTTGGTGTGGTAGACACATGGCCGGCAACTCTTAAGCGAGCTCGTATAGCACATTCATCGCTTTCTCTGGTGATAGGAGGATAAATATGTGACTAAATACAAAAAATACCACACTGCCAAAGTGACTTCCCAAAAATTTTGCTTGGGAAACAAAGATTTTTTGCCTTTCTGCACGTCTTACTTGCAAAGCTGGATGTCTCGAGACACATTTTTGAGTGTCTCGTCTGGCTATGCCAATGTCTCGTCTCGATCTCGAACCTTGAAAGTCTCGGAAAATGGTCATGTTTTGATCGATGCATGAAAAAATTTTGAATTTGAAACAGGATTCAGGTCTTTGATACGGAATCAACAATGGTACTAACCCCATGCATTCAAAGTAAAAAATTGTGAGTGATTTGGCACTTCATAAAAACATTTAGCCACATTTTGTTTACACCATTTTGCTTCGTTGTTCAGGCCTGCAGAATTGCAGGCTTTTGCTTCCTTTTTGTGAGCAGCACATATGAAAACTGATATTTCATATTATAGTTCTAAAAAAAAGAATTAACCATTTATAGGTAGGCCTTGTACTAAGCCGCATTTTGCTGCAAATTCATCTTTTTTAACAACAAAGAAAATTTTAATATCTATTAATATAATTAATTAATGTAATAATTAATCCAATAATGTTAATTTGGTTTTAACTTTTATCAATATGGCCTTCACTCAAGACGTAATGACCGCTAGCCTCGTTTAAACATTAATATATTTTCTATGGTCACACAGTGTGTCAAATCAAAAAATATTTCAAGAAAGTAACGTGCCATATGTCTTAAAATTAAGATTTCTACAAATTTTTCCCTATAAAAGATGCTATTCTCGTCTGGTTTACAACAGCTATCAAAAAATATTCGAAGTAGTTCAGGCATAAAAAGGGCTTCAAATCGAAAAAACTGCAGGGATTACAGTTGCAGGAAATTTGGTTACCGACATGGAAAATGCTTCCAGATTTGAGCTAGCTCTTTTCAAGAGAAAGTTATTAACTAGATACATTTTCAAAAATGCATGGTGTCACAATGACTATGTTAATTAATTTATTATTTATTTATTACATAAAAAGTATTTTGATTAAATTTCATAAACACTCTCGTGCTCAATGCTTGATCAACTTGCTAAAAAAAATTGTTTTAATTGTGGATAGTGGGCTGCAATGCTGACATCCCTGGTCTAGACCAACACAGCCTACCAATGACTTTTTGTTTAAAGTTTTCTTGACATTTTTTCGTTAGATTACAAATAAACATTGGGCCGCATAATCGTCTCTGAGAAGTATTGCTTGCCTTGCAAGCTACAAGGACTTAAATCTTTCGAGGTAATAAGCTGTTTCGTTCTTATTGTGGTGAACTTGTTAAATCAATCATTGTAATCGTTTAAAGGATTTAACCAATAGCACATTTATAATTCAGTAGGCTACATCAGTTCATAACCGCAACGCTTTCATTTGCCAGTATTATTTTTGCTAATGTCATTTTGCTATAAACATATTTCAATAATTTGGCTTAGTAGAGCCCATACTCCAGTGTATTACTATCGTTTTTATATTTTCTAATTTTTGGCTTATGAAGTCACGTGTCTCATAACTTTAAAGTCTTGTCTCGGTCTCGAAGCTATGATGTCTCGGTAGGTTAGGTCCTAGTTTCAGCTCTGCTTATCTGTGTGAATGTGATTTCTCAGCAGTGCTTGCCATCAAATCTAAGTGCAAAAGCCGTTTGGAACTGGAACCAAATCTTCGTCTCAATCTTAAGAAAATTCCAGCAACATTAACGAGCTTGTTGTGCAGAAGCAAGTGCATCCAACTCATTGAATACAAAATGGAAAAAATACTTTAATATAATGCCTTTTTTCTCTCATCAAACAAACATGTCATAAATACATTGTGCGAGTGTTATTCTAGTTGAGGGTTTTTTCGCAAGCATCTTTAATTTTTATGCTGAAGTGGTATGGTGAGTTTTTGAAACTGTTTTAGTGGTACGTTCATAAATAAGTTTGGGAAACTCTGCTTTCAGCGCATAAAGTAAGAGATGCATATTTGCGGAAACGTTATAAAAAAGCTAAAATAAAGTCAAGGTCAAGTCAGCGATAAAGAAGACTACTGTCGTCATCTGGCAAAACCCATTATCTCCACTTTTACACTTTTCGAAAAAATCAAGTTTTAGTTTTCAGGTTTTTTTAAAAATGTTCCTGATTGTAGATTTTTTTAATTTTCGGTTTGATTAAAGTGCTTGATCAGAAAAGTTTAATAATAAAATTTAAAGTCAATAATTTTAATCAATAAATCTATAAACAGCGTTTGAGTTTTGCGTTTGATTTTCATCCAAATTTGCATTAAACTCAAGTAGCTATTACGTCACTATTGCTATTGTTTCATATTGTTACACACAATTTTTTCACTACGTGAGAAGAAAATTTGAGAAATGCATTAAACTTTGTTTATGACGCAATAAGACATTAACAATTACGAGTGGAGTTAATAGGTTTTGCCACATAGTTTTTGAAATTTTCGACAAGTTTTTGTACTGAAATGAAGTTAATGGGTTTTGCCACCATAGATAACTCGAAATCCGTTGGAATACAAACTCCATATTTGCACACAAGAAACGCATTGGTGCAACAATTGAAAAAATGCAAAAAAACGAATTTTCAAAATTTTGGAGTTAATGGGTTTTGCCAGATGACAGCAGACTTATTTTCATGATCAATTATTTACTATCTAGTACTGTAGTAAAACGCTGATGTAATATAGGCTATTAAAACGAAAACAATTTGAAATGGAATTGTGTTTGAAAGAAAAAAAATCTCATGTCAGTTGTTATGTGCACACAAAAATTTTGATTCTTTGTTTTTGAGAGTGACCAAGTACCTTTCCAAAATCAAGTTCTTTGCTAACAAAATGACCAAAGTTCTTAACCGAAGTCCTTAATAGAATTTGCCAATATTTTAATCACTGATTGCCTTGTTGCGCCAGTTGTCTTATTCCCACACATTTTCATCGTTGGACAACATTGCAACAAGAATGTTCCAATTTTTTTGGTCTTAAATTTGGTTTTTTGATCTTTTATTTTAGAGCTAAAATTTAACATATGTGAGCACTCAATCCTAATTCTTAATCTTCAGAAAAAATGGTTCTCTAAGCGATTGCGCTACAGTATTTGAAAAGTCTAGAGCAGGGTACTGATATGCGATTCCCATCATTAGAAGTGTTGATTACGACATTATATGGAAGATAAAGTGCAAATCGCAGACAAACACTTTACTGATCTTCATCTTTTAAATAAGACTGATGGGATTGTTGGAATTCATTCGTTTAGTGAATAACACTACAAAGTAGAATTTTAAAAATAGCTCCAGATGGTAATGCGAGTAATTGGTGAAAGAAGATGCTAAAGTTTTTGATCAATAAGAAAAATGTGATTGAAATAGAACGATAACATAATTGGTTTGAAAAAATTGTGTTATCTAGTTTCCTACCCTAACATTGTTTCATTGCATCCATGCATTGGGGGGAATTTACATGTCTACGAGTGAAGTTACACTATACCAATGTTGCATCAAAAATTGCATATTCTAGCGCAGTCTTAATAAAAATACCGCAGAGCAATCACTTTCACAAGTTTAGAGAATCATTGTTTTCAAGAGGCCTTCCATGGAGATTAAAGATTACAATCGAGTTCATGCAAATGTTAAATTTTGGCTCTAAAATAAAAGTTTAAAAAAAAGTGAAGACCTAAAAATTGGAACAGTATCATTGTAATGTTGCTCAACAATAAAAATGTGTGAGAATAAGACAATTGCAACAAGGTAAACAATATTAAAAGAGGGATGTGCTGGATACCGGATGTATATTTGAAGACCACAGGGAAAAAACGATCAAACTAACATTTTGGTCGATTTTGAGATTTCGGTATAATGAAATAAAGTACGAGGGTCAGTCAAAAAGTAATGAGCCCTGTTAACTTTAACCGCTTTAACCTTCATATTTTTTCTAGAAATTTTAAGGGTGTTTAGTAAATTTACTGCTTTAAAGATAAATTGTAAAAAAAAATTGTTTCAACGTGTCCACTTTTGGTCTTGTGTTTTGGAAATGACGTCATCACTGGATGTCCGTCAGAAGCAGAGAGCTGTGATTGAATTTCTTGTTTCGGAAGGGGAGCCACCAAAACAAATTTTCGAAAGATTGGTAAATGTTTATGGAGATGTTTCAATAGCCTACAGCACTGTGAAAAAGTGGGTATCCAGGATTAAACACGAAGAAGATGATCCAAGTTTGAGTAGCCTCCAGGACAGACCAAGAGGTGGAAGACCATCTTCAGCAGTCAATCCTGGAAACAGTGATGAGGTTGAGAAATTGATTAGAGATGATCGTAGAATCACTATTGATGACATTGCTGAACGTGTTGGAGTTAGCCATGGAAGTGCTGTGAATATTGTTAATGAGCTAGGCTTTGCAAAGGTTTGCGCCAGATGAGTTCCGAGGCAACTTTTGGATTTTCACAAGCAAGCCCGTTTTGAAGCTTGTTCGGAGCTTATTGAGTGTCACAGAAGTGACAAAACTTTTCTCAGCCGTATAGTGACAGGAAATGAAACCTGGGTTCATCACTATGAACCTGAGTCAAAAAGATCATCCATGGAATGGCGTCACCCCACATCCCCAAGAGCCAAGAATTCAAAAGTCAACGTTCAGCTGGAAAAATTATGGCGACTGTGTTTTGGGACATTAAAGGAGTCATATTGGTAGATTTTATGCCTAAAGGTACTACCATCAACTCAGATGCTTACATTGACACTTTACGCAAACTAAAAGCGAGACTGAGAAGAGTACGACCTCACCTGGACATGTCTAAGGTCTTGCTGCAACACGATAACGCCAAGCCCCATACCAGTCTCAAAACTCGTGAAGTGATTGCTTCTTTTGGATGGACGACGGTAACCCATCCCCCATGCTCACCCGACCTGGCACCATCCGACTATCATCTTTTTGGACCATTGAAAGAAGGAGTTAGGGGGCAGCACTTTACTAGTGATCAAGAAGTCAAGCACGCTGTAAGAAACTGGTTAAAAATGCAGCCTGCTGACTTTTACAAGGATGGCATAGTGTCCCTTGTTCATCGATGGACAGTTGGAATTAGATCTCCAATCCCTGGGCTTTCTTTTGATGTATGACTTTTGATTTTATTGCAATAAATATGGCCAGGAGAAACTTGGGCTCATTATTTTTTGACTGACCCTCGTATTGAAAAATGTTTTGTATGGTACCAAATTTTTGTTAAAAAACGACCAGCTACTCGCACTGCAGGCTTTTGAAAAAATCACCTACTGTGAGAAAACGATCAAACTGACATTTTTCAGTGACAGAATGATCCAAATGCTATGTTTTTCAGAGTGAAGATGAAATTGTATTTCAAAAGTAATATTATTGATAGGCCTTGGCTTGAACTGCTGATCAGTGCTGATCTAGTTCACTATCTGCAGCAGCTCTTACAAAAGGTTGACTGTTTACGAATTTTTTCAGATTGAGTCAGATTATTACTAAAATAACATGGGTATTGTGTAGACCTAGGCTACTAAGATGCAAGATAAGGAATGTTAGCATACATAGTGAGAAGTAGCTTAGCATAAGTGATTAAACCACAAATAGTGTTTTAAAATTCTGTAAGGTTAGCTGGCTAGAAAGCATGTTCAATGTTAATAAGCTGATTATATTACGTTTTAGTAACATACAGTAGCCTATTTCTGCAAACTCCACTTTACATTCAGAAAGTAGCAAAATTTACTAAGCCGAACAGTGGAGAATAATAATGAATTTTGAGTTTGCGGTATTAAGTTTGTAAGCGGTGAAACAAGTGCGAGGACAATAAGAACACCTTTTTAAATAAAGCTGCAAAATGTTGTGTGTGATTAATTAGGCAAATGATAAATACCGATAGGTACTTTATTACAGGTATTAATTAATTGAAAAAAATATTTTTAAGTTTATGCAAACGACAGATTACACAAAAATTTTGCAAATGGCTTCAGATTTAGTTTTGTCTTCTTTTGAAGATTCAGATTCTTCGGTTGATTGCTTTGATTCGCCAGCAACTATTTAACTAACTTCTTTTGCCAATAGCATTCCCAATATGTCTGAAGTTTTGGTCAGAAACAAAATACCATCAACTTCAAATTTTAATGCAGACAATATCAGTATGGCCAATAATCAATCAGTTGGACGAACTACTGTTGTTGTTGAAACTTCACATGTTAGCAACCCTTCATCAGCAGATGATCAACATCCAGAAATGACCAATTATCAAAAAAAAATAGAAAAGTTGGATCTAGACAAACACAACTCAGCAAAGAAAAAAGGTTGCGAAGTCACACCATTGGACCTCCTTGTAACTGTGAGTTATTAAAATGTTTCCGCACAGTTACTGCTGAAGAAAGGTATAATTTATTATCATCATTCAACAATGATTTTGCTGATTTAAATGAGAAAAATGCTTATCTAACATCTTTGATTACTACTAAACCAGTTGGCAGGCCACAGCAGACATCAGACTTTCCATTCAAAAAAAGAATGCTTTCGTATGAGTACTCTGTTCCAGTATACAGAGAAGGTGCATTGGTTAAATTAAAAGTTTGCCACAAAGCTTTTGCATCAATATTTGGCATTACAAATCAAAGAACACAAACAATCAAATTAGCCCTTGCTACTACAGGTATGTTCACTTTGCATTTTAAATTATTTTAATTTAAGTTTTTTTATTTTTTATTTAGTCATATACCGTATTTATCTTCCTTCACTAGAAAGCGATGGGGTGCTACATGAGCTCGCTTAGGAGTTACCAGCCATCTGTCTACCACTCAAAGATGGGGGTAATCCCGGTACGTGCATTTCCCAACTGCACAAGTAAGCTTACCTGCTTGTTGTTCACACTGTCTGTTCTTTTAATGCTGAACGTCAAGCAGGGAAGCTGTGAATACCAATTTTCAAGTCATTGGCTAGACCCGACTCGAAATCGAACCCAAAGTCTACCGCTGCAATGACAGATGCTCTATCCACTTCGCCATCTGAGTGTTTTTAATGTTAAATGGTTTTCGAATGAGCAATATCATCCTCTTGTTTTGTGAAATGCAAAATTTTTTATTTACGTCACGTTCTGTAATTGTAAGTCCAAGTTAAGATATTAACACTGAAAATTCCCTTAGCAAAAATGGTAAAAAACTTCAAAAGTAATTATTTCATGACATTTTCTTGTTTTAAAGGAAAACCACCAATAGGTAAGCATGGCAATGTAGCACATGCTTTGCCCAAGTAAACAGAAGATGCAGTACAGAAGCACACACGTTCGCTAAAAGGTCGAAAATCCCATTACAGCTTGAAAAAGTCAAACCGAATTTATCTTTCAAATGAATTGAACATAACAAAACTTGATAAACTCTTTGTAGAAAAACATCCAGACATAAAGTTGTCGTATGAGTCATACCGCTCCATTTTCAAGAAAGAGTTCAACATAAGCTTTGGTTACCTAAGAACTGATACCTGCAGTACTTGAGACAGCATCATCGCAAAGTTATCTCATATTGATAGCCAGCTACTAGATACTAGTGTCAGCAAACCTACAGCTAAAAAGTTAATGGATGAGAAAAAGAAACTTAATAGAGAACACGAGCTTCATAAACGAAAGAGTGAGGTGTTTTATGAGAAAAAACGCAATGCTCGTAAAAAAGCAGCATTACATGATGAATTTGCAGCCCTGGCTTTTGATGATTTTCAAAAAAATCTTTATGTTCCAAACAAATCTACTAACGATGTGTATTATAGACGCTAGTTGAGCTGCTATTCTTTCAACGTGCATGTGCTGAGTTCAAGAGAAGCACATTTAAATTGCTACAATGAAACAATAGCTAAAAAAGGTTTAGATGATGTAAGCTCACTGCTCTATCACTTTTTCATGAACAAGCTTAGCGACACCGTCACAGATGTTGCCCTGTTTTGTGATTCATGCGATGGCCAGAATAAAAACTGGACTGTCATTAGATTTTGCCACTGGTTAGTCAACAAGAAAAAACGTTTTAACTTCATCACGATCAGTTCCTCTATTCGGGGTCATTCATACTTGAAATGCGACAAAAATATGTCCTTTGTAAACTGCAAAACAGAAGCAGAGATTCCTAGTGACTGGTGGTGTGCATTTCGAGCCGCGCGAGAGAAGCCATCTCCATTCATTATCCATGAATGCAAACAGGAGGATTTCTTTGATATTTCGGCTTATCTAAAACCATCTACAAATGCACTTGCCCATTTCCCATAAGACCGATTTGGGAAATCTGGTTCGATTCCAAAAATCCCAAAATGTTTGAAAACGATTGTCGTGGAATAGCTTGTGGGAAAATGTATGCCTCGTCAATACCAGCAACTGGCTAAAGCCAATGGCAAAGGAAATTTTGCCTCTGTATTCCCACATTTTCCCCATTAGCAGAGTGAAATACAATGACCTACAAGTACTCAAGAGATTTTGCTCACCTTCTGCACAAGAACATTTTGACAATCTAGCACAAGCAGAAGGTTTAATGCAGGGGTTCTTAAACTTTTTTGTCTCGTTTATCCCTTGCCGAAAGAAAAAAGTATAATTTACCCCCAGTGTACAGCTACTGCTTTTTCAGTACTAAAAATTAAAGTTTTTTTAGTCTTTAATTCAGAAAATTTACCCCCTTGGTAGCTAAAATTTACTCCCAGGGAGTAAATTTATCCCCAGTTAAGAACCCCTGGTTTAATGGAATCAAATTAAATATCATTGCGACACGACTCACTTTTACTGATGTTTTATTACCGTGAATTTTCATTGACTTGTAACTTTTTATGACATTCTGACATAATGACTTTTATCCAGCTATACTTGATTCAATTTTTTTGTGCGATTTTGATTTGAATGTAATTTTTTTTTTAAATATATTGACTAGTGAGGACTAACATTGACGTTTAATCAATCGCTTGTTGAATGTACTTGGTCAGTAGTCACAATCCAGGCTGCTGAGTGGGCAGCCAAGTTAGTATTGCCTATTTATTATAACAGTTTAATCAAATTCTGCAATGCATTTACTGGGAGAATTCTTAGTTTAGGAGTTACGACTGGTTGGGGGAAGGGAGGTAGAGCATCGCTTGTTCTGTTATTTTTGGATACATTCCAAGTTGCAGATACTGCTTCGAGTATGCACTAATTTTTTTGCAAAATATTTGTATGAAAGAATGATCACACTGCAACACTTGTTTGTTTATTTTTAATATTTTTCATTAAAAAATATTCATCATTTACTTCAAAACAAATGTATATCATAGGCCCATAATATAGCTACGAAATTAATGCGTAACATTTTAAATATGAATGAATCTGTGAGATATTTTTGGTTTTAAATTTTGTTTTTCCAATAACTCAAAAAGTTGTTTTTGCTAGTTTGATCGTTTTTTCCCTGTAGTCTTCATTTGGTATCCGACACTATTCGGCGCTTTTTGAAGTATCTGGAATCCAACTGGATAGTGCTTCTCTATTCGGCTTGATACTGGACATTTTTAAAGTTCAGGGAAATTGAGTAGGGTAGACTTGGTAAATATAAAATTCACCTTATCGATTTATGTGAAAAAATTTGGAGCAAGTTCGAAAACTTTAATTTTGTTTAGGTTCTCTACAAAAAGTACAGTATTATGCAAATTAATTGACTCACCACAAAATAATTTCATCAACAACTATTTTCCATGGGTAATATGGCCAAGTAGCGGCTCTCTTTACTAACCATTAACTGCAGCCGTATGTAATCATCAAAGCACACACTCCTTTTCTGTGACGTCATATGCATTTATGTTTTGCTCGTATGCTATGTTTCTATTTTGTTTCATTCCAGTAAACAAGTCGAAAGACAAGCAGCACGTTGAGTTACTGGAGAGATATAGGCCTACGCCAAATTAATGACTCCACTTTTCAAAATCGTGTAATTTTGAAGTTAAGAATAAAGTCGACATGGCTCCAGAGAATGCAGCTGCAGAAAATCAAAATGGCAAAAAAACAAAATCTCACAATTTCTCCTAGAATGGTCATAGCAATGCAATGAAAACATGCAAACTACCATTTTTGAAGGTAAGGATTCCAAATCTTCAGTCAAAATTTAGAAAAAAGTTGTAGTTTTTGTTCAAATGTGAGATGAAAATATTAGGGGGACATTGTTTGGGGGGTGCAGTTTTACAATGTAGCTGAGGTGATATCAAAAATTTTTACGTCTAAAACATACCAGTAATACACGTGTTTTCCACAAAAAGTGTTCGTTTGGTTGTTCCATTTTATGCCATATTGCAATTAAGTTTCAACTTTTGATGTACTGGTGCAAATGCAAACAAAATTATATTGATGCATTTTTTGCATTTGTATGGTTTTCGCCAACATTATTGCAGTTACATTTAAACATTATTCACTTGACCACTGCAACACAGTCACTGTTCTGACTAAGTAGGATCATATAACAAGAAAAGAAATTTTAATGCCAAGATAACATGAAGAACATACACCATTAGTAGGTATTCTAGAAGCCTCAAGAGCTTGCTTAAGACTACAGCCTTAACTTTCTATGTTCTCTGGATGTTGCTTTACCGAAAAGAAAATTTACGTTAATTGTGTAGTCCAAGCAGGCCTTACAGCTAAGCAGAAAACACCATCTCAAGGCAAAAAACAAATGCAATTGAGCAGTTCTACAATGTTATTCAGAGCTTGGTTGTCAATTGTGCAACTCCTGCCATTAGCTGTTTAAGGAGGATTTAATTTCAACAGTATATACTGAAGTGCGTGGCGTTCAACATATATGTCATCTCAATTTGGCCAATCAAAGGATTTCGCCAGGCCATGAGGATGCATAAAAGTTACTCACACGTCATTCTTCTCGCAGTCTAGTTCTAACATCATACCTATTCACCATTTGCCATCATATATGCAAACTATGTAACTCATGATTGCAGCAGCTGCTTTTTGTAAGAGTGGCGCAGAGGAGCAGCTATCATCCCTCACGTCATCTTACCTTATTTATCACTACTTAAATGAGGCTCGCAAATGAGCAGCTGTTGATAACCGATAACAGTGTAGCATAGTGAAATATGGAAATTAATGATTTTTTCTGAAAATCTCTATGATACTAATCCATCTCGATGGGTTTTACAGTAAAAGATAATATCAATGAACCATAGAATTACATTGCCTCACTTTTTTAAAATAACAAACAACAATATCAGCGGTAAATGGTTGCTCAGCGTTTGAAAATCAAGAGAAAATATGGTTATAAAGACTAAGTTAAGTATGCTCAAAACAAATGATTGAACAACCAAACAGACACTTTTTGTGAAAAACACACGTATTACTGATCATTTTATGACATAAAAAATTTTGATATCACTTCGGCTACATGGTGAAACTGCACCCCCAACAATATCCCCCTAATTTTTTCATCTCACATTTGAACAAAAACTACACCCTTTTTCTAAATTTTGACTAAAGATTTGGAATCCTTACCCTCAAAAATGGTAGTTTACATGTTTTCATTGCATTGCTATGGCAATTCTAGGAGAAATTGTGAGATTTTGTTTTTTGGCATCAAAAATGCTGCCACCATGTGGCGAAAATGCCAAGTGCGATATCTCCGTAACCTCTAGGCCGATTTCAAACATTCTTTTTTTGTTGTTCTCAGTTTTTTTGTTGCATCTAGCAATCATGTATTTAACAATCAACCATTTTTTTGATATGGGTTACAATTTGCTTGTTTTGACCTGAAATATAATGGAATGGCCCAACATTAAAGTATCATTTTGACTCCTTACAGGTACAATCAAAAATCAAAGCTGAACTTGAAATTAATGCAAATGTTGGTAAAGGGCAATGAAGTCAAAATCGTTGTTTATTTTATGAAAAGAAATCGCTAGAGATAATTTTTTTCGCTTTGATTCAGTGCTTTTTTATTGGCTAATTCCGAAGATATCGAGCTTCTAAAAATAGCTGGTCCTTTAAGAAAATTACGTCATTCACTTTCGCACACGAGTCACATGTTAACCAAGCACAAATCAAGTTTATTGTGCTGTTATGAGAACAAAACAGAATACAACACTGTGAAAAAGCAGTACAGCCTTTATGCCTACACTATCAACATTAGACTGTATTCCACAACTACGATCAATTGGGGTAATGCGAGGGGTTTTTCTAAAAAAACGATGTTGCTTCACTTGCACTAGAGAAAAAAATACGAAAACGCACCTACAAATTCGTCATTGCACAGACCTCCTTTTCCAAAAAAAAATTGGATCGCTGACTCCCTACAGTTACTTACGCAGCAATTAACGCACAATCCGCGCATTTGACGCTTTTTGGCTAAACTGTGGTAAGCGCATTGCAATGATGGTGCGCATTACAAGGCGTGTTTTGTGTTAATAAGCCCATTTACATTATCTGCTATAAAGCGTTTTGTGACATAGGCCGATTCTATTTGCTTTTCAATTCGCTGTGACTACTTGTTTGCATGCAGTTCACAGTCCGCAAATGACTGATAGGACTAATAGGCATAATAGCACTAATGAGGAAGAATGGGAAAGTATAAAAAATTTGGAGGAGTATGGATGGTTGGGGAATGGGGAATTTTTTGTGGTTGAGGAAGTTGGGTTAAGTATGGGGGAAATAAGGAAGGAGTGGGGAAATGTGTTGGGGTGTGGAGGGAGGTAAGGGAAGATGTGTTGGGGGTAAGGTAAGTGTGTTGGGGTGTGAGGAGTGTGGGAAAGTATGGGGAGGTGTGGGGATGGGGAGTAAATGTGTGGATGTGGAAGTGTGTTTGGGGTGTGGAAAGGGTGTTGGGGTGGGGGAAATGTGAGGGGAGGTGGGTGGTGTGGAGAAGAGTGGGGAGAAATGTGGGACAATTCAGAGAGCAGGCAAGTGTAAGGAGAAGGGTGGTGTCACGATCTGGGACCCCATCTCTCCTGACCCCAACTTCCCCGACCCCACCCCACCTCTTGACCCCAACCTCCCCGATCTCAACTACCCCGATCCCAACTTTTCTGACCCCAATCCCCCCGACTCCGCGTTTTCTGGCCGCAACGCGCATTTTCGCTTTTTTTTCAATTGAGGGTTGAACGCACACTTCATAGAATATCTGGAAGAAACTAGATTGGAATTTTTCCAAACTTGATCGCAATCTACAGGGTGGCCACGAAGTCATGCACCAATGTTAATTAAAAAAGTAATAGAAGTAACAACCACATAATAAAATTATTTCTATGCGCTGCTCTGTAGTCAATGGCATGTCTGATCTGAAATAAAAAATTACAAAATTATATTAATAAAAAATAAATATTAACATTGGTGCAGACTTTGTGGCCACCCTGTAATGCGCCTTAAACTACACCTACTGCACAAAAAAAAACGTTCGGTTTTAGTCTTCTGTGACGAAGTAATAGCAAAGTTACGAAACTCAATCGCAAACATGATTTTCCTGCATTTTTGGGTGTTTCCCGCTAAACTAATGCCACTGCGAAACGCGCTTAAAAATTTTGTTCATAATCTATTAAATTGGTGAGGAAAAAGAGTTCTAGAAGATGAAAAAGGAAAGAGGATTGAAAGCAATGCTGTTCAAAAGTTATGTAATGAAACGCGCAATACAATGATTTTAAGTTTTGCGCGCATTACCTCAATTGACTATATATGTTATATATACTGGTATTGCATTAAAGTAAGGTGCTTTTGACGAAACTGTAGAAACCAGTGCTGGAAGCTGTTCAGTGTTTTCGAGTTCATCAGTTGGCAGGCCAATAGTAGACCAATGAATTATCGGTGGGCTACTCTGCTATCCAGATGTTCACAAATAAACAAGTAATTCTGTGGTTGATGAAGTGGACCGTGTACGCCCACTACATGTAGCAGTGTCCGATAACCTACCAGTTTCACCTAAAGTAACAGTGCTAGCAGTCTAGCCGATTGCAGACTGGCTAACATCTGTTATCAGTCAGCCTAATACCTTTCAATTCATATTTGTTGCAAGCAGGGTACTTGCTGTTTTTTGCCACAACAATTTCCCAAGAAGACTGGCAAAACCTATTTCGCAGAGAATGCTATGACATCAAAATGCAAACTGACAAAGTGAATCCGTAAAAGAGTTGCCAATAAAAAGGTGATAGTGTGCGCCTTTTGCTTTTTTTCAAGCCAAAATGAAAAGTTAGGTTTATTGTCCTTCGTGAACCAAAATTCAAACCTAAAGACTTCACCACACGAATGAGACGATGCTTTCCAGGTGAAGACAAGGGATGTTTGTGATAACTTAGCAACTGTTTTTTCAACAATTGCCAAGACGAAAACAAAAAATTACCGATATGAAATTTTTGCTATGTGACTACTGACTGTTGACTGAAATAAAGTTAATTTCATGTTTCAAGCTGTTAAATTTTTAGCAAAGATGGGCACAAAACCGGAAATAATGGAACCAACTTTTTACTAAGTGATAAAGTAAATATTTTGGAGTTTCACAGACTAATTTAAGTTTATTTTACTGCACATTGCGTATTTTCTTGAATAGAAGCTACCCTCGAAAAGAAACCACACCAATGGATCAAGAAAAAACAAAAGAAGCTGCCCTTGAATAAAAGTAGCAACAAACAAAATCGTTTCTTTACTGATACAAAAAACAAAGCAAACTCAAACGATGTATATATGTTTTATTTCAACTGTATACTGTATCAACGATTATTTCTATCATCATCAATAATACTGATATCATTCAATTTGTAACTGACTTAGTGTTTCTGTTTTCCTGTCACTTACTGCAGATTAACTTGAATGCTCACCGGACAAGACGAAAACCTTCATATTACAAAAATTAAACCCGCTCTTGAATAGAAACCGCACAAAATGCTTAGAAATAAAAAAACTAGCCGTGGCTTCTATTCAAGAAAATACAGTATTATATTTTTACCACTATCTTGCATTTTGGTTTTACTTGAGGCCAAACCAAAACTTTTCCATTGTTTTTGTGTGATACAAGGTGGTAATAAATTTTTTTAAAAAATTATAATATACACTCTGGCTAACAGTATGTACAAGGTGATTTCACTCAAAAATTCATCAAATCTTCATTATACTTGCAATATTGCACTGAAGTATGTAACAAGGGGTAGGGCCTGCTGGGCAACACAGCTTCAAAGAAACGTTGCAGCAGTGACAAGTTGTTGTCGACACCGTGTCCGATTTCACTGGCCTAAGAATCGAACTCCAGATTTTTTGCATCGACAGATTTCTAGGCCGGCCAAATCTGAAACATTGTCGCCAACTGCTCGCCACCGCTGCAATGTTTCTTTGAAGCAGTGTTACCCAGGCTCTAAGCTGCTCAGATGAACCACACCCCTCATTACACACTTCAACGTAATACCGCAAGCAAAATGAAGATTTGATGAATTTGTAAGTGAAATCATTTTGTCTGTGCTGTTAGCCAGAGTTTATAAACCACAGGCAGGGCTAATAGCCACAACACACCAACTACAGTGGGGTATGCTGTAATGCAACACATTATTCGAAATTGCAGGTTAGGAACCACCGTTATAATGCTTCTCTTATCACATTCCATCCTTTTTCTTAGAACATACCCTAACCATTTTATTAAAAATGCTGCGAGCCTGACAGATTAACCAAACAAGTCTAACGTCTTTCATCACATGCTTTTTAACCAAATACAATATGAAATATTGAGCATGAAGCAACTCACACAAATCATTGCTTTCAATATATTTTTCATACCTTAATAAGCTTGTTGTGCTCATGAGAGGCTTTGGACGATTGACTGGATGCTTCTAAAAAAAGAAAAAATCTTAGCACTAGACAAAAGATACTGGTATCATGTTAGAGTTAAGTTTCACTTTCAAAATTTTTTTGCTTGAAGAGCTTGTTTTTACAATAGAGTTTTACAACCGCAAAACCTACTTTGGAAAGCACCTTTATCAACAGACTTTTGCCTCTGCATTGGCTCCACCTTCTTAATATCCTTGATTTGAGATGACGAATGCTTGCTAGTTGCTGCACACAAATGCTGAAAAATACAAGATTTTTAATTACTAATGAATTGCAACAAAAATAAGGTTCACTACAAAAGCTGAGGTACGTCACCAAAACAAACAGTATCAAAATTACAAGTTCAACAGCTGAGGGCAAAAATTTGATCAGAATATTAAGTGTTAAACATTATGCTTCTGAAGCAGTACAGTAATTTTAAAGGTCTACGACAAGAGTCACATCATGACAACTCTACAGTGCTTCCTAAAAAACCTGTATCTCACATAACCAGCACTTATCAGCTTAATGGGTAGGAAAATTTATGAGGTAACAATGAAGTAATTCAACAGCACTATCATTGCAGTTTTTTGCAGAAGACATACTTACCCTGTCCACATGTCCAATTCTAATAGGCTATAGGCTTGCAGTACTTGGTTTTAGTTTCTACATCATGGTCAATTTTTTTATGTCATAGTTAAAAAAAGTGATTGTGACATCAAGAAATTGATTATGACACAGAAACTAGAACCGCAGCCCTAAAGCCCACTAAAATAGGACATGTGGACAGGGTAACCATAGCTTCACAAAATTTTCCAGTGCAGTACCATTAAAATATGAAAACAAAAATGTCACATTATTTAATATACCAGACTGAGCAAACCAGCTCCCGGTATGTTCATGTATAAACAAGAGAATACAACTTCAACTGTCATTTTTTCTTCAACAGTTTCAAAAAAACGTTGTGCCCAGCTAGATCAGACAAATCGATATGCACATGTATTGACTTTTTTGCTCGACATTGATAAGCATTAAAGCAGAAGTGAGGAACCAGTAAAGTATTGCAGGCCTTACTGATCGCATAATATTACAAGTCAAAAAAAAACATTCCACCAGGAAATACCTATAATCAGGTCGCAAATTGATCATACAATCACAGCAAATTATCACTTACCACAAAGCCACAAGCTCTTGTTTTGGTTTTGATAGCACAAGCAGAAGCAATCAATGATAAAATTGCGACATTAAACTGCCAAAAAATATTAAGGGTGGCTGCTGACACAATTTGCGATCTCCTTGAGTTTTTTTTTTCATGCATCTTGCTGTTGCTTGTTTATTTTACGTAAAGCAACGCTAACAAATTGACGCAACTGATTGATAGCAAATTAGTTCAACGTGGGAGTTTTCAACAACGTGTTTGATGTAATGTTGTATATACTCCAAACAGGTTACTGTACGACACAGGCCATGGACATTAAAAATCAAGCGAGCCACATAAAGTTCATT
Organism: Trididemnum miniatum; assembly: GCA_964006365.1. Classification (NCBI taxonomy): domain Eukaryota; kingdom Metazoa; phylum Chordata; class Ascidiacea; order Aplousobranchia; family Didemnidae; genus Trididemnum; species Trididemnum miniatum. Next base: position 3,791,408 of record OZ023245.1, read on the forward strand.
ACCCCAAACCATTATTGTGAAGTATATTTCTTAATGCGTTTGACATGCTGACCAATATCACATTTATCTATAAGAATCATACTGCATTTGTTGGGTTTATGCAACCACTATAAATCGTAACTTTCAAAATTACAATTCTGTAATGTTTGTACCAGTATATAAAGTATAAGGGCAATTCTAACGCAAACTTCACTGATTCATGTCTTCCTATATAACTCACAAACCAGATTTCTCATCTAATGATGTGAGGCAACTTGACAGTTCTTACGACTGGCTTCATTTTAAAGCATAATGGCCGTTTACCATAATACTGCTCAAAAAATTAGGCAGTATTGAAGGAAGACTTCGAAAATCATGTTTATCTGAAGTAATGACGCTAATCCTGCAGTTACTTCCAGCAAAAATATGACAATTTCCAAGAACTAACATTAATGATTACAGTATGAGAATCACCGTTGTGTTGAATGATGGTTACAAAGCAGAAAAAAACAAGCCAATCTCATCACATTTTGCTAATACAGAACAGCAATATTTTGAGTAAATTTTTTTAACAAACGTCTGTGCATAGGCATTCTCACGCAGGAAGAACAAATGCGCACATCAAACAGCAATTGCACAAATGCCGCACTTTCTGTTGCTAACTTTGCCTGTTTTATGATTTCTGAGCAGTTTTGGTTGTTTCGCAGTTTCTCAGTGTTTGAATTTTTTGGTAAACAAGACTGTAAACTTAAAATGCATGATTTTGCGCTTATTTTGCAACAGGATTTGATATTTTGGACTTTCAAAAAACAATTAATCTATTCTAGAATTATGCAGATATTCTTGGCATCAACATCCATAGAAAGAGCAAAAATAATGTCCTCCTTTGCAAAGTCTTTTTCCATGAAATGTCAAATGTGGACTAGTTAATTACCACCATAGGCAAACCCCTCCAAAAAATTTCCATGCACACTTTTGGAAAATCTAATTTGCCGCATGTCACTATTCACCCTAATTCAATGCGTGTTATTGGAAGATCAAACATAAAAAAAACATTAGGAAAAGAGGTGTCGATAACAACATTGCATTTAAGTGCGAGTTTTTAAAAATCGAGCATAATGTTGCAAAAACATTAAATATATGCTCTGCCTTGAAAATTTAGGGATCCACAAGCATGATAATTTTTTTAAAAAGGACTGGTACCAGTACTAGGCAACGTTGCAAACCATTTATTTAGTAAATTAATCACAGAGGATTTTCCTTTCGAAAAACACGTTTGAATCATTACAAACTTCTACAAAAAACTGTCACAACTCTAAAACAAAACTTTTATTAGTATGAATAACTTTCCTATTTCATTTTTTGAGCAAATGCAATCACTTACATGTTGAACAGTAGGCTTCACCATTTTGCTGCACCTATTAAAAAAACGTACTCTTAAATAACTTACTAGAAGCTAAGAGGGTTCAAATTAATGCAACTGATACTGAGTAATGGCATAATAGAACAAGTTGACACAAGTTGACAACAAGTTGACTAATCATAAACTGGCATGAAGTATGCGTAAACCTATTTAAACTGCATGTCATGTCGAGGCGACAATTTTTAAATGTTCAAAATTTTGTTTACGACAAAATTTAGCATTTGACTCGTGAACTATGCGCATTGCGCAAACTGTTTATGAACTCATCGTGAAGTTGTCAGGACAATGCGGGAACATGCGTGCCATGTCACGACCGTCATGAACTGCCACCAATAGTTCACGAACAACTCAAGAGCAATTCAAGATTACTGAGTGACAGTGATGCTCGCATCGATGCTGGGGTATATATAGGGCTTACTGAACGCTGCTCGCCATTCTAGAGATCGCCAGCGAAGAGACAATTTAGGCTATATCATCGAGAAAACATGCCTAACAAACAGCAAACTTGAGGAATGGGAAGAGCGAAGCAGATAAGGCCAGAAAGCAACAGGCCAGAGGCAGCAACCACCGAGAAAAATCATTCTCCCGAGTCATCCATATCAAGTGACAATGTTATCCTGGAGACGCAGCAGGATCCACTCGAAAGCCAGAGACAGCAATGGAGTGAGGACGAGGCTACCAGGCAGCAGTAGAAGCGAGCCCGGGTGTCTAAGAAAGAGATCCCTGATTACCGCTGGAAAGAGGCTGAGTTGAGCTTGGCGGAGCTTGTGAAAGAGAATCCCCAGCTGTATGAACAGAAGCAGAAGGAGTGGCTCAACGTGACGGCCAAGAATAGCCATTGGGACCGAGTCGGAGAGCAGCTGGAACCTCCTGCCACTGGTCCCCAATGCAAGAAGTACTACGAGAACATGAGAACCAGGGTGGGGAAGATTACGAAGAAGAGTGGGGGTGGCCAGCCACAGAGGAGTGCCCATGACGACCAGATCATAGAGACCTGGAGTTTCCTGATGGAGCTACTACTAATCTTTCTTGCCAAGGGACAGCACCAGCAGGGGAGATGTGGTAATGTGAAAGGTTCTGCATCGTTTTTGGTGTGATGGCTGGTGAGAGGCAGCAGACCCTGCAGATGTCGATCAGTCCTCCATCTACTAGGGATCAGATCATGTGTGTCTGGATCTTTGCTGTCCGCGCATGAATTCGCGTGTGGGTATCTGATGAGGATGAAGTTGTGCAGGACACAGACACACATGGTAATAAGGATGATAGTGTCGGGGTGCTGATGAATCGTCGTCAAGAAGCAACCGAACCTGTGAGACAAAATTCCAAAAGCATTCTCGGACATGCCGGGCACGAGACAACCTGTAGCTGTAAATACGTTCTCGTAGGACCAGTGACCAATGGGAGAATGGTTTCATCATCCAGGTTTGGAGAGCGAAAGCGTCATCCCAAATGAAGTGATAGGGCACTGTCTCGTCATCATTATGAAGTGGTACCGGTTGAGGCACTGCAGCTCTGTTCTCATTTACAGCATCATGAAGGGAACAGTTACTCCATGTTCCTCCATCCGACGCACCACCCTCGACTCCAACATCCACACAGAGGAACTTGTACTTAGCATCTGCCACTGCCATCATTACAATGCTATGGAAGCCCTTGTACTTCTAGTAGTAAGAGCCAGCATTGGGTGGCTTCTTCATGGGGTTGTGTTTGCCATCCACAGCCCCCAGACAGCTGTGGTAGTTCCATATGGAGCTAAACTTGGCAGCAACTTCCTTCCACTCTTCTTCAGTTTTGGGGCAGCGCAGCACTTTGTCTTTGTAGACCGCAATGATGGCTTTACACACCTCGAGTATGAACTTGCAGATGGTACTTGCTTGAACCCTGAAGCTGTTGTAGCCTCTTTCATCCTCCTCGTGGAGTTCAGTGAGTAGACTGTCATACTGTCCAAACGCATGCCTTATGGTAAACCATTCCCAGACCCACACTTTCCTTTGTGTCTTTCTTCGAGGAGGGTTGCCTTTTCTCGCTCTACTGCCTCTTCAAGCCTTTTCTGCTCCTCATTAAAAATAGCCACAGCAGCGACCAGATAGAGATATCTTCTCTTCTTCGCAATGAAAGTGTCTCTGACATTCAGCATGGTGTCTTTTCCTCAGCCATTCCAAAAATGACCAGAAATTCGGGTGCCCCGTTTTATGTGGCGTGTCCAAGTTCGCGCGACACCATCCAAATTGTGCAAACTTGTCGTGCCAATGCAGGAAATGCATAAACTATGCGCAAACTATACGTGAACTCGTCGTGCTAGTTTGTGTCAATTTGAATACTGATGGGCAAGCACTCGTGAACTACTCTTGAACTCGTCGTGAACTATGCGTGAACTAGTCGTGAGCAGTGTGAAGCCTCCCAGTTCACGGCCCAAAAATAGGACGACTTGCCACGACAAAATTGTGGCCAAAAGTCATGCAAGTGTCAGCCTGGCTTTATTTACAAAAGATTACAAAGTGTTATTCATTAAACTGCAAAAATTGTCATTGGCTATGATGTTTACAAAGCAAGAATTTACAGTCAAAACATACATCATATAGTAACAAAGTAAGCCTATACTCAAGGGCTTGCATGGTGAACTTTTTACCACTTATTTTTCTTCTGTAGCTCTTCACTGGTGCTCAGGGGTAACTGTATGCGGACCAATAAAATTGCAATTTGCCAATGAAAATAGTCACAAAATTAATATCATGAAATAAATGAAAGGTTGGAGAAATCAAAGCAAAACAATCCAATCATTTCATTGAACTAATGAGATGTTTCCTTTGCTACTCCAATGCTATTAGGCCTACTTTTTTAACTTTCTACTGCTTTCTTTTAATATGCAAATTTCAAAGTTTTTATCCAGAAGTACATCAACTGAAAGGGTAAAAACTTTTTGATCAAAAATCATTTTATTATTCTGACTACAAATACCACCACCTAAATTTGGTCCTTATTGGTACCACTCGGGGCAAATCTTTGTTTAGCAGTGCAGTTACAAACATAGCATCAACTTTCGACAGCGGCACATTGGCAAACCATCTCACTAATCACTACTCTATGCCAGTGCTTCTTAACCTTTTTGACCTCACGACCCACTTTTACTGGAAATTTATTCATACGGCCCACAAAACATGTAACAAATACGAACATAAAAGACACAAGCAATTTAGTTCTCTAATGCAAAACTTGACCTTGCTTCTGCAATATAATGAGATCCAGTCTGGGATTAATAGGGGACAAACTCACACGCATTGTGGCATGCAATGTAGCAGTTTTGTGACTGTTTCGTGACTTTGACTTTGTTATGGTTACAGTGGAAAAGCCCGATTCGCAGAGGTAAGTAGTAGTGAAAGGCAAAAGAAACTTGATAGCACGTTCTCATAATAAAGAGTATTCTTTGCCAGCTTTAATCCAGAATGCATGAAGATCTACTTCTTGATGCAGCAGTTTAAGAGTGCTGTCTTCAGAAAGTTCAATGAGTTCACTCTCCAGTTCCAAAGGCAGAGCAATATCCTCTCTTGTGAAATTCACGGTAAAAGGGTTCAAATCCATAAGTTTAAAGGCCGTGGATCTTCCGAAAAGTGCAAATCAAACTTGAGCTACAATTGATTTAGATGCTGTATTATTGTTGCAGAGATGTTCACAAGAGATGACTTGAGGTTTTCATTAAGGAGTGGAAACATATCAAACTGCTTACTGTTTACTCTTCTGTTCCAAAGACCAATCTTTTTCTTAAATCCCTCAATTTTATCAGCGACGAGAAATAATGAACTGTTTCTTCCTCGAACAAATAAATGTGGTTGTGAAAATTTGTAATTATCGCCTTCAAAACCTGTACAGAATTGGATCTAATCTGACCAAGCCTTTAAAACATCAACTTATCCAATCATACAGGGTGTTTCACAATTATTGAAACAAAGCGATTGGGCACAAATTCAGGATTTTAAATGATACCACGATGATGATTACAATTATTGAAAGGTTAAAGGATAACATTTTATAATCTGAAACTGTTTATCTTCAAATCAGAAATAATATGTCAAGAAGATTCCTAAACTACATGCTCCAGATGTCCACCGTTCTGTCAAAGGCATTCTTGAATGCGGCGTGCAAAGTTGTTGATAACACGCTCACATTCCTCCTGTGTAATGGCCTGAAATTTCTCGGTAATGGCTGCTTTCAAAGCTGCAATAGTGAGTGGGTTATCCTGGTAAATGTTGTCCTTGAGGAACTCCCACAAGAAGAAATGTGGAGGATTCAGGTCAGGCGAGTGAGGTGCCCATTCCACTTCAGCTTTGCGGTTGATGAGACGCTTTCCAAACTTTTCACGGAGCCAAGCCATGGTGACATTAGCAGTGTGAGGAGGGGCACCATCTTGCTGGAACCACTGTTCTTTCTCATCAAGGTCCTCACGCTTATTGAGCTCTCCCCAGAACGTAGCGCTCTTTTGTCACGGTTACTGCAATACCGTGATCATCTTCAAAGAAAAATGGTCCGATGATACCATGCTTGGAAATGGCAACCCATGCTGTGCATTTTTTTGAATGTAAAGGGCGTCCAACGATTCTGTGAGGGTTCTCACTTCCCCAAAACACCCAGTTTTTAGAGTTAACGTGACCGTTCAAGAGGAAGTGGGCTTCATCTGAAAACCAGACATCATTCAAGAATTCCTCGTCATTGTCGATCATTTTTGAAAAGCACTGGCACATCGCTACCTTCTTTTTCTTATCAGTCTCGGTTAGTTCATGCTTTAAGTGGATCCGGTATGGATAAAGTTGTAGATCCTTAACCAGCATACGCGTTACAGAAGAGACAGAAATGCCAAGTTCTTGGCTCCTTCGACGGAGAGATTTGCTCGGACTCCGACCGACTGACTCTTGAACCCTGCTGACATTGTCGGGGGTGCGGATTGTTATTGGAGGCCCTGAGGGCGATGAGCCCGCTACCCTACGATCTCCACAAGTGCCATGAGCTTCAAACTTCTTGACCAACTTGAAAATCTGACTCCTGTTTGGAAATTGGTTGAAGCTGAACTTCCTTCTGAACCTTGCTTGAACAATCCAGAAAGACTTCGTTTCGCAATATGTCTTCACACAAAAGACCTTCTGCTCCATCGACCAAGGCATAATTAGACTATTTTTTGTTTAAAGTATAAAAATGTTAACTATTTCGCTATGACAATCTGAAAACAGAAAAAGAATAAGGTCATTGGTAAAGGTTTTAGAAGCTGCCGCTTTGTTTCAATAATTGTGAAACACCCTGTAAGTTCTCAGTAATTTGGATTATTGCAATGCTACATACTGTGGTTTAAACTCTTCTCTAGTGTCAAAATTGCAAACAGTTCAAAATAAGTGTGCAAGATTTGTTTTTGGAGTGAAAAAATCTGTCAGTTTGCGTAATTCTACTTTAGCCATGAGGAAAGATCTGCATATGCTCCCAGTAGCCTACAGAAGTCAATATAAAATAGCTATACTTGTTTTTCAATGTCTGAGCAATGAAGCTCCTGATTATCTGCAAAATTTGATTTCATTGAAGCAAAAGAATTCTGAATATGATTTAAGACCAGAAAGCCAGCTCTGTCCATTAAATGCTCCTACGTTATTTCCAAAGTTCAATAAGTTAAAATTTGGTTTTAAATACATTGCACCGACTATTTGGAAAGAATTGCCACTGAATATTTGCTGTACAAAAAATTTTGGTGTTTTTAAAAAAATGCTAAAAACGCATTACTTTACATTAGCATTTGAAAATGATTGATGTGCTTTGAACTATGTTGTGTTAGTGTAATATTATAACTACTGTGCTACTAATTGATAGACCTGTGAAAATTTGAATGTTGTATTATCATATTCTATTGTCATATGCTTTTCGAATGTACCGTAACACCAGTTGCTGGGCCTCATGCGCTTCACTGTTTTGATATTAAGTATTAGTACTCGACTTTGTTTTATTGCATTGTTTTATGCTTTTATCCTCCTGTTTTCATTTTATCCTTCTCCTGTTATGTCGCAGTAAATTATTGTTGTCCGCCTAGATAACCTTGCTAGAGTGCTCGCACCAATGCAAGTGTTAAGGCGGGATATAAATATGTCATTATTATTATTGAATTGACAAGTTGAGTGTATTCAGCTGGTCAAACACATCTGCAAGATATGCTAGTTTTGCACAAAAGCAAAGGTCGATGTAATGCTCAGCAAGAGGTGAGCGTTGATCGTTTAGGAACGTGAAAACTTGATGCCGCAATTCAAAGAGACAATTGAAAGCACGTCCTTTTGAGAGCAACCTAATTTCGCAGCTAACATCAGTAGATTAGTCCATTTGAATGGCATAATAAGGACTCGATTTAATTCTTTCCAAGAGCTGTTGTTCGATGTAATCACTCATTTCAATGATTCTTCTCGTTATAAAGTCATTGGGAAATGGTATTGCTTGAAGTTTTGATGCAGCGGCTTCTCCAATAATTTCCCGACACATGTCAAGAGCACAGGGTAAAATAAGCTCCTCAGCCACCGTGAATGCTTTCTTGCTTTGAGCTATATGAGAAGCTACCTCATAGCTAGCCTTTAATGCCGATTTTGATTGACCAGTAAACGAAGTTAAGATTTTTTGCTGTCTCCGAAGTCCCTTTTTCTTTTCTTTCAAAGTATTCTTTGTGCTTATCTTTTACTTCGGGGTATTTTGACTTGAGATGTCTCTGAAGCTTTGATGGTTTTATGCCTCATTTGACAAAATCTGCGCGCATTCTACACATTGCGCTTTTGGCTCTAAGTCATTTCCTGCACTTATAAACTACGCACTGCTTCTGGTTTTAGTATTGACCTAACTCTAAATCTGTATCTGTAAAGCAAGACAATGGTCCTGTTTCAACAAACAAGATAAGTTTGACTGTGCTTCTACTCTGCCAAACGTATTCCGCAAGTCTTTTGTCAACTGCAATAGTGAGGTAATAATAAAACCAACCAAACTACAAATCGTTTGCTTTTGTGAAATTATAGACAATTAACTTGTCTTAGTGCACGGCCCATCTGAAAGAGGGCCGCTGCCCACCAGTTAAGAAGCACTGCTATACAGGCACGCCGAGAGGGGGGGCAGAAGGGGTCATCGCCCGGGGGCCCGGAGACACAGAGGGGCCCCGGGTTTAGAATTGTCAAGATAGAATGCAAAACTACGGCCTACGGACGCCACTAGTGTATTTAGGGGGTGCAATTGTGCTATGCACTCCCCCCCCTTTTGACTCTGCTTTTTAGTAAAAAATAACAAAACCAATGGTGCCAAGTGACTGAAATATGCCATACTCTTTTAATGGTTTCTATAGCTTATGGCCAGGGGCGGATCAAGGGGGGTAGGATGAGGGGTATGCATCCTCCCACCAGCCATTTTCAAACATGTTTTTGATGTATACAATTTTTCCATAATTTTGATCCTCTTTGATAGCAATAAGCCTTACGCCTTAAGCACGCATAATTGAAAATGTGCGAACAAAATGCGTCATATTTGACGAAGCACTCAATATAAGGGTCAAAAAATTCGAACAAAATTTGCCTGAAATTATTCAAAAAGCACTAAAATAGCCATTACAGCGTAAATTTTCAAAATTTTTCCGGAGGAGCATGCCCCCTTTTGTTTTTCTCAATCAGCTTCAAATTTGTTCTGCCGAAAAAAAATACGCTTGAAAAAAATGTGGAAATTATGACCCCTCCTTTTAAAGTTTCTAGCTTTGCCACAGGCGATAATGTTTTTCTAATTTCGGGCCGAAATTTGAACATCTGTGGACGCTATGACCTTTTTTTTTGCTCATCGCTTGATTTTGGAGCACCACTGACCAAGGGGCCCAAACGAAATTTTCGCCCCTCGGCCCGAAATTTCTCTAGGCGCCCCTGCTGCTATATGCCACTACACAGATCAATAGCATGGGTATCCATAATCTTGCATTCATGCTGTGAAACACCACTCTATGCACCATGATACAACCATTGGACTTTTTTTATGTTAATGACTTTAAAAACATTTAAAGAAACACACTCAGAAAATAAAACAAATCAATGAAGGAAAAACAACACATGCAAGCTGTTCATTGTAAAAGATGTTTGCTTGTGTCTGCTTGAGTTATTGAGGGAAGGAGACAGCATTTGGGTTTTGAACTTCTTATTTTTTCGTCTTCAATTATTGGCCATTGGCATAAGCAGAAAGCTTTGAATAGCTTGTACGTACCAACAAACCTTACTAATTTTATTTGTTATAGTTTGACTATTCTTTATTCATTGTTCCAATACTACAATCGTTTTACAGAGATTTCTGGTACCTTAAACCACCGAATGTATTGCAGTTAGTGATGGCAGTTGATAAGCACAAGCTAATCTGCTAAGCTTTTAGCGTTGCTGCTTTCTACAGAACAGCAGCAACAATTTGACAATGCATGTTAAACTTTTAAGGGTGAATCAGGGCATGTTTACTGTCTATCATGCATAAGTGATAGAATTACAAACAAAAATATGAAGCAGGAAACGCTGCTAAAAAAGACATGGAATTTGTATCAAGACAAACAGGGCAATAAAAATAACATTAAGAACAGCAAGGGAATTTAATTTAAACAAGGGCGTTAGAGTTAGCAATACGGCAAATAACAACTAAGGAGCTGGAAAACACCGCCAAGAATGACAAGAAACTTTCATTTGAACGTCAAAAGCAGGAGCATTCCACATGTTTGAGTGACATGCCATATCGTTGTTGTGCTTTAGTCACGAAAGTGCATTTTGCCACTTTTGAGTTAAAGCCATTTTTGTGTTTCAGCAAAAATACAAAATGTCGTAAGTGCCATTTGTGACGTAATAAATCGGTGATATTTTTGTTGTGACAATATTTTGGGACAACAACTTTTAGACAGAAATGAGGGTGCCCAAAAGTTTCTCCTTAGGGGATTTTTTGTCAGATTCGTGATTATAACACAAAAATTTTCGGGAAAATTTGAAATTTTTTTTTGCAAATATGCATTTTCGTGAAAATGAATCAAAGTATTTATGGCGATTTTCCAAGAAACGATGATTTTATAGAATATTTGTAACATCATAATGAATTTTGATAAAGAATTGTTTTTGTTTGTTTTTTTTTCGGTATTGTTTTTAAAAACGTCAATAAAACGTCAATATATGGTACGATAACTTTATAACCTACACTTCCTTTGGTGTTGGGTGACAACATTCTCTAAAAGGTGCATAAAAATTATTTCTAGAGGAAAGATTATACCGTATGCCACATTAAATCATACCTACATTAATTCATGCTTACAAAAATTCAGTCTGTTTTGTGTGGTTGCATTCTCAAAAAAGAGCATAACAATTATTTTTAGAAAAAAAATTATACGTCGCAGTAATTCATGCTTACAAAAATTCAGCCTGTTTTGGGTGGTAGCATTTTCTAAACCGCCCACAAAAATCGTTTTTAGAGCAAAGGTTTACCATACGTCACAATAATTCAAGATGCATTAACATGAACAGTACACAAAAACACAGTTTTTACAGCACGGAAAGGAGCGCAAATGAACCAACTACTGCAACAAACCATCAAACAGGCATAAAAACAAAAAACATTTTAAACACGCTAAAAATTGAATACGTATGACAGAAACTTGCACAAAAACCTATAGTGGTCGGCGACTATTGTTATTATAGCACTTTTGTGATTATAGCACAAAAAAAAAAGAATTAAGTTTTAGATTCGCGAAAATGGTAAAATGTCAATATATCAAAAAATTCTTCATATTTTAACTTGCAAACTGCACTGGATTGAAGAGCGTGAAAACTTTCTTGCTAGATGCATAAATAAAAATCACTTTTGCGACTATAGCACAACAACGACAATATCTCCTTTTCAAATATTTTTGGGGGGCCAAAATGTAGTAACGTTAGCGATTATAAAATATTTTGAAAAAATCATGGTTTATTTTTTCGTTTCTTTCTTCTTGCCACACTCCAAGTCAAATTTAAAATGAAAACAAAATATCATAGCACGTGCAAAGTGTGCAGAAATGCGAATGAGTAATCACTTACAAGTCACAGCAAGTTTCATTATGACGACATAATAACCACAAGTTTAATTAAAGCAAACAATCAAAACAACAGAGTGTGCAAGTCCATGTGGCACATGTGTGCATGCACGAGCTAATTTGTTAAATCATGGGTGGGACTCCTTACCTCATGCAATTTAAGGAATCGTATCTGTAACTCAATGTTGTGTCAGCACTGGGAGTAAGGGTGAAATCTTGGTCATAGTCCAAATTAAATTCGTAAAAAACGAAAAAATTAACGCCATTTCAGTCAGTTGACCCAAGTGAATATCTTACCAATATGCAAGCAATAATTACAAACCGACTACCGGTGTCACAACATCAAACTGATCAAAGAGTTTTCACTTGTGTGGCGATTACAAAGGAGGAGGTGTATATGAAGCGCCTGCTTCAAATAAGCATCAAAATAATTTTATTTGTGTTGTGGGTTCAAATTTAAACATTTGATGCGTTTCACTTTACCTTGCCGATCAAAGTGATTGAATTTTCTTTTTTTGTGACAATTGAGTCAAACGAAAACAAAATTTGTGTCAATTAATGTGCACATCTTACTGTTTCATCTGCGAGTCTGTAGGAAGTTATCTTTTTTTTGTTTGTAGTTGAAATTGTCTTTGTTATTCTTCAAATCTTCACAAGGAAAATTTCAAGAGAAGCAATTAATGTATAATTTAACGTAAGAAAGCTTAGTTCTGTGGCACAGTGGTTTTAGCGCAATAGAGAAAGCAGTGTCGTTTCATTGTGGTTAGCAGCCGGGTCACAGCAATAGACATGCTAGTGAAAAGAATTCAATGAATTTTTTATCCAGAAATTATTACAGGTACTAAACCAAGACAGTAACGAAAACAGTAGTGCTGCTAGAAACATAAGATTTTATTTTTTGCTTATTGGCATGCAAGTTTAAGCTTTTTGTGATCGAAGAAATTAATGTCAGGTAAGTAGGTAGGTAATTTATTTAGGTAACAGGTGCAGAGAAAAATTTGGATAAATAACACAAAAGCAAAGCACAAAATAAAGTTGAAATCAAAATCACACGCAACTGAAACTTCGAGGGAGACTGCAAAGTGATCGTTTAAGGTCTTTGAGTCAAGCAGCCACCTAGAGATTTTAGCAGCCGCTTGAGCAGCAGTTACCGTGAGGTTCTACAAAAATTATGACGTTAAATATGTAAAAAAGGAGATAACATTTCAAAATTACTGGTAGTTGTCAAGAAGATGATTTTTCATGTTAATTTTAAAGCTTTTGAAGGGCTGAATTCTTAATTCGAAAAATAGTGAACTCCATATTTTAACTCCATGATACTTTAATCAGCGGCGGCTGGTGTGTAAGGAGCTGCAGAGCTGCAGCACTCCACAGTTTTTGCAAGAAATGTCAGAAAAGTTAGATATAAAACAAAAAAATTGCATCAAAAAAAAATTTTTTTAAACTTTTGTTAAATTTTTTCATAATTGGAATCTCTACACAACTGAGCTGTAAATAAGTGTACACCTCCAGCCGAAAATGAAACAACCGTGAGCAGTCATGCGAATAAGAGTCTGATTCATGCAGATATTGGCCCTGGTCGGAGCTGCAGGCAGGCCAGCTCATGGCAGGTTTAAATTATTTAGAAGAGAAAAAATATGAAGTTATTGTAGTTCCTGTAGTTTTTTGTTGGTAAGGATTGGGCCTTCTTACAGTGATATGGGTAGACCAGTGTAGTAGAGTGGTTTGAAAAAAATTTTTTGTTTGCAAAATTTTTGCAGCCCCATCAAAAATGTGCCAATTGGTGAAAAAACACATGTGTGAAAATTGGAGTTCTCTATAACGGGAATGCTTCGCGCATCGAACCCAAAGATTGGATTTTTTGCCAAAAATGTGCATTTTTGCAAAATATAAAAAAAATATTTTAATGTTATATTATTTCGCAGCACCATTTAAAATGTTCATTTGATACAGAAATAGACTTTGTTCTAGTAGGAAGGGAAAAGAGAAAGTATGTACGAGATGTGAAAGTTATCCCTGGGGAATTGCAGCACAGGCTGGTGGTGGTTGATGTGGAGGAACGCAAACTGAAGAAGTCAGTAAAGAAGAGTAAAAGGGTGAGATGGAGGGTATGGAAGCTGCAGGAAAAAGAGATTAAAGAGGAATTGGAACGAAGAGTAGTAGAATTAGTGGACGCTGCATCAGTGGATTTGTGGGAGTCCTACAAAAATGGTGTTCCCCTTTCAATGCCAAGGACGTAGCTATTACGTCCTCAATAGGAATTTCATATTTGCCAAGGATGTAACTGTTATGTCAAAATTTTAAAGTTTTGTGTTTGCCACGATTAGTGTATGTTCATCATCTGCTGACGTTCATATTACGTCCATGGCACAGCAGAAATGCGCACGGTGTTAGGCTTGAGTGCTGTTAGCTAGCTGTCGTGATTTTTCAACCAGAAATACAATTTTTGCGATTTTCAAATGTTGTTTCCAGATTTCATTTTTTTAAGAGATGTATTTTTCAACCAGAAGTCAAAATTTCAAAAACTACAATCTTATCTAAAAATTACAAACCCTTTTTTCAAAAATTGACAAGGATCGATAAATATTTTCTGCTACGAGACTAATATATGCACGTGTGCGTCTTTTTGGATTTATTTGGAGCATTTTGTGTTGAAGAATGGATGTGAAGGGGCATAGAACAGTTGAGAATGCTGAAGATAATTGGTAGGCTTTTTAGTACAGTTTTATTGGTAGGCTACGTTGGCTGCTGCTATGTAGGTGAGTTTTTTGCAAGCTGTAGATATAATGCTAAGCAAAGTTAAGTCACTATTGGTGGTGGTAGATTTTTGTATCAGTGTACAATGAAACTCCAACGCTGACTCATCATTACCGATGATGGTAATGGAGCAAAAAGTGATGAACTGCTTGGACCAAGTCGTCAGACTACGCAAAAAAGGTTGATTTTTGGTGAAAGAACTCTGAAGATTGCTCATCAGATGATGGCAAGTGATGAAAGTATCCTTCGTGTGTTTGGGAAGCATTTCATCAACGAAGTACCAGCGACAAAAAAAAAGAGATTCCCCCCAAAACGTTGCCGAGTATGTAACAAAAGAGAGCTTAGAAAATAAGCACGCTTCCACTGCATCGTTGGTCCTTCAAAGCCAGGATTACACTTGGAAAAATGTTTCAATAATTTTCACACAAACATGAAGTACTGGTAATGATATGTTTGTTGAGTGAGTTCAACTAAAGATGAGGAACCAAACCAGGAGTAAAAGAGTTGTAAAATAGCATTTGGTGATGCCATCAATTAGGGATGGGCAACGTGGAACACCGAATCCGGTGTGATTCGAATCCCAAAGTATTCGATATGCAAAATTTTATTTATTGGAATACTTGGGTTCGGATAAAATTTTACTTATCTGAATATCTGACCTCAGCAGGGCTGACAGCGCTGAGGTCCAGGCTGACTGGAAAACATTTGGAGAGATTTGAGCGGAATTTTGGACTTCTTCGGATGTGATGACCTTTCTTTTTTTTTTTTGCTCTTCACAAGAATTTGAGCGGAATTTTGAACTTCTTCGAAAAAATTCGGTGCTCCGGATTCGGTTTTGTTCCGGAACAGTCAAATGTTCCACATTGCCCATCCCCACCATCAATGAGCTGATGATGTCATCCGTGAACTGATAAGGTAGTTGATGATTTGGTAACAAAGAATGCGTAGTGTGTAAGCATTCAAAGAAATACCTTAGCTTCGCATACACAATAAATTGTTTATCAAAAATCTTGCGTGAACACTGCATAAACCTCGCTGATTATTGATCAGCACATCACAGCAAGTTATTGATGCCAGACAAAGCAAGTATCCAAAGAACTAAGATGCGAGTCTATATTAGTCAAAAAAAATATAAAAATTCAGTCAATCATACTGTAATACAACGAGCGTTTTATGGAAATCAACGTTATGACGTCATACATGACGTAAAATTACGTCATTGACTACGTACGTGACATGTTTTTTATAAATATGTTTGATTCCAAACATAAATTATATTAGCTATACACAGACCGGCATAAGATTATTTAAAAAAAAGCGTTTTTTCGTAAAATACACGCAGCACACGCAAAAACACAATTGAAAAAAGGCATGGCACTGAAAGGGTTAAAGGCTTGTGATGATTTGTATGGAAAGACGAAAGGGAGAAGAGATCAGGGAAACACATGGTGGTGGAACGAGCAAGTAAAAGAAGCGATAGATCAAAAAAAGAAAGCATTTAAAACATGGTGCAAGAATCGATCAGCGGAAAATAAAAGTAATTATAGAATAGCAAGAAATCGAACAAGGAAAGTGGTTGCAAAAGCCATGAAGCAGGCGGCTGAAGAGGAGATGAAAGTGCTATATAACAAATCAAACGATGTTTTTAAGTTTGTGAAGTTCATGAGAAGGGATGGAAAGGACATAAATGGTGGAGGTTGCATGAAGGATAACGATGGGAGACTTGTGGTTAGTGAAAAAGATCGTGGAAAATTATGGAAGGATCATATGGAAAAGATCATGAATGTGGAGAACGAATGGGATCAGATGGCAGAAGCAGATATGGTTGAAGGACCAGTTGAAGAAGTCACTTATGTGTAGGTGATTAAGGCTATGAATAAAATGAAATTGGGAAAAGCAGCTGGTCCCTCTGAAGTAAATATGGATATGATAATGGCGAGCGAAAAGTTTGGTGTGGGAGTACTAAAGAAGCTGTGTCAGAGAGTTCTAGATGGAAAAGGTATGCCAGAGGAATGGAAAACAAGTGTTGTTGTTCCAATCTTTAAAGGAAAGGGAGATGTGATGGATTGTGGAGCATATAGAGGAGTAAAGCTGCTGGAGCATGCAATGAAGATAGTCGAGAGAGTGCTAGAGAAGAGAATAAGAGAATTAGTGAAGGTTGATGACATGCAATTTGGCTTTATGCCTGGGAAGGGCACGACTGATGCTTTGTTTATTTTGAGAAGGATGCAAGAGGAGTTTCGTGGAAGAGAGAAAAAGCTGTACATGTGTTTTGTGGACTTGGAAAAAGCGTTTGATAGGGCTCCCAGAAAAGTGATGAAATGGGCATTAAGAAAGAAAAGCTTACCAGAAGTGTTGGTAAAAGCAGTAATGAGCTTGTATGATGGCTCAAGGACGAAAGTCAGAGTTGGATCGGGTTTTACAGAGGAATTTGGGGTAAGGGTTGGTGTGCATCAAGGGTCTGTGCTATCACCATTGATATTTGCTATTGTGGTTGATGCAGTGTCAGAACATGCAAGAGAGGGACTATTGAATGAAATTTTGTATGCGGATGATCTTGTGCTGATGAGCGAAAATTTGGAGGATCTAAGGGAGAGGTTCCAAAGGTGAAGATGCATAGGAAAGCAAGGGTTTGAGAATAAATATTAGAAAGACTAAGATGATGGTGAGTGGTGCAGAAGGGGAGGTTGTGCGTAGCATGGTGGATCCGTGTGGAATATGTGGAAAAAGAGTTATGTCTAACGCGGTGTGGTGCACGCTCTGTAAGAAGTGGATTCATGCGAGATGCACCAAAATGAAAAAAGTATCGTGCAGTTTTGCACAACAGTTTGTATGTAGAAGATGTGAAGATATTGGAGACGGAAAGGAAGAACCAATGGAGGTGTTGTGTGATGAAGTGGAGACTGTGAATGGTTTTTGTTATCTTGGAGATAGGCTGAATGCTAGTGGTGGGTGTGAAACTGCAGTGACTGCAAGAGTAAGGATCGGTTGGATGAAATTTAGAGAATGTGGAGAGTTGTTACTTGGGAGGTTTTCTTTGAAAATGAAAGGGATGGTGTATCGTAGTTGCGCAAGATCAGCAATGTTACATGGAAGTGAGACATGGTGTTTGAGGGAAAATGAGATGGTAATTTTGAGAAGAACTGAAAGAGCTATGGTGAGATCAATATGTGGAGTAAAACTAGTGGATAGAAAGAATACTGAGGAGCTGATGAAAATGCTGGGTCTGAAAGAAACTTCAGATAAAATGGCTAAAGCGAATGGAGTAAGATGGTATGGACATGTGGTTAGGAGGGATGATGAGAGCATTTTGAAGAAGGCAATGTTTGAAGTGAATGGACCACGAAAGCGAGGACGGCCGAAGCAAACATGGAAGAAACAAGTCGAGGAGAATATAAAGAAGATTGGGTTGAGGGTGGAGGAAGCTACAGATTGCGCGAGATGGAGAGAGGGAGTGGGAGCGATTGCTGAAGGAATGAGGTGCATCCGGCCACCTTCGGACATGAGGAAAAACCGGATTAAAACTGGACGATGATGATGATGATTTGAAGTTTTAGATGTTAATTTCAAAATTTTGTTAGAATGCGATAACTCTTAGGCTTTGCGCAACACGTGCAAAATTTGACAAAAAATTAACAAGTTATTCACATTAACTAAATAGTAACTATGTTATTCACATTAATTAATTGCATCACTTTGAATTGCTACGTTGTATAAATGGAGTTTTGATGTAAACTTCAACCCAGCAGGTAGTCCAAAAAATTAACAAATTCCCACGGTGTTGTCGACTATATCCAGCTGTTGCAATTGCAAAACCTCTTTAAACTTTTGCCAAATTTTCTCTTTGATAATTGATTTTCTCACGTGGCTTCAAACTTAAAAGGCTTGTTTAATTTCAAAAAATCATTTTAGAATTTGCTTTTGCTTAGATTCTACTGTAAGTTTGCATTATTGAGAACGAATGTCAGCTTCAGGAAAGTCATTTTCAAGATCACAAGTACTCTGTCCGATTTTAGGAAAACCAGATGACTTGAAAACTAATGTACTTCCGACAACCGAAGAACTTTTGAAATTCTATTTGCATTTAAAGCTTGAATCAAATTCAAAAAAGCCTACCGGTTTGCTATCCAAGGTAGTAGATGCAGTCATTCAAATTTGGAAAACCAGTTGTGTGCCGATTGTTTCAAAACCCCGTGTAACTGAATTACTCCAGAAGAAACTCAAAAATTTCGCTGATTTAAAGAAGAGTGTGAGCCGCAAAGAGACTAAAACTTTCAAAATAAAACTAGCAGCATTCCAAGAAAGCATTTGTAGTTCATTTGATCTATCGGCCTGCAAATGCAATGATTTTACAGCATGTAATTGCCCAAAAGAAAAGAAAGTACCAATCCAAGAGCGCATTTTTTTGGTAGATTAAAGATCAGAAAGAAAAATTTACATCGGGACAATTGATAAAAAGGTAACAAAACAAATGGAAAAGTCATTTCAAAGAAAATTGAGTTGAAGATCCGCAGTACACGCTACAGCTCACAATTGGACGATACCATAGAACTCGGACCATTTTCAGCCGCATCTTCAAATGAAAATTCGGATGAAGATAGCGACTGGGGCGTTCCATCCGAACTGAAATCCAAAGCAACTCGAGCAAAGTCATTACGAAATTTGGCAGTGGCCTGTGACAGAACTGGTGTATCAGACAGAGCAGCAGCAATGATCGTCACTGCTGCATTGGATGATATCAACTCCGGATGCCCAAATATTATTGATAGAAGTAAAGTAATAAGAGAAAGAAGGAACAACTAAAAAGCAATGTCCTTCCTGGCCTACTGCATCCTCTTGTTGGGTCAAAGGCTATAACAGCACTCCATCACCAACAGTGCAAAGCACTCCAATAAATCATACCGTAGAGCGAGACAGCACTGTTTCTGGCTATTAGCCTTCATCAGCCGCCCTCAGGTAAGAAACATTCTATCTTCCAGGACGAATGATCTTGCCAGGATCACTCATCCCTTCGGATAAATATTTCTTCAAGAATTTAACCTTTGTGGTACGCAATCCACTCGTGTGGCTACGTCACCATTCCAGTCAAACTCTTTACGTGGCCAGGGTGAAGAGCAACAACTAAAAAGCAATGTCCTTCCTGGCCTACCAGACGTTCCTCATGACTTCCCAACCGATAGGCTAGGAAGGACATTGCTTTTTAGTTGTTGCTCTTCACCCTGGCCACGTAAAGAGTTTGACTGGAATGGTGACGTAGCCACACGAGTGGATTGCATACCACAAAGGTTAAATTCATCAAGAAATATTTATCCGAAGGGATGAGTGGTCCTGGCAAGATCATTCGTCCTGGAAGATGAATGTTTCTTACCTGAGGGCGGCTGATGAAGGCTAATAGCCAGAAACAGTGCTGTCTCGCTCTACAGTAAGAAAGAAGGAAATCAAGAATGCAAATCGCAGAATCAACTAATTACGAAAACATAATCAGTATCTATTTCGACGGACAAAAGGATCATACTTTGGTGATGGAAAGATCTGAAGAAAAGCGAGCTAAAAAAGAAATTATTGAAGAACATATTACCGTTTTGTCAGAGCCTGGAAGCAAGTATTTGGGCCACTTTGTGCGAGCTAGCGGTGCTGCAAAAGATACAGCAAACGGTCTTTTAGCTTTTGTGCAGAAAAGCAGATTGATGTAACCAAAATTGACCCCATTGGATGCGATGGTACAAATGCCAATGTCGGTTGGAAATCCGGAGTAATACGTAGATTAGAAGAAAAATTAAGAAGACCTTTGCACTGGATTGTGTGCCAGCTACATGGTAATGAATTACCACTCCGTCATTTGTTAATTCAATTAGATGGAAAGACCAGTGGGCCTCGTCAGTATACTGGTCCAGTTGGAAAGCTTTTTCGTGAAACAAACTTCGAAAACCTTCCGATTATTAATTTTGAACTAATTTCTGCAGACGTAATTGACATCACTGAAGAGCACTCCAGTGATCTATCTTCAGATCAAAAGTACTTGTTTGAAATGTACAAGGCAGTATCAATAGGTGTATGTAAACCTTCACTATTATCTAAAAAACCTGGAAAAATGGCGCACTCTGGATGGCTGACCACTGTATCAAGAGCACTCCGACTGTACGTTTCTACTGAAAATCCTCCAGAGAATTTACAACTGATAGTAGAGTATATAATGCAAGTGTATACTCCTATGTGGTTTAAAATTAAGCAAAGTAGTGATATCTTGGACGCCCACATGCATGTCTTTGAAACAATTTCAAAATATCAAAAGCTGCCTTCAGAAGTCCAAGATATTGTTACACCTGTCGTGGAACGCAATTCTTTATGACGTCTATCCAGAATCCGTTTTATATGCAATGATTTCAAGCACAAATGAAAATCACAAAGAACTTGCATGGAGAATTCTGCACTGCAGAGAGGAAAAAAGTTCTTCCTGCATCCGAAGCTTCAGAGTACCAAAACTTTATATGAACGCTTGCAGATACACAGAGATAATCGACTGGAGAGACATTTCTGTTTCCGAACCGATATTCACTGCATCCATAACAACAGATGAAATAAAAAAAATGATCATTACAAGAAAATTCATTGATCTTAACGTTCCCGCTTTGCCATGTCATACTCAAAGTGTGGATCGTTACATTAAACTGGTCACCGAAGCGTCTTCCTCTGTATGTGATAGCAGTTATAGAGATGGATTTATTCTGAACACTTTAAAGTCAAGAGCGGCGATGCCACAGTTTAATTTAAAATCTCAGTGGACATCTTTGGCGTAGATTCCAGCATTTATGGTTGGGCTAGGGTAGGGTGGGAATCCATACTGGCCACCTCCACGGGGTGAGTCCTGGGATATTTTATCAGCAAATTAATGAAATTGTTTGATAAAGTATGCAGAGAGCGGGATGGATAAGCAAAATAGATACTGTAGCTTACAGAACATTTTCAAGATATCTCCAAATTCTCTTTGAAGCTGGAGCGTTAGGCAATTGCAACACTGCTGGGTTGAAGTTTACATCAAAACTCCGTTTATACAACATAGCAATTCAAATTGATGCAATTAGTTAATGTAAACAACATAGTTACTATTTTGAGTCAATCGCACGGAATCAAAAAGGCAATTAAGCGAAGAGAACGATCAAAAGAGTCTTACTGAACTCATATAATAATGAGCTGCTTAAAGTATGCCAAGCTGCAAAAAGCATGGGAACTTGTTAATTTTTTGTCAAAATTTGCACGTGTTGTGCGAAGTCTAAAGGTGCGTTTACACGTGCGTAGTTGTGATCGGGAAGTTTGTTTGTTTTATTATGTTCAGATCGCGATCGACGATTTCTACTACGCGCAACTTTGTGCAAAGTTGCGCGAGTGCGCGCATGCGATTTGATCTGCGCTACGCAGAAATTGCTTAAGGAGCGATTTGCGATTTCAACTACACGCGATTGCAGATTGAAATGTACGAGCCTGGCTATTAACGTTCAATCAAGCATAACGAAGCGGTTTTACCAAGAAGTTGCCATCAGAGATAAGCAGTCAATCTGGCGATTTGAGTTTCGCTGCGCTGCGTCTCAAAAATTGCGATCTGTGGGTAAACGCGCCTTAAGAGTTATTGCATTCTAACAAAATTTTGAAATCAACATCTAAGGCCTCAAATGAACATTTTAAATGGTGCTGCGAAATAATATAACATTAAAATATTTTTTTATATTTTGCAAAAATGCACATTTTTGGCAAAAAATCCAATCTTTGAGTTCGATGCGCGAAGCATTCCCGTTGTCATAGAGAACTCCAATTTTCACACACGTGTTTTTTCACCAATTGGCACGTTTTTGAAGGGGCTGCAAAAATTTTGCAAACAAAAAATTTTTTCGAACCACCCTACTGTGTAGGCTTAGTCTACCACTTTCCTTGATGAGATGATGGTACTGGTGGTGGTAGACTAGGCTAGATTATGTGATTGAGTAATAGCTGGTGTGTAGATGAAGTTATATGTTAGGTTACCATTACACTGTCCACATGTCCAATTTATGTGGGCTTTAGGTCCACATTGATGTGGGCTTGATGTCACAATCACTTTTTAAAATTAGACAGTGTCAAGAGCACCAGCCCGGTTCCTATAATCAAAACTCCGCTGCACCAGACTGCTTTGTTTGTTTTTATATTTGTATATATGATGTTGCTGTTACGATGCTGTGTGGGACCAGTTTCCATTATCAAAACGCAACTGAACCTGACTGCTTGTTTGTTTCTGTTAAAGGTTTGCCGGTGCTTTAGACACTTCCTTTAGGCTAATTTAATAAGGACTTCGACCAGAACATACTTAAAAGAACAAAGAATTCACTTGAAAATCAGTAAAAAAAATTCAAATGTGCATGTTATGCTACAAGTAAAGGTCTGTTTACACTAAATGCGATTTTAGTCCG
Organism: Trididemnum miniatum; assembly: GCA_964006365.1. Taxonomy (NCBI): domain Eukaryota; kingdom Metazoa; phylum Chordata; class Ascidiacea; order Aplousobranchia; family Didemnidae; genus Trididemnum; species Trididemnum miniatum. The sequence continues at coordinate 3,814,074 of OZ023245.1, forward strand.
ATTTGCTTTCGTACGAAGTTTCATCAGATTTTTGACGTAAGCAGTTGACGAAAATATCTTTCACACAATACAAATCCAAACAGTTTTGCTTCCTACCGGTTGTTTTGGGAAGCCCCTAACGATTGTATTCTAGAATGCCACAGATAGTGACGTAGCTTTACGTCATAACCTCTAACAGTTTCGTAGCCTATGTCACTGTACGTACGAAAAATTTCATCGTATTCTGTGTAAACACACCTTAAGACATTTAACTGCTGAATACGATTTTATAATACAATGCGACGTGTGCATCGGTTAAATTTCGATTTTCATGAATTATGGAATTCAACATCGAAAATGACCGTTCTACAGAATGATGCTGATGTAGGATGGTATGTTAACCACTTGGCATACAATGCTGGAGAAATATCTGGTCTACTCGACTCAAGAATGGTTTTTGTACAAATTTTTTCTCAACTAATAATACAAAAGTCGCTTCAAATGCTTTGTGAAAGTCGGCGCAAAAACCTGAAATTCTCATTTTCTCTCTTAACATAAAATTATCAAGTTTAAAGTCTACAGGAACTGTATCTTGTTTTTTCACGATTATCAATTTTATAAGTTTTTGCGCTACCAAAAATAATTTAACTTTAATGACTTTTATCCCCCCCAATTTATAACCACTTCCACACTTCATATTTAAAGAGACTATGGCAGCAACTTTATAAAGTAAACGCAATTGCGTTTCTAGATTGAATGTAAAACCAAAATTTTGGAAGAAGCCACAAAGAACATTTTTGTGGTGGAACAATATGCTTAACAAATAAGCATACACAATAGCATTACGTTGAAGTTTTTGCGCTACCAAAAAAAATTTAACTTTAATGATTTTTATCCCCCCCCTATTTATAACCACTTCCGCACTTCATATCTGAAGAGACTATGGCAGCAATTTTATAAAGTAAACGCAATAGCTTTTCTAGATTGAATGTAAAACAAAAATTTTGGAAAAAGCCGGAACAAACATCTTTGTGGTGGAACAATATGCTAACAAATATGTGCACACAATAGCATTACGTAAACTGGCAATCTTTATAAAGCTAGCAAACTTTCTTTTCGATTACTTTCAAGTTGCTAGCGTTCACACGCTTAACACACCCCCGAAATGAATTTTCATTTCTGTCATGAAGACAGAAATGAAAATTGGAAAAAAGGCAATTTCATTGCGGCTCGCTCATGTGAACTCTTCCATTGCATACAGACTTTACCGATATGAATTTTTTTCTTTGTGGGCGAAATAAAGCATCATGTGAACAAAGCCTAAGGCAGGTACAGTTACCAAAATCAGTCAGAAAGATGGACTTAGGCCCATGCTACAAGAAAAAAATAAAAAGTGAAAATCACTAAAGTTGAACTTAAGTCCATTCAAAACTGAAGTTGTACTTAAGTCCATTCAAAACTGAAGCAGCGATATATATGAAATATAAATAAATACTATGGTAGGCCAGAAGACTTACTAAATAGACGCTGTACATATCAGCTCTACCACTAGTTTTGCGGTTCGACCACTCGATCAGGTTCAAACCCAGAACCTTGTGATTGAGTGCTTACCTCCTTAACCACTTGGCCACCGGGCTTACAGCATTTCCAATGCAATTTTTGCTATACAATACTCATTCTATTTGAATAAGCAGCCGTGGTGAGAGGACGTGATTTGTACTGTTAACTACAAGCTAAAGACACTCAAGCAAAGTACTATAGCACCATCAAGCAAGAAAGGTGCTACACAGAATGTAAATAATTTTACTGAAGAAGACAGAGAGCAATTAAAAGAAATTAATTCTACTATGAAAAAGCTAATAGACGAAATTAAAGAAATGAAATATGAACTTGACTATGCTAAGGAAGAATTGAAATAACAGGGGTTGACACTAATTTTGTCAAAATTGGACGATCAGAACAGGAGTTATTAGCAAAAAACACTTTTCACTCTAGTGCCACCATGAAAAATGTGGCCATTTTTTTTGAATAGCGATTACAGGAAAACTACTGGTCCGATTGAATTGGTTCTTTTTTTATTATTGTTTAAATGCCAAGCACTTTTTTTTCTGAAAGTTTGATCAAAATCTGAGACATAGGGTTACAAAATTTAATTTTTTGGTCTGTATTAAAATGAAATGATGACCCACCAGGGTTTATATGCGCTGTTTATATCAACGTTGGATCTTGAAAAAAACTTTTTTGAAAGAAAGTGATTGCCTTTTTAACCCCCTGGTCAAACCCTGTTTGTGATAATGCAAAAACTAGCCTACTTTAGTCAATTAGCCTTCCTACGACCCAAAAATCAGGTCAACTAAAATGTTTTTCAGAAAATTTTTAATCACGGCTTGACAGCTTGAGTTTCCGTGAAACCTTTCCTCTCCTTAAACGAAGCACAAAGAATCAAGCATAAGTGTGAATAAAATATCTTGACTGAAACCTTCATTATGGCATTATATAGCTCAATTATGGTTAGCTGCAATTGTGCAATAATTTAGACTAGAAACATTACAATCTGATGGACTTTAACCTCCAAACTACTGCAATTGTAGTGTCTTTACGTCATCACCGAGTAACATCATTGAACCCCTCCCCATTGAAAAATCCTGCGTACGCCACTGTGGGTATGTATAAAAAAGTTGAATGATGCAGAGAGCATAAACATCAGTGTTTTCAGTGTCTTTTGAAAACAACAGAGAAGTTGAATGATGCAGAGAGGATAAACATAGAGAGTACAGCAAGAAGTTGATTATGATGCAGAAACTAAAACCAAGAACCGGGGGTCTACAGCCCACTAAAATTGGATATGTGGACAGGGTAATTGTACTTTCCACTGCTTAAACAGAAGAGTTTACTATTTTCTGCTATGTTTGCACCATGTACCAGTAAAAACCATGCAATAACTACATCACTTCTAGACTAGAGCTGGCTGATTGAATAGCTTAACAAGCAAACCTGCCCACCAACTACGTCACAAATAAATTGACCAATTACAAGCCAGTATTCTTCGGACTTTCTTTTTAACATAACTGCTTAACCAAAGCGAATTCCGCAATCGGACAAATGCTACTCGGTAAGTTGAAACTCATTTAAACTATTTTTTTTTAATATTTTTTGCCACCGAACCTTGCCTTTAAATAAGACTGACACCAGCACCACGAGTTATATGATTATTCAGAGATACACTGCTGAACAGAAAAGCGGTTTGAAGATGACAATATAGCTTGCTCATACCCAAAACGACCGTGAAAAAGTAGTAGACGGTGGACACATGCATGCGTTCAAACACTTTAGTTCAGATCAAATTAAAAAGTTTTGGAGATGCTATTTAAAAAGTTCTGAATGCAAAGCGAGGATTCATACAATTAATTCATTGGGAATGACCCCAACGCTCCTCCTTAACCCATGTAGGAGTTTCTACGAGGCATCAGTCACACTTACCAAATAAATCAATAACTTGAATTATTTTTATTGCTTTTGCATGATTGTGTTGCTTTTTTTGCAGTTGTTGTTTCTTCGACTATTCATTACACATGTGATAAATCTGTTGCTTGTTTTCATTTTCTAGAATTTTTTCCAGCTATGCCGAAATGTTTTAAAAATAATGATTATATTTAAACGTCGGATGGTCAGTTTAAGCAACAACATAATTCATTTAAAAGAAAGCGCTTTTCTAAGCAATAAATGAAGTAGTTACCAGTATTTTTTGCATATCAATAACTTCCAGCATCAATATTTTCCATTTTAATTTAAAATTTTCATCAGTAAAAAAAAATGAAACAAGAAAAAATGAAAACATTTACAAATACCACTGCAAATAGAAAATCTATGAAAAAATTTGATTATAAAATTTTCAAATTCGATCAAGAAAAGTGATGGTAAAAAGAACTGGTTGGTGGTACAAAACTTGAAGATTGCCAACAAGTAAGGTTTCATATTCCCAAAGCTTTTCGCCTGACACTTTTAAAGGAATTGTCGAAATGAAGAAAATCGAGCTGAAAACATTGGGATGCATTATACGTTTCCAGTTGAACAAAAATAACCGTGTCCACTAGGGTGTTGCAGGCACCCCAACCTTCTCTGATTAGTCTGAACCATTTTTTAGTATTGCAGTTTGATCATCTGACTATGAAGTTTCGAGGCATTTCATTAATGTTTACCTCTGCCACTGAGGCCATTTTGAGACCCACGTTTTAAGAAATTTCATGTTTTTTGCCACTAGAGGGCAGAATATACCTGTGACGTCATTTTCACTGTCTTTGAAATCTGCTTTTTCGTGTTTTGCACTGTTTAAAAAAAAATTTGTTGAAATTGGTTGGTTCACACCAAAGATATTGATGTTTTAGCACGTTTAAACGACGTGCTAGCGCCCCTAGCGGCGAAAACGTAAAGTGAAGTATTTTCATAAATACTTAGACGATTTTGACAAAATTTACATCTACCTCCAAGTTTTCAGGATCAAGGAGTTCAATTTTGGTGGTATTTTTATGATAAGGAGGACGAGAAAACATTCAAAGATAAAGGCATTGGTTTATCCAAGCGCTCAGATCTACAAATATTTTGATACTAATTTAACAGCTACAAAAGGCAATTTCATCAAACATTTCATTCATTTCGCTCTTGGTGAAGTGAATTTATCACGATTTCATCATCTTTGAATGTAGCTGCAAATGTGGCCATAGCTTTCTTTTCTTGACTGGTTGTGTTGTAATATTGCAGCTACGAGCAATGGAAGATCAACTTATGATTAAGTAAACTTATAAAAAAAAACTTTATAAACTGAAATTCTGAAGTTACTGCTAGCTGATTAGCTACAAAAACGTTGTAGTTATTTGTTAGCATGCAGTAAATATCACCCCGAAAGTTTTCCGGTGTTGTCAACAGGAGTTTTATTATGGCAATGAGTGCATCATATTTTGTTTCACGCTTCCTGTGTGAAAGTAATTAACTGCAGATCGCAAAGTGCATTTGAATAAAATACTGCAGGGTTCATACGCAAAATTGAACATAAATTTCAAGACTTTTTCCAGACTTAATTTTTCAATAATAATGCAGTAAAAAAGTATAGTTGCATCTTTGAGATTAGAGACGTTTCAAGGGCTAAGCAAAAGACAATAGATAAACAATAAACATCCCAACGCTATAACTCTACGCAAAGCTACAACACGTGGGTATGCACATAATACGACTTGCAAAATGAAGTTACTACAAAATTTCTTGCATCATGAAAAGCATGACTAAAAAACACAGTTGGGCACCTATCTCACAGACGAAGTTACTACAAAACTTCTTGCATCATGAAAAGCATAGCTAAAAAACACAGTTGGGCAGCTATCTCACAGTTACATATCTACATCTTCCACAATCTAAATCAAACACTGTTTTGCATAAACATGGCAAAGGCATCAACGCACCAGCATACAAAGAGTCCAAGACTGGTCTACAATAACGAGCTTGCTACAGCAAATTCTCTCCTATTGCATAAGCTATAACCAAAATCTAAAAAATGGTATGAACATTGGCTCAGCTATCTCAAAACGTAATACATAATGGCAAGATAAAATCACAGTATCAATCAATCATCGTAGTACTCTTGGTAAAATAGATGTCAAACTCAAGAATCTCAAAACAGTTATCATGAATACTACACTAATGCCTTCATAAGCGTTTCCTCCTCTGCAACTAGTTCATCTGCTCTAGCTTTAACATTCCCACACACCTGGGGCTAATTCCGAGTTTTTAAATTCTGACCTGGACATGACAGTATGATTAAAACAAACATTAAAAAACAGCTGAACCAAAAAGACGCTTAAATTAGTTTGAGTTCTTCAATTTTTTGCTTGATTTGTTCGTCACGCTGAAGCACTTCGGTCGGCTTCCTTGTCTTTGGCAGATTTTCTGAAAGCATTGAAGTTGGTAAGTAGCTCCATTTTGTTTTCTTTTTCGGTTTGCAATGCTAAACTGTCAGCAGATGCATGCAAACGTCGTACACTATTTTCGATGCGATTTCTTTTGGTTTTCAAAGAATTATTTTTCCTCTTGAGCCAATTTCCGTTTTCGTGTGTGCAATGATTCTTCCTTCGTTTTCCTAACCCCCTCAAGGTAATTGTGATAACGATTTCGGGCACCAAGGCATATTTCAAAAACTCTTTGTCCACTTCAACATTTGCCACTCTACCCACAGATCGCACATGGTCTACAATTGATCGCCGAGCAACAATTGATTTAGCTTTTCTGTTTTCAGTGAGTAGGTTTTTATTCACTCAAAATCCGCGTTCGACTGATGCTTGCCCATGGGATAACAAAAGCACTATTTTTATTACTCTCCACAATTCTTGTAGGTTTGGGATGTAGCCAGATGAAAATGATAAAAGTGATCCAACCATGTTTCGTATTCAAACTCTGCAATAACCTCTTTTTTTTCATCCATAAAGCTTTTAAATTCTGATATAACTTCATCACATTTATCTGCTTTAATTCTTCCTGTATTGCATAAAACTTCCAAACATTTTGTTAGTTGATCCACAGAGACCTTGCGATCTTCTTTTATTTTGAGTGGATTTAACCACTCAGCATTGCGCACCAGTTTGTAATTTAGTGGAGACTTCTCCAGCAACTTCTTTACAATAGCGATGTAAAATCCTTTTGTTTCTCTCTTTATGTTGAGCAATGCCAAATCGAATACTTTTTTGTGCACATTCAAATTCCTCAACTGTTGCTCTCCAATAAATCCCACATTGACTTCTGAAGCATCTTTGGGATACTTGGTTTCAGAAAATTCCTTACGAAAGTTATTTTTGAATAATTTAATTGGGGTTGTTATCTGCTTCATCACATCGGTTTTAATGAACCGTTTTAGCAGTTGCTTCGTCAGCTTAAACAAGTCGTTTGATAAATATTATAGATTAAGTCTGGAAAAATAATTTCTTTTTCCATACTAACAAACCAAAAAAAAATTTTTTTCCAGCCTTTTCCAGTCTGGAAATTGACCAAATTTTATTCCATACCTTTCCATACTTTTCAAGACCGCGTATGAACCCTGATACTGATACGTTAATTCTTTTTAAATATGAGCACTTGCAGTGCTGATAATAAGCTATGTATCTTGCCCGAAACCCCTGGACTTGAGAGCATCAACACATTTGGAGCGCGGCTACCTACTTACAAACAGATTCTTTTTTGTGTTTTGACTAACCTGGAAAAACTGAGAAACGAGGACAAGACGAAGAACAAGAAAGCGATGAGATCTTGTGCGAACTCAGTTGTGGCTGAAGTATTAGCACATTACAAAAAAGCACAACGTGTTCTGGCACTCCATGAAAAAAAATTGCGAAAAAAATTATAGAATTACAACTCACTCTACAGAAGTTTATTCAAAATTATACCTGAAAAAAGAAATGGGCACCGTAAAATTGAAGAAGTCTAAGAGAAATTAAAACAAACCATGCTTTTTGGCCAAGAGATGATGAAAAAAGAAAGGAAAACGAGATAGGGAAAAGTAAAAAAGAGGTGGAAGCCATCGATGAAAATATTTTGTTTTTGCATAGCATGAAAACAAACGTATTGCCCATTATGCTACAAAAGATGAAGAAACTGTGATAGCGGCGGAAGCAAGAAGCTTACACAAGGAGAATGTTGATAAGGCTTTGTTAAAGCAAAATACTATAAGCTAACATATAACCTGAAACCCATATACAACCTGAAACCCATATTCATCGAGTGACAGCAGCACACACGAAAGTGAAACAGAAGAACCCACTACTTCCACTCTTCAACGTTTACACAAGCGTGTAGTAAAAAAAGACACAATATGTAATACTTCACTTTACGTTTTCGCCGCTAGGGGCGCTAGCACGTCGTTTAAACGTGCTAAAACATCAATATCTTTGGTGTGAACCAACCAATTTCAACAAATTTTTTTTTAAACAGTGCAAAACACGAAAAAGCAGATTTCAAAGACAGTGAAAATGACGTCACAGGTATATTCTGCCCTCTAGTGGCAAAAAACATAAAATTTCTTAAAACGTGGGTCTCAAAATGGCCTCAGTGGCAGAGGTAAACATTAACGAAATGCTCCGAAACTTCATATTCATAGTCAGATGATTAAACTCCTATACTAAAAAATGGTTCAGCATAATCAGCACAAAATTTAAATTTCATGGGGCGCCTGCAACACCCTAGTGTCCATCCATCAGAAACAAGGGCGTTAATGCATGGTTTTCTCAGTGCGTAGACAAAGTCTTTTTGCCGGCACAAGATTGGTTGGGAAACTTTAATACTCAATATTCTCAAAACTGCACGGCATTCAATCGCCCATGCAAATTGACCAATTATGAACTGAGCTGCGACTCTGCCATTGGACAACATTTGTTGACCAATCAATCATGCACACTACTCAACAGGGACGATAGATTTTTGATCCCTTTCAAAGATCGTTATGCGTTTTATCTCTCTGCCTTGGAAAAAAGTTTCTCGACCAATCTTGTGCAGGCAAAAAGACTTTGTCTAGGCTGCATGCTGGAAATCACGCTTTAACGCCCTCGTTTTTGATTGGTCAACCTTATTTAGTTTCATCCAATTGGAAATGTACATCTTTTTTCTCTTTTTTCCACTATAAAGGCATTCTCAGCTCTGTTTTTTTCATTCTGACGATTTCCTTGACAAGTGTCAGACAAGAAGCTTTGGGAATATGAAACCTCTTTTGTTGGCAATCATAAAAAGAGCATTCAAATTATTATTCTAAAAAGTGCATTCTGTACAATCTATATAGTCTGTCAAAAATTGCGATAAAACACATTTTGCGCCCAAATGTCGTAGACAAGGGATTTCAATTTGAAAAACAGTGTTAAAAGAACTGCAAAGAACAAGGAACTTCAATTTGAATGACAAGAGCATTAGAAACACCAAGAACGACAAGGAACTTGAATTTGAAAAACAAAGACTTTGGAATCATGACAAAGTAAAGAACCGTGAGGGATTATTTGAACAAAAAGAGAGTTGGGAAATGCCACCAAAAAAACGAAGTGGGACTTTAATTGGAACAACAAACGAGCTAGAAACACTGCAAAGAACAACAGGGACTTCGAACTGGACAACAAGAATTTAGAAACACTGTGAAAGACAGAATGAGGTTATAAGTCATACAATGTGACAAGCGCTTTTCGATTATGGGTCAATTTCCTCGCGCGGAAAAATGACATCATCTGGTTCAGTGTCCTCTACTTGCCTTGGTTACTGTTTTACTATTTTAATATATGAATACTCATTTCTAAAAAAATTTACTTTACACCAGTCCAGTATTGCTAAAACCTGCAGGAGCACAAGGACTGCCCGTGCAAGTGAGTTAGGAGCAAAAGAACCGACAGTGATTTATTACTAAGGTTTAGGGTTCGATTAGGATTAGGGCACTTAATAGTAACTCACTTGCACCCTTAGTAGTCCTTCTGCTCTTCACTCACTTGCAAGGGCAGTGCTTGTGCTCCTGCACGTTTTGGCAAGACCCCCACAGGTTTCAGTAGAAGTGAAGAGCAGAACTGCTAGGGGTGCAATCGGGTCGCTGCTTGACTTGAAGATCTTTATTGGTCACTTTGCAGTCCCCCTCAAGATGCGTTTTCTGTTTTTGATATGTTTGTGAAAGTGTATTTTGTTTTACTTGTTTGCTTTTCTTACTTTTTTGCATCTCGTGAATAAATTTGAACAACTACCCTATACACTACTCGCAGAGTATTCCTAGCTATCCATCATCCATAACAAACACTCGATGCAGCAAATCTGATGCACAACATTTTCTAAATGTCCATCCAAATCAAGTGTCAGCTTAGCACGCCAAAGCTCTTTTGGGATGTCAGAACTTTTGTCACCTGGTCAGTGGTCAGTTGGTCACAGGTCTTTCATCACTCTGTGCTTTGCCATCATCAACAAAAAATTTGAAAGCATATATCCAAGTTTTTAAGTGAAATTTCTGCAGTGTCTACAGCACCAGCAAGCTTTTTCTTCCGAAATTGCTCTTTGCACAAACCAATCACGATTAAACATAAACTTTAGGGCTCGAACCTTATTCCTAATTTTTCCACACCTACCTGTACCAGTAGCCTACTCTAATACCGGTACACGTAATTTTAATGTTTCAAGTTACTGCTGATGACAATATGCCAGCATAGCAGCTCAGATGGTCAAATGGTAAGAGCGTTTGTCTCTTGAGCTGTAGACTCGGGTTTGATTCCGAGTCGGGTCAAACCAATGACTTTAAATTTGGTATTCACAGCTTTCCTGCTTGACGCTCAGCATTAAAGGGACAGTGTGGAGAAGAAGCCGGCAAGTTTAAGTTACTTGTTGTGCCATTGGGAACGACACTAAGTGGGATTCCCCCATCTTGGTGTAGTAGACAGAATTCGCCCCTTTCTGACAAAAGAAAGTAGGCCTAAGCATCCAATTGGCGAAATTGAGTTTTGGAAGAAATTAGATTCCTAGAATATTCATTTAACTTTCTGACAAAAAAAGTAACTCCACCGTTTGTAGTTTCTGAGATAAAATTGCAAGAAAAGAAGCAAGACACAGATTTAAGAAAGTTGTTTCTGGCAAAAAGAAGCAACTAGCCTGCATCAAATTTTTGGTTACTATATATAACATAAACATGGAGAAAAAGGTCAGACTGCCATTTTTGGGTTCAAACTCACAACCTCCGGATAATGTTCTCTTGATCCAGCATAATTTAACATCAAAACGGCTTCAGAGTCTACACTGACGAAAATAAACAGTGTGTGTTTCTTCATTTTGTCAGAAAAGTTTTCTTGTTATTAGATGATTTTTTTCTTACGAAAAGAAGTAGCTGCTAATTATTTCATTTAAAATGCTTTACCATTACTATTTTAAAATATGACATAACCGGTAGGTTATGGTTTAAGTTTGAATTTAAGCCAATCTTTCTGAAAGTTTCATCCTTCCACTGCAACTATGTCACTATGTGTAGACGCAAACGTGTTTCGTCAGTTATCTCAAAACTTGTATTTTTCACTTAGCATACTTTCTTTTGTCAGAATGGAGCAGAGATGGCTGGCAACTCCTAAGTGAGCTCATATAGTGCTTTGATCGCTTTCTCGTGATAGGATAAATATGCAACTAAATAAATAAAAAATAAAAAAACACCAACTTCATTCAAAAAACAAACAAGCAGTCTGGTGCAGCAGCATTTGGTAAATGGAATTGATCGAGTGCTTCAGACCCTACTGGAACCCAAAATTTACAGAAAAAAGTTAATTTCGAAAGTTCCAAAGGTAATCTTCCGTCTTTGATCCATCCCAACCATGATCAGTGATTGATTTTGTTACCCATTCCAAATCAGTTCACTTCAGGACTTACAATTTTGTTACCCATTCCAAATCAGTTTACTTCAGGATTTGTCAGCGACATGCCTTAGCCGTACCATGCGCAGGTTACAGAACCTACGTGACGCATTTGACAAAATATACGCTGTAACGAGCGCAAGCTTACTTTGCAGTTTCCCTCAACTACTGTTGAATTGTCTGTTTAACATAAATTGAAATAACCTCAGCTATTTATTATGATTCGGTTCAAAGGTTCAGAGTCTCTATTTAATACTTGAGCCACGAAACTGCAAATTTGAGTCTATGGTTCAACGTTCAGGGAACAAGCTTTAGGTCCTCATTAACCAAAATGGTGAAAAAAAAATTTGTTGGTGTAAGTGAAAATTTCAAAGTATGGTGCCACAAAAAGACCAGGTGACAAAAGTATTGACAAACTTCTTCTGTACCAGTAAACATGTACAAATTTTAAGAAATAAAATTGTTTAAAACATCAACTTACAAATGATCACCTTTAGATTTTCATCCAGAAAAATTCATCTCCGACAAGGTCTATTGTTTTTCTAATCTACCAGTATTCTTTTTTCAAGTGTATTCTTGTCTTAACATCAGTCAGTAGTTACTAGGTGTACAGATACTTCCCACAAAATAATTATCCATAAGAATTAATAAGAGCTATCCTTGTAAACTACGAGCTGCAAACTGTCAAACACCTTTTAATATTAAGAGAGGCCTACTGGTACAGGTGGTACCGGTATTAGGGTACCGGTAGGCTGGTAGGAGTAGTCACTTATTGCCAAGCATCAACAAATACATAAACAACATATAAATTTTACCTTTAAAATGTCACCAGAGAGGCAACTAGGTCACCAAGTAGATTCCTCCTCAAAAAAATACATATATATAATTTATATGTATTTTATTGAGGAGGTATTTTTTAGTTTTTGAGTATTTTTTAATTTATATCAATAGGAAAACACGACGTTGTGTTTTTCCACTTCATTTCGCTAATATCTCAAAAATTACATGCGATAGAAATTTGATTTTACCTTTAATGAAGAATAGAGGCTAAATATCAAATGTATGCAATAAAAAAAAATTGAAAATTTGGCTACATTGTATTCTTCCTGAAAACAACAGAAATCTTGGGTCACTTTCATTTAAATCACTTATTTTGGTGAAAAAACAGGAACTGGAACAAGCTAGCAAATGTCCAGGGGTCGGGCAGGGATATCTAGAACAAGGGGATGAACAACTCATTTTTGCATGTGACACTAGTAGGGTCAAACGCATTTTTTCCAATTTTGACAATACGTTAGCGCTACAGGTCATAACACTCAAGTACAACTAACAAAATGGTATTACAAGTTATTGTAGTGACAGTTTGAATAGGATAGCGTTTTGCATAAATGCTTAATGCTCTGCTTAAAAAAGAGCAAATAACAGGTGTGGTAAAAGGCAATGCAATACCTTTATCACAAACCCAAACAGCAAATGAAAAGCAATAAAACATTAATAGTGTACGCTGGTTCACACTAGCCTACTTCTTAGCCGAAGCTTTTGAGGTCAATTTTCAAACTGTGTACAGCATTTTTGCCGGTATTACGTCATTGGTAAGTTGTCAACTGCAGACAATGATTTGCAAAGAGCAAGTAAATTTATAAGTTCAGTAGTTATAGTGACAGTTTGAACAGGATAGTGTTTTGCATGGATGCTTAATACTTGTAATTATTAATCTGCAAAAAAAAGAGCAAATAAATATAACAGGTAAGGTAAAGTGCAATGCCATGCCTTCAGCATAAACCCAAACAGCAAATGAAAAGCATCAAAACATTTACAGTGTACGCTGGTTCATACCACTTCTTAGCCGAAGCTTTTGAGGTCAACTTTCACATTGTGCACAGCATTTTCGCCGGTATTACGTCATTGCCAAGTTGTCAACTTCAGACAATAATTTGCAAAGAGCAAGTAAATTTGTAAGCTCAGTAGTGGACTGGAGAACCTTAGATGTCCTAAGATGACTGAAATACACTTTGGAAAATTAGCACCACGCACAAAAGGCTTTACTTGAAGGTTGTGTATGACAATGACTGATGCTATTGTGGTGCGTCCTAGAGTTGTTCAAAACATCCAACCTGTATGCAGTGAAATAGCATAAAACCTTCACCAGACATTTTCACATAACCGCTTAGTAAGGGTTCCAGCAAGATTTTTTAATTACATTCTTCAAAAGTTGTGAAAGATTCACTTTTAAGCAACACTTCATTTTTTTTTTTTGCGAAACAACAGCATTGTCTTTGCCGCATCTTGCAGAAGATGACGATGCTGTAGATTCGCCACAGAAGATTCGCCACAAAGAAGATTCGCCACATAACAAATATGTGACCGAGAATTTGAGCGTAATCGTTGCACAAACGTTTGCAACAGTGCAGATGTGGAAGATTCGCCACACAACAGTGATAGATTGGGGTGGGGGGTTGGGGTTAGGGGGGTTGGGTCGGGAGAGTTGGGGGTTGGGGTTAGGGGGGTTGAAGTCGGGGGGGGTTGGGGTCGATAGAGTTGGGGTCGGGGTTTTGGGGTCTGGGGTCAGGGGGGTTGAGGTCGGGGGGTTGGGGTCTGGGGGTTGGGGTCAGGGGGGTTGAGGTCGGGGGGTTCCCAATTCTCCCCAAACCCCCAACCCTAACTCCCCCCCGACTTCAACCCCCCTAACCCCAACCTATCACCGTTGTGAGGCGAATCTTTCGCATCGGCACTGTTGCAAACGTTTGTCCGACGCTTACGCTCAAATTCTCAGTCACATTCGTATGTCTCACCCGTTGTGTGGCGAATCTTCTGTGGCAAATCTTCCATGTGGCGAATCCTCTGGCAACCTGCAATGCTACCACTCCACACACTGACCCATCCAAACCACCTCACAACGACACAGTCTAGTCTACCATATTTCTTACAATAGATGAAAGTGAACAAAGGAAATTGCCAGTGGGCTAGGGTATGCAACAGTGCAGTGTTCCCTCTACAATTTTGACTAGTGCAAATTTGCCCAAATGATAAATTCATTAAAATTTTTGCCCAAAGATTTCACTAATTTGAGGACCACTTTTACAAAATTTTTGCATTAAATTTGCTTTTCCAAGATACAAGCTACAGTCTTGCATTAAAATATTCATGTTTTTTGTTAAAGTTTTTCAGTTTTGCATTTTATAATATTAATTTCTGGTTCAAAATCAGAGAAACTTGCCCAAAGATTTCGCATTTTTCTCAAACTTCTCACTCTAGAGGGAACACTGCAACAGTGTAAAATGGAGAACTCTATCATTCTACTGTTGAGAGTCATGGGCAAGATAAACCTTTCTGTACTAAAGCGATAATGATAACACTGGTCAACAGTAAAATTTAAACAAAAATGCCAATCAACTTTTCTAATAGAATTTTTTCCTCTGATTCCAAATCTGCAGCCAGTTTTTGTCCATCACGTCAGGTTTAAAAGATACTTTAAGTTTTTTTATCGTGTTTAATTTTTTACAACGTAATTGTCACACCACAATTTACCTTTGTCGCAAAACAAAGCATTTGGTTGTGACATCACAATTTTTCTTTTGTGAGTAGGCAAACGCCATAATTCTACATGATGTGAACTTTTCAATAGCATGCAGCAGATTTACTGTATCAGTTATTACCAATCTTTTTAGTTATTACTTGAATTTTTAGTTATCTGTATCAGTTATTACTTGAATTTTTCCAAGCCTCAGATCATCTACTACTATGATTAGTCTTGACAGCGCAGTGCTTAGCAACATTTTCATTGTAATAAAGCTTAAATCACAAACTCCTCATTTTTACACCTTCTCACTTTTTTCAGAACTGTTACCGAATAGAAGGGTTTGATTGAAAAAAATCTCGTTTGTGACAAAATAGAGGGTCGAACTAAACACCGTATGGGACCTTATGGGACCGTATGGGCACTTATTGAAGGGTCGAACTAAACACCGTATGGGACCATATGACCGTATGGGCACCCTAACCCTAACCCTAACTCTAACCCTAACCCTAACCCATACGGTTTCATAAGTGCCCATACGGTTCAATAAGAGCCCATACGGTGCCCATACAGTCCCATAAGAGCCCACACGATCCCATACGGTGCCCATACGGTTTCATAAGTGCCCATACGGTTCAATAAGAGCCCATACGATGCCCATACAGTCCCATAAGAGCCCACATGGTCTCATACGGTGCCTTTACGGTCCCATAAGTGCCCATACGGTCCCATAAGGGCCCATACGGTTCCATAAGTGCCCATACGGTGCCCATACAGTTCCATGCGGTCCCATACGGTGCCCATACGGTCCCATACGGTGTTTAGTTCTACTGCAAAATAGATGCTACCTGCAGTAGTATGAAATTACGTGGGGGTTTTGACTGTTATTTCCAAGGAAATTATTTGCTGCTAAAACTGAAGTCATATTTTTGATTGTTTGCAAAATATGTCACAATAAACTTCTATGACGTTACAAAGATTTTGCCTATGTCATAATAATGTAAATATTGTGACTGAACAAAGGTATTTGGTTTCAAATAAAAATAAATAAAAATGAAAAAATCTAAAAAACCTGACATGCTTGACGAATATAGCTTGCAGATTCGAAATTAGCGTGATTGATTTCATAAGATTAAGGTGTTAAAGTCTCTGCAATATTTAAAAATCGAAATTTTGTTGACCAGTGTAATCAATAATTTCAAAAAAGCTCTGGGCGATACTGATCATTGATAAATCTCAATTTCAAAAAGCGATATCGGGATATAATCGATAAATTATCGCCGATAAACTTTTTTGATAATTGTTGCAGTAAATTTTGTATTTTGTTGCATATTAATCCTCCTATGACGTGAAAGCAATTAATGCGCTATACAAGCTCACTTAGGAGTTGCCAGCCATCTACCACACCAAGATGGGGGAATCCTGCTAAGTGTTTTTCCCAACGGCACAACAAGTAACGAAGTAATCTTGGTGGCTTGTTCTCCATACTGTCCCTTCAATGCTGAGCGTCAAGCAGGGAAGCTGTGAATACTAAATTTAAAGTCATTGGTTTGACCCGTTTCGGAATCAAACCCAAGTCTACAGCTCTTTGACCCGTCTCGGAATCAAACCCAAGTCTACAGCTCTCGAGGCAAACGCTCTTAACACTCGGCCATCTGAACTGTTAAAATGTGAAAGAGAATTGCCAATGTGAACAAAGGGAATTCAATGTGTTCTGCGTTTGATGAAGTTTTTTTGCAAGTCACATACAAAAGCAAAAATGCTTTTCTAGATCTTTCTAGAGAGCAGTTCACACTCTGCCATGGTATTAAATAAAACAAAGAGAGATGGTTTTAAACTGCAACAACACTTCATGGACACCGTGTATTTTTTTCATAGCGCCAATTCATTTACCTTGAACACTGCAAGCATAAAAATTGCTTATCGCAATAACAAAATAATTACATACTGGTATATTACAAAAGCAATATCGGTAATCGATAAATCAAAACTTTTCTGAGCGATAACGATAATCGGTACCTGGTAATAAATTATCACCAATAAACTATCTTGATAAATGCTCATCTCTGACTATTGTTTTGATGCTTGGATAATTTTTAGGGAAAACACTGAAAAAGCACTTAAGTGTTTTAACAACACAGGGATTAGCCTATTTAAACAATTGAACACTGTGTGGTATTTTGCCATTGACCGGTGTTTCAAGGAAGTGTCTACTTTGCCGTAGACAGCAAAATACTAATTGGCTAATTTTCTTAAAACCAGTCATGCATATGGACACAAGCTGATCAACAATCATGCGTATAAACACCACACTCAGTATTTCGCTGTTACCGATAACAATCGGCAAAATATACACTTCACACTTATTTAAAAAACAGCTTGGTTATTTGCACATGCACATACGGCAAACATGACACTTTGTCTATTTTGCTAACCTACCGGTACCTCGTCATGACCCCAATGCGATCCTACTTAACACTGCAAAGGACTGAAACACCACAAAGGAGCAACAAAGAATATAGGCCTACCGGTACTAAACACCGTAAGGTAGGTCAAAGGACTTCAAATTGATCTACTAAACACTGCAAAGAATGACAAAGCTGCAAAGGACGTGGAATCATACTAGCCTATAACAAAAAATGACAAAGGACTTTAAAAATTAGGGTTAGGTTTAAGGTTAAATTAGGGTGAGGCTTGGGATTATCAGGTCCTTTGTCGTAGGTTGTGTTTAAGTCCTTTATCGCTTTTTTGCATAAGGGCTGGTAACGTTACCTGAGAAATATGTTGTTTTGCCTGAGAATTACGTTGCAGGGCTGGTAACGTTACCTGAGAAATATGTTGTTTTGTCCGAGAAATACGTTGCAGGTCTCGTTTGTCAAAATAATGATTAATTAAGGGGCGCCCTGTTTTGGGGTATGACAATGACTGATGCAAAATGATATGTAGCACCAGAGTTCTCTTTAGGGGTTAGCAAACTCTTTCTCATTTTTGTTTCTTTATTTAACCGACACGCTTCAATGAGGTGATTCAAAATTCGATAAGCGGTACCGTAGTTGTGGCTGAAGTCTGCTGCAAAGCTGTGCTTAGACTGGTTAGTTCGTCTATAGTTTGTCTTTGATCTGTATAAAAACACTGTTTCTTAAAGCAGAAATGTATCTAGTTTTAGTCATGTCATTGGTCTGTTACAAGATGATTGCCCATAAAGCGTTAGGCTAGGCATCCTAAAGTTACACCACAATCAAAGTCTACCGGTACCGTACTGTAACAGTCTAAACTTATGCTTATTCATATATTGGGCTACTGATGGTACCGGTAGCACAGTAGTAGTTTAGAGCACAGTAGTAGTTTAGAGAACAGTAATACAAGCTTAGGCTAGTGTATGCAGCATGGACCAGTAGACTGTGGCTTAATTTCATAGAGCCCTGGCTGATCTCTAAGTGGTGGTATACCATATACCGGTACCAGTATACGGTAGAAATAGGCCTAGTCTGGCAGTTGCCATCATGGTAAAATGGTTGATACTTGATAGATTGTGTGTGTAGCCTACCTACTGGTATACCGTACTGTGTTATATACCTGTACGGTACCAGTAGCGGTATGTTCCTATGGGCCAAAAGTTAAAAGAGAATAGCCAGATAGCTGCAGTTACAGATGTTATAGATTACAGGATTAGGCCCTATACAGTAATGGTAGGCCAACCATATGCATTATGCATAGCCTGAACAAAATTCAATGTACCGGTACCTGTAGGATAGATACCGGTACCAGTAATCATCATGTTTATGTTAGATACTGGTATGGTACCAGTAATCATCGTGTTTCAACTTGGTTTATTTTTAAAATTACGGATATTGTAGGTTGTTTCATAGTAATCTGATAATGGTAGGAATAAATAACTGTGCTATTCCTGGCTGTACTTACACCAGATTCAGATCATCTGAAAAAAGGGCAATTTTCGCTATACTTCGGCCGGATTTAGCAAGAAATGAAAATGAGAGAAGCTACAGACAATTATTGACCAAGTTCATACTATCAATGCGTGATGCTAAATCTGGTTTAGACAACATCAGTTTATTGCTACAGAAAGAGAGGTAAATCATAAATTAAATTTGTATTGACATATAAGCAAATTGTTTTATTGTGTTCAAGTTTTTGTTAAAACAAATAGACTATTCTTTACAAGTGTTTTAGTTATTCATGTTAATTAAAAATAAGTAGTCAGAGATAGTGGTGATAATATATTTACAAAATGAAATCAGCAGACTTCACTCTTCTTTGTTTAAGCTGGCCACAATAATGCATGTTGGCCAAAAGCTTTTTTTGTTCGAATTGGCTCCGTCTACGGGCCCGTAACTTTATCTCTTTGGTTTATTTTATTACTTCGTTACGCTTTCGTACATCCGGGAGAGCGTCAAGGGATAATAAAAGAAACTAAGAGCTTATAGTTACGGGCCTGTAGACGGAGCCACTGCCTTTTATGTTTTCCTCACTAACAGACTAACCCTTATTCTAACTGTTTGGCAGTGAAAAAAGGCATTAAGCAGTTATTGATATAAAATTAAACAAAGAACAATTAAATTTATGTGTTAAACGATGTAGAGCTCATGTTAAAATCAAAGTCAATAATTTTTACAGCCCAACTGGCTTAATACTTATGATAGTAAGTAAAATATTGTTTTAGAGCGGGAATATGTGAAATCCATTTTAAGGAGGAAGACATAATTCATAAAGGAAAGATAAAAGCTTTAAAATCTGGAGCTATGCCTTGCAAAAATTTGCCAAAACAGAGTTCCTCTTTTCAACTATCCAGTCGCAAGGCCCCAACTGAGAGAATTGATATACCAAAAGTATATCACAGAAAGCTTAAAGATGTGCTGCAGTCATACGAAAAGTTAAACCCAACATTAAAAGGTACCGGTACTTTGGCATCATTTCACAACAAGAAAACGTTTGAAGTTAATGTCAATTTATTTCACTTTTTTGTACAATGTAAATCAAGGTCTATACCTGTGCTACATGCATATGATGGTTGATCATTGTAATATGATACCGGTACTGTTTTATGTATGTTCAAGTTTATGGCAAATCATTGCATGCTCATTGAGAGACTGGTTTGGACATTTTCGAAATTTTCCTAGGGTATATTTACCTATAACTTGCAAACTTACTACTATTGCATATTATTGTAGGCCTATACATTTGTTGTTTGGTCAAATGGCTCTTACGTGAATCTGAACTATACTATCAGATAATGTAAAACTCTTATATCTTCATTATTTTAGAAAAGTGGAAAATTATTAGTTCAACAACTTGTTTGCAAATTATTAGACAAGAACAGAATATTCTCATTCCCAGATTTAAGTAAGTTGGTTTAAGCTTTTACATTTATGTGATAGTGATACTGGCTTCAAGGTTTGACAATTATTCTATCAGAGTTTGCTTTTTGATTGGTTTCGTAGTGTTCACTATAATCCCATGTTGAACGTCAAGTTACTGCGATTTCATGGAGTAATGTGTAGTACATTTTTTGTTCAGGGTTACTTTCAACACAGATGTCATCATTGAAACATTTGAACTATATGGTTGGCGTGTGCAGTTTTCAGCTCTGCAATTTACTACATTACATGCCACCACATTACATGATTTCTTAAGTAAGTTTATAAGAGTATGTTCTTGTTTTGCCAGTTAGATATGTTTTGTTGTAGAAAGATTATATTGATTAAAGTGAGCAACAGAAAAAAGCCACATCTGAAAGTAACAAAGTAGAAGTTTTTATGCAGTCCTATAATTTGTAAGCTTCATGTTTAGGTAAGTTAGAAAATTTACCAATCTGCCATGGAGTTGCCAGCAACGATATTCCACAAAGCGTCTCTCACCCTATTTTATTGTGGGAAGGTTCTAAAGTGATTGTTCGTAATACTTTCCATTCGTTGAGTTGTACGATATGTAAGTATTTTTTGCGTACACATATTTTGGTATATTTGCATTTAGTGAGTTACTGCTTTATTTCGTCCATGAAAATTAATTTTCCATTCGCTGTAGATTGTAAAGATCGCGAATCAAGTCAGTGCAGTCTTTGTGCTAAATTGGAACAATCACTGTGTATTGATGTTCGTCACAGTCCTGTCAATGACCAGAACGTAAGTATGTTAGGTTGTTGTGAATATTTAGCGTTTTTAAACTGCTTTGTTAGATCAATATTTGCTTATTGCTTTGCATTGACTTGTTCTTGTAAGACGTTTTTGAGCTGTTTAGTTTTGGTCAGAACTTAGATACACAGTCCAGAACAGTGTCGATTGTATCGGCTGAAGGTTAGATAATTCGCATTTTGTTGTAGATTTGTAATCACAGTGCTGTAGCAGAAGATGATGAGCAAATGCCAGCTATGTCAAATGAGATGTGCAATCAAAAAAGTGATACCGAAACAGTAGGCGTATATGTTATTGGTCTTTACAGTTCTTTTTATACTTCAGAAGTTTGTTCTGAATATCTGCTCTGACTAATGCCAGTGTGTGTTTGAAGTTTGTACATCTATTTATTTAAAATTTATGTTGAAATGAGATTTTATTCCGCACTTTTCAGTTGCAATCTCTATTAGATTACATCACTGATGTTGCTATTTCTTGGGCAGACTGTGACTGTTTTTTGTGACGACGGTGATTTGTTGAATTCCTGGTAGAAGCTGTTTCTTCAAGAGCAAAAAGAACATGCAAACATGCCACCTCGTCGACGCAGGTGAAACATTTATTACAGATTTTATAATGCATATTAAGCAACAATTATTCATTAGTAGTCTTTCCATTTTTTGTTTGTGCTAGTAGTTGCAAAATTGCATATTTTCTTCTGCAGTAAGTACCGCATAGCACAGGGATTCGCAGCAAATAAAGACGTTTTTTCAGGTATCATCCAGATTCATTGCGGTGGTGCATTGAATTATACAGTCGATCGCCTGCTGCTTACCAGCACTTGACCACCAGTGGCGTGCTTGCTTTACCAACACGTCAAACAATAGACAGGTATAGGTAAGTCAGAAAATTTATGACTAACGATAACGTTACTATGAAAAATTAATATCGGAAGTTTTTACTACTGGTTATATTTTTGTTTGCTTCATTTTCTGTTGCTGTTGATTAGACCGTGGTAGAATTCTGTCACTAGATGTTTATTGCAATGTTTCAGAAATGGTATCTCACCGCAGCCGGGGTTGAATCCAAGTGCTCTTGATGAAATATCCCGCGTAACTAGCAGATGCAACGACAAAAAGCTGCAATGTTACTTGACTTTAGATGAGATGAAAAGTTAGTCGTAGTTAGGAATTGTAGAAAATGAGCTGAAAGTCTATTAGCATCAGATTTTTTAGCTTTCTTGATTTTTTAGATGTTTTAGCATCAGATTTTTTAGCTTTCTTGATTTTTTAGATGTTTTAGCATCAGATTTTTTAGCTTTAGATATTAGCTTTCATGAAAATATTGAATGTCTTCCACTTGAAGTCTTCCAGCAAGAATCTTTATTGCTTCCAAAGAAGTTACTATATTTGTATACCACTATCTGTACTCTTACTGACTTGTGCAGTGCAAGCGTGTAGAGCTAATACGAACGGAACTGCTTCCCTGGTCATTTTAAGATGCAAGACGTTATACTATAGCCAACAGCCACGATACTTCGAAAAATTTGTTTGTTTGCTTTTCTGTATGTACATTTCTCAATAATTGCTGTAGTCTTTATCAGCTTTAAATATAATTATTTTAACAGAAGAGCTTCTAAGCATGGATTACCGTTCTTGTTTGGGTCATAGTACTTTTTGTTTCTAATAAAGACTACTCATTTTTAGTAAAAGAAAACCTGGTTGTTAAAAATGGGAAATTGGTTGGGTTTGTAGATTATTGCGATGGAGCCAATACTGCTGCCGCTCTTGCTACACACATTCTAGGTAAGTCGATTAGGTTTGAAATATATCGCAAATCAGTTGAACGACTCTGTTTCCTGCAGTATTTTACTTGCGATCTTCAAATCACGAAATTTCGATTCCCATTTCGTGGTACCCTACTTCCAGTACTCCTTCATACCGCATATCTCTTCTTTTTTGGGAAGCTGTTCGCGAATGTGAAATTAGAGGAGCGTCGATTTTAGCGGTTATATGCGATGGCCATCCGAGTAATCGCAAATTCATGAAGCTAATTAGTGCCGGTAACAATGAAGATATTTTGCATAACCATTACACTGCTCCTAATCCATTTGCTGAAGATCGTGACATCCTTCTATGCTCGGATCCATCACACCTTCTCAAGGTAATTTCATTGATATGCCTATGTAGTAGTTTTTCCCGTTACCGTTAATCGCTACTAAGTTTCACGTATAAACAGTACTTTTTCTCTTTCGTTTTTGATTGTTCATCACCACTTCATAAATATTAAGTTGTGTAGAAGTTAATTTAGCACAGGTAAGCAGCTTTTTATTACAGACTGCCAGAAATTCCCTGTATTCTTCAAAACCGGGAGGAACAAAATATTTGCACAAAAATGGCAGAGATATATTATGGTCTGATATTACCCAGCTTTTCACGAACCAGCAAAGCTCAATGTTGGCGCAGCAGTGTCGGCTAACAGTCGACAGTGTATTTTTGAATAGCTATTCAAAGGTGAGCTTTTACATTACTAGTATAAATCGAAAGCACTGTAAGCCCAAAATGTACATTTTTAGTCTCAAAACCAGCTGTCTAGTATAATACATTGCACTGTCTTGTTTCAAGTATTATCATTTTTGGCATTTTGCTGCACATAGCCTACCAGCTATCTTTTGATTGGCGAAGAAAGCAGAACATTCATTTATCAATGGTGAATTTCTAAGCTGCGGTAATTGCTTTCTGTATTTGTGATCGAAGTTTTTTTATAGATGAAAGTGTCCTTAGCGAAAGAGGTTTTGAGCTGGGGTGTTGGAAAATGTCTGGAATTGGTACCAACGTCTCAAGAAACTGCCGAATACGTTTTACTATTCGCAAGGTATGCACGACATGGAGATTGCTTATGAGTAAAGGTGCGTTTACATTAGCGTAGCTTAGATCGAAAAGATAGTTTGTTTTATTATATTGAAATCGCGAGCGACGACTCGAGCAATCGAAACAAAATAAAACAAACTATAATTTCGATCTCAACTGCGCTAGTGTAAGCGTACCTGAAAATGAATTAAAAATTTAAATTTATTGGGCCACTAACAAAAAGTCTTGGACTTCGAAACACTGCAATGGCACGCGCAAAATTGAAAGCAGGCTCGTAGCAATTTCCTCACAAATGTCAGTTTGGCAGTATAATTTGTACGACATAAATCCGAGCAACAGTTATTGCTTGGTTTCTCTCCAAATTATTAGTTTTTTTTTAGTTGCGGCCTGTCTAACGAACAACGCCCCGACGAAAATCAAATGTCCATGGTTTTTTATTTTTTATCTGTGGCGTGTTACTGGGTGCTGAAACTGCTGATATAATTGCAGGTGGTTTGAAATTATGAATTGCGGAATGCGTAACCCTGTATGTTCGGTGGAAGATGAGCGTTTGAGGTGGCTTGAAGATGAATTTGTCACATATCTATTGGACTGGAAGGTAAGTCAATAACACATAGCGGGTTTCATAATAATGACACATGGTTAAATGACGACGCTTATTGTCCGTGGCTGCATCTGTGCTATGAATGCGGACTAAATCTTCAAGAAAAATACTAAAGCTTTTAATGTACTGTACTTTGTACAGTAGGCCTAATGAATAGCGTATTTTTTCATAGTGCGAAATTGAAAGCTTCCACAAACGGGAATCGAAGCGTATAATTGCTTTGCCTACACTCGAGGGTTTGGTCTTCACTTCAAGAAATTATGTGCGCTTGGCAAAGCACCTCTTATGCAATGGTGCTTCCAAGGTTTGCTTCAAAACTTTCAGCCAAGATGTGCTGGAAGCGTTTTTTGGAAATGTGGTAAGAATATAGTGCTTAACGACGTAATGTACTTTGATGCAATTCTGTGCCTTTCTTACGTTAACATTAGTACGGTTGAGTATTTCTTGAGGTACCGGTACTAGCATGACTATTGGCTTAAGCATATCTGGGTTTGGTTTACAAAATGTCCATCTAAATACCACAATAACAAAAATCGAAACATCTTTGCGGATTGCCGAGCAGAATAATGATCGAATTAATGGTATTGAGAGCTTCAAGCTGTAGTCCATAACTGTAGGTTACACTATGGTTTCGTATTTGCTCTGGCGCGGCTGCAATGCTCACTTACTGTACGAAATATTATAATAATACTTGATTACTTGTGCGTTGCAGAGGAGTTCAGGCAGACGATCAACAAATCCAGACATTTTCCAAACGGCTTACGCAGTTGACCATATAACCAATCGCAAAGTTATCAAAAAGGTCAAAGGCGGAAATACTACGTACGGAAGAAAAAATCCATGGACAGAAGTGTGCGAAGAGCCATTGTCTAAGCGAAAGCGATGACATGGAGGTTCAGTGTTCTCAACCGCCAGTCTGTGCTAAATATATTTCCAGTTTGTAACTCAAATCGAAAATGGGTTTCTATGTGCGTAAAATACTTTTTTTCCTAACAGCCGGCCGACGAGTTTATGCAGTGTAGATAACTTTGCTGTAATTTCACTCCACACAAAGCCCGTTGTATAGTGCGTCCATGATATTATTGATTTACCTTTCCAGTCCAACAGACATGTGACTCATTCATCTTCAAGCCGCTTCAAATTATTTTTTTGTTTGTCGTTTTTAATGATTTAAACGTTTGTGATTATCGTCATGATTTAATTTGTCGTTTTTTTGCTGTCCCGAACATTTTTCTATTTACACATACATCTTGCAGAGTTATGAATGGATCGGTTTTGAATAAAAACCAGGTTATGTTTTGAGACATTTTGCTTAATCAGGTGCGGATTGCAGTAGGCCTAGGCGAGGCTCTTTCCGCGCATTTCGGTAATAGGTACTCCGGTACAGGACGTGCTGGGTGGCTGTGAAATTTAGACGCTGTATCACGTCTTAACGCATGCAGGAATTAAATCGTTTGAGTGACTCGCTTTTAGAATGCCAGTTAAGCATGTTCAGTTATTATTTGCGGTAATGCAACTTCCAATAAAAATATTGCGTTTCGGCATAAGAGGAGTTTCGAAACTAGCAAAAACTTTGAGCAATAGTAGTGACCCCCCACGGTTGACATTTTTCTTATAGTAAGTGACTCTGGTACATTGCACAAATGGCTACAACACCATGATCCTTTTTGCTGTCTGTAGTGGTCACAAGACTAGCATTTACCACGCCTTAACGCATCTGATGTCGCCATACATGCGATATTTCTTATGTTTGAGTGCCCTATTGCTAAAGACACGAATGCCACGACGAGTCCAGAAATAAGCCAGTACTGTTTTACTCGGCAACGCAAAATGACCATGTTCGCAAGGTTGTTGATCAACTCCTAACCAAGCTTCGTTGTTGCGTCCTTGGATAACATGCTTTACTTTACAATTATTTTTGCTTTGCAGTTCCTAACAAGCTACGAATTGTAACAGACCTTACGCTCGTTCGCTGAATTGGAACACACGTCGCACGGTTGTTAAATATTATTGATAACGCGGAGATCGGATAAATAACGGTTTTCTGCATAAACATGAAAATACCCGATAAACTGCATTCACAACCCCATTACAAAATTGCAAGTACAACTCTTAGAAACTTTAAATTACTAACACTGCGAAGACTCTGAAATATCAATCACAGCAGCCAAATTATTACCGTACTACAATTACCGCAAAGAAACAAATCTCTCATTTGGATAGTAAAGTGAACCTTTTTTTCGAGAGCTTTGACCAGTTTTCCTGTTGGTGCGGGCTTCGTCATAATCTCTAAGAAATTGTTAGAGGCCATTGCTTTCGTGACACTACTACCATCATCAAAAAATGACTATGAATCTCAACAATTTTGGGCAAAAAACTTCACAATATTATCTTTGGAATACAATAATGAAAAGAATAGCTTAAGGAGAAAAAATTAAGCCGAAGTACAAACTGTGACAGAAGTTTAAAGACACTACTCAAAAGTTGCAATAATATAAAACTTTTTTTAAAGCTTTTTTTCTTGTAGTGCATTTATTGTGTCTAAGTAACTAATAAATAATTAAAAAAAAAATTGAGTAAAAAGTAGTGGGTGACACTGAGAAATAGAAATACTGACAGTTTGAACGCAGATTATCTCAAAAAACGTAAACTATCCTTAAACTTTAGCAGGAAAAATAAAGCCGCTGTAAATCTGAAAACTGGACGTTTCGACAACATAGGTTCAGCTGTCATCATCAGCAGTGTATGCAAGGCAGTATAAAACTGAATCTCGCTCTTTTCTTGCATGTTACAACGTTTATCGTTTTGTTGCTTCTTCCCTTTTCTTGTGCTGTCCGGCTATGCTGCATCTAGTTATCCTGTTTTATGACAGCTTTGAGAAAAGCTGTTTTTGCAGAGAGCTTTTACGAACATACAAACAATTTTATATGGTAGCTTTGACAAATTATATAGTTTTTTTCTCCCAGAAGCTTATCGTGATGTCCTCTTCGGTGAGAAACGCGTCAAATAGTGTTGAACTGAAAAGCAAGACCAATTATAGAGATTTCCGACTTTTTTCTATTCTTGTATTGACGGTACGGAAATAAAAGACACTACTACTATACAAAACTCCAAGAGTTGAGATGAAAAAAATTAAAGAACTAACTTTTTGATGTGGAAGCTTGTAGAGACTGACGAAAACTTTTGGAATTTCTGGTTGATTGTTGAAACAAGTTGTGAAACAGACGTTTTGCATAGGTATAAGAGAGCATCCTCACGAAAAGCTTAACAACATATTCCAAAACTCCTTCCACAGCATTTTCCGAAAGTGTATGACCTTCATGACAAGATATTTCTTCCAAATATGAATTATAATGAGCATGAGAAAGAATTGCTGAAACCACATTGAAAAAATCTATTTTATTCCCAGGCTTAAATGTTTCACGACTACATTTAAGATAAACAGTGTTAAGCAATGAAGCAAATCTCTCATTTGGATAGTAAAGTGAACCTTGTTTTTTTTCAAGTGCTTTGACCAGTTTTCCTGTTGGTGTGGGCTTCATCATAATCTCTACAATAGAAGATGCAAAGGCAAACTTTGATTTTGCTTTGTGCAACACAAAACCTCCCAAATACTCAATTGCATCAGCTTCAAACTGAGTTATTGAAGCAAAGCAGTTTTCATCAGCATTATTTGAATTCCAGTTGCAAATTATATTTATGATATCTAACAAATTGCTGGAGGCTACTGCTTTCGTGATACTACTACCATCATCAAAAAATGACTTTGAATCACAACAACTTTGGGTGAAAAACTTCACAACATTATCTTTATTATGTGTAACAGCAAATGCTTGAACTAGCTTCTGCAATTTAATTCTGCCAATTCCACTTAGAACATATTTATCCAAAATAGACTTCCAAATTTCCGCAAACATGCTGTTCGAGGAGGGGTGAACTCCTGAAGACATTGATGGTATATTATCAGTTGAATCAAAATCAATTTCTATTGTCAGCAGAGCTTCTGGAATATTAGCAGGAATGCATTGGAAATCGAAATCAGACACCTGTGTAATGCCAAACATTTCGATGTACACAAAATTCCAAGAATTTGATAAAAAAATTCGGAAGTATATAACAGTGAACTGTAGAAGAATGAAATATCTCAGTAGAGAACTTGATAATTCACAGTCAGAGCTTGATTACAAATTTATTAGCAAGAAAAAAAGCTATATAATATTTGAATTTAAAAAATATATAGAAATGATATCATATACCCAGTGTATATTATAGCTAATCTGAAACAATACACAATGCAGATGAAAGAGCAAGTACGATGTAATTTATGTGATTGCCTTTGGGCGTTGCTAGAATTGTTGTCAGTGAAAGAGCCTATGTAACCGGATTTACTTAAATTCATTGCGAGTTGTCCATTATTACAGTTTAAAAACATGTTAGTAATGTAACTAACACAATTAATTTTGTTTTTATATGAATTGTAGCGTCATCCTAAGCAGCTAGACAGTTTCCAGTTACTGCCATCTGCCAGTCAAAGTTGCTGTAATGATTGTAACTACGTACATAATTGTGCTTAAAAGTGAATGTAGTACAATAATTAAACTCACTTAGGATTCAAGCAACATACCGGTAATCTACTAAACTAGTTATAAAGAGTATATGCCGGTACTGCAGAAGCTGCAATTGAGAAAAAAGCGCTCAATAACTGAGTTAGAGCTTAATATTTTAAAATACTCTATTGAAAACCCAACAGAACTCTTTTGTAGGCTATTGGTCAGTTGGTACTGTACCTATTTGCAGTAGGAATTGATAGCAGTAGAATATTGACTTACCGGTATGCATTATAGGGTGTGGGAGAGGTGACTGTAAGTTATCCTCAACCTCTCATTAAAAACATTAACAAAGATAGTTTAGGCTACTCAGTTTACCTATTACCCGGTTACCGGTACCGGTATGCGTTAACTAACAACAATGAACATATTGGTACACCACTTTAACTACCGGTAGGCGAAAATAGTAGGTCCAATGATGTACCATATGTAGGCTACCTGGTAGCAACACTGTAAATAGATACAATTCAACTCAGCTTTGTTGTGATTTTTGTGTAAACCAGCCTAAACTTTAAGGCATTATTGACTGCTGCTACCGTATCTTCGCTCTGTGTAGTCGCACCGTACAGGCTGATTTATGTGGACTAAGCTAGGCTTATACAGCGCATATGCACATTAACTAAGTCACATTTATTGTATTTACAAACTAGTTTACTCGTCTGCTTGCTCAGTAAACAGGCTAATCTCAGCAGAAGCACGATTTGACTTACAGACCAGTAAATTATGCGCGGAACTGCATTACATCAACAGATCTACTTCAATTCTGAGTCACCTCAGTCAAGCGTGACGGAGAAGTCACGTGATGGAGTTTGCTAACCCCTAAAGAGAACTCTGGTAGCACCCTCTAGTGGCCGAATATATCAAATTATTGTTTTTGAAGAGGAATGAAAAACATGCAAATGATTATGAATCCATGTAAGCTCTATGATTTCATGTGGGGTACGACTATGCATAGGGGCACACGCACTACAATTCTAGTACCCCAGCGGCAGAAACCATTACTGTTTTGACTTGGATTAGGAATGCATAATAAATGGGCACAGGGGCAAATGGTCATTTACCTATTTGAGGCAAATTGGCACTTGAGAAAAATGGGCACCAGGAAAAATGGGCGCAATTATATGGGCAACTGGTCACCGGGGCAAATGGGTATTTGGGGCACTTAATTGGACAAACGAGAACTTTTGAGGCCGATGGGCATAGGGACAAGTAGGCATTGGGGGCAAATTGGCACTTGGGGCAAATGGGCACCAGGAAACATGAGCACCAGAGCAAACAGGTATTTGCGGCAAATGGGCACTTTGGAGCATAATGGGCACCTTGGGACCGATGGACATTGGGGCTAGTGAGCATTGGGAGAAAATGGGCATTTGGGGCAAATGCATGCCAGGAAAAATGAGCTCCAGGGCAAATCAGCAATTGGAGCAAATGGGTGTTTTGGGACCGATGGACATTGGGGCAGATGGACATGGACATTGGGGCTGGGGGGGGGTGGGGTTGGAGGGGGTTGGGGTCGGGGTCGGGTAGGTTGGGGTCTGGGGTTGGAGGGGTTGGGGATGAGGGGAGGTGGGGTCGGTAGGTTAATTGGGGTGTTGGGGTCAGGGGGAGCTGGGGGAAGTTGGGGTCGGAGGAGTTGGGGATGGGCGGGAGAGTTGGGGTCGGGGGGGTTGGGGTCAGAAAGCTAGGGGTCGGGATGTTGGGGTTGGGGTCGGGGGTGTTGGGGTTGGAGAGTTTGGGGACGAGGGGGTTAGGGTTGAAGGGGTTGGGGACAGAAGGTTGGGGTTGGGGGGGTTGGAGGTGTTGGGGTCGAGGTGTTGGGGTCAGGGGGTTGGGGTCGGAGGGGGTTAGGGTCATGGAGGTTGAGGTCGTAGGGGGTTAGGGTTGGGGGGGTTGGAATCGAGTGGGGTTGGGGCCGGGGGGTTGGGGTCCGGGGGTTAGGGTCGGAGGGGTTGGAGACAGGGGGGTTGGGTCAGGGGGTTGGGGTCGAGGGTTGGAGTCGGGGGTTGGGGAGGTTGGGGTGGGAGAGGGTTAAAGTCAAGGGTTGGGGTTGGAGAGGTTGGGGATGGGGGGGTTGGGAATGGGGAGTTGGGGTCAAGGGGGTTGGGAGTTTGGGGTCGGAGGAGTTGGGGACAGGGGGGTTGAGGTTGGGGTCGGGGGGTTGAGGTTGTCGGGGTCGGAGGGGTAGAGGACGAGTGGTTAAGGTTGAAGGGGTTGGGGGAGTTGGAGGTGTTGGGGTTGGGGTCGGAGGAGTTGGGGACGGGGGGGTTAGGGTCAGAAGGGTTGGGACGGGGAAGTTCGGGACAAGGGGTTGGGGTCGAGGAGTTGGGGTCGGAGGGGGTTGGTGTCGAGGGAGCTGGGATCGGGGGGTTGGGGTCGGAGAAGTTGGGGACGGGGGGGTTAGGGTCGGGGGGTTGGGGTCGAGGGGGGTTGGGGTTGGAGGAGTTGGGGACGAGGAGGGTTGGGGTCAGGGGGTTGAGGTTAGGGTCGGGAAGGTTGGGCTCGGGGGGTTGAGGTCGGAGGGCTGGGGTCGGAGGGTTTGGGGACGAGGGGGTTAAGATTGAAAGGGTTGGGGACGGGGGGGTTGGGGTCAAGGTGTTAGGGTCGGAGGGGTTGAGGACGGGGGGGTTAGGGTCGGAGGGGTTGGGGACGAGGAAGTTGGGGTCGGGGGGTGTTGAGGATGAGGGTCGGGGTGTTGAGGATGAGGGTCGGGGTGTTGAGGATGAGGGTCGGGGTGTTGAGGATGAGGGTCGGGGTGTTGGGGGTCGGGGTGTTGGGGTCGGGAGGGTTTGGGGTGGTCGGGGGGGTTGGGGTAGGGAAAGTTGTTGTCCTCGCGTCAAATAGTCCTCGCATCAAATGGTCTTCACGTCAAATCGTCATGTACTCTTGGGCATTTGGTGCAAATGGGCACTTTGGGCAAATGGGACGTGTTTGGGACAAATGGGCATGTGCTCATTTGCCACAATGTCCATTAGTTCTATTATCCCTATCAGTTCTTAATCTTTTTATTTGTATTAGCTTTGTTACAATTGTTCAGCACCGAACCTTTTTTTTATTTCCGACTTAAGGTTTCAAACCCGGTGTTTAATATTTCCTGCTCACTGTAAACTTTTTTTTTCTTGCTCTCAACGTTTGTTCACCCTTCAACGATTGCCCGTCACACTTGATTGATTCTACACAATTTCACGCCTCTCTCAAACTTTATTGCGATTGGTTTACTCCATATTACGTCATCGTTCACGTGATTGTTGTTTGTTTGCCACATCTATTTTGCGAATTTCAAAATCAGTTTTACGTTGGTTTTATGGTGGAAGGACGTGCTTTTAACTGAAAGATTTTATTGAAGTTTTAACCCGGTAAAGCAAAGTTAATTTTTGCCGCTTTGTGCTGAGTCAAGAATATCTTCACACTGTTTTAAAACTAATCAATATAGAAGAAAGAGAATTCGAAAATTGTTTGGTATTGGAAGACAGTTGGATACACAGTTACGAAGTGGTGAAAGCCCAGGCGCTCCTCTTGGGCTAAATATTAACTAGCTATAGTCACAGGCGAGCTTCAGTCTGTAACAACAATATTTCTATTGATTCTAAGCCCTATCAGTTTTATTTGGCCTAATATTTGGACCGCGGTCCGCCAGTTAAGTAGCCATGTTGTAGACCTTACCGTGCCAACATAGTTTTCTACAAAGTCCGTGTAACTCACAAGTTGTAAGGACTTTGGTTCTCTATAATATGGTTGAACAATTCTTTTTCATCTTTTTTATCTTGTCACGCTTCAATGATGAGTCACGGAAGTAAAAATCCCACTATATTTCAATGCAGCAACCATAAGTGTAATTGTACTGGTACTGTAATGCAGCGGTTCTCAAAGTGGGTGATATCGCCTCCTTGGGGGCGAAAAGCGAAATAGGGGCGAAAGTGGCGAAAGGGGGTGATAACTCATGAAATATGTAAGACCATTTTTTGGTCTTCCCTTGATTTTGTGCGGAAAAATGAACGCCTGCGACCGTGAAGACCTTTTTTGGTCTTCCCACGCTTTCCCACACACCCCACACAACACTTTTCCACACACCCGCACCTCTCTTCACATATACTCACATCTTTACCCACACTTCTCCTCACCTCCCCCAGACCATCCCACACTCCCCACACATCTCCCCTCCCTTCCCCACACCTTGCCACACTCCCCACCCAGCATCTGCTCTCTCTCCCCTTCACCTTTCAGCACACTTCCTCTCACCCCTGCACATCTCCCCCCACCTCTTTCCGCATTTCCTCCACACCTCCCTACACCCTCCATACTACTTCCCACATCTCCCCTTAACTGCCCCCACCACCCACATCTCTCCCCACATTTCTCTCACCTCTCCCCACTCGTTACTTCCCCCCACATTTCCCCTCATCTCCTTCCATACTTTTTCACACCCCCTAAACCCCCCTTTACATCTTTCCCCACTCCTTTCTTCACCTACCCCACATCTCAACACACTTCCCCACACCTTTTCTCACCTCCCCCACACAACTCTACACACCTCCCCTCACACTTTCTCTCACTTGCCCCCACACCTCAACACACATCCCCACACCTTTCCCAGTCCCCCTACACCTCTCGCCACCATTTGCCCATTTGCTCCAAACTGCCCGTTTTCCCAAATGTCTATTTGTCCCAATGCTCATTGGTCCCAGAATGCTCCTTCGCCCCAAAGTGCTCTTTCTCCCAAATGCCCATTTGTCCCAGTACCCACTTGCCCTCAATGCCCATTTGTCCCATATACCCATTGGCCCCAAAGTGCTCATTTGCTCCAATTGCCCATTTGTCCCAATCCCCACATGCTCTCAAGGCCCAATTGTCCCATATACCTATGTGCTCCCAATGCCCATTAGCCGTAATTACCCATTTGTCCAGGTGCATATTTTTCCTGGTCCCCATTTGCCCCAAAGTGCCCATTATGCCCCAAATGCCCACTTGCCCCAATGCTCATTGGTCCCAAAGTGCCCCTTTACCCCAAAGTGCTCATTCATCCAAATGTCCATTTGTCCCAGTACCCACATGCCCTCAATGCCCATTTGCCCATATACCTATTTGCCTGATAAAAGCCCATTTGCTCTGGCGTTCATATTTCCTGGTGTCCATTTACCCCAAGTGCCCATTTGCCCCCAATGCCCACTAGCCCCAATGTCCATCGGTCCCAATGTGCCCATTTGCTCCACAGTGCCCATTTGCCTCATAAATGCCCATTTGCTCTGGCGCTCATATTTCCTGGTGTCCATTTATCCCAAGTGCCCATTTGCCCCCAATGCCCACTTGCCCCAAAGCTCATCGGTCCCAAATGCTCATTTGTCCTAGTTCTCACATGCTTCCAACGCCCATTTGTCCCAAATACCCTTTTTCCTCAAAGTGCCCATTTGCCCCAATTGCCTATTTACCCTGGTGCTCATTTTTCCTGGTGCCCATTTTCCCCAAGTACGCATTTGCCCCCAATGCCCACTTGGCCCAAAGCTCATCAGTTCTAAAGTGCCCATTTGCCCCAAAGTGCCCATTATGCCCCAAACATCCATTTGTCCCAGTTTCCACATGCCCATTTGTCCCAAACACTCATTTGCTCAAACTGCTCATTTACCCCAATTGCCCAAAGTCCATTTGCTCTGGTGCTTTTTTTTCCTGGTGCCCATTTTCCCCTAAAACCCACCTGCCCCAATGTCCATCGGTCCCAAAATACCCATTTGCCCCAATTGCTGATTTGCCCTAGTGCTCATTTTTCCTGGTGCCCATTTGCCTTAAATGCTCATTTTCCCCCAATGCTCATTACGACCCCAACCTTTCCGACCCCAACACCCCTGACCCCAACCCCAACACTCCGAACCTTAGCCTTCCGACTCTAACCCCCCAACCTCACCCTCCCCAACCATTTGTCGCAACCCCCCAGCTCATTTGCCGCAAATAGCCTACCCGTTTGCCATGGTACTAATTTTTCTTGGTGCTCATTTTCCCCAAGTGCCCATATTTTCCCCCAATACCCACTTGCCCCAATTCTCATCGATCCCAAAGTGCCCATTTTCTTAAATGCCCATTTGTCCCAGTCCCCACATGCCCATTTGTCCCAAACACGTCCCATTTGCCCAAAGTGCCCATTTGCACCAAATGCCCAAGAGTACATGACGATTTGACGTGAAGATGATTTGATGCGAGGACTATTTGACGCGAAGACGACAACTTTCCCTACCCCAACCCCTCCAACCCCTCCCGACCCCAACCCCCTCGACCCCAACTCTCCTGACCTCAACTCTCCTGACCCCAACACCCCGACCCCAACTCCTTCGACCCCAAACCCCCGACCCCAACCCCTTGTCCTCAACCCCTTCAATCCTAACTCCCTCGTACCCAACCCCTCCGACCCCAACCCCAACACTTCGACTTCTAGCCCTTCGATCCTAATCCCCTGGCCCCAACACCCCCTACCCCAACACCCCCGTCCCCAACTCCTCCGACCCCCAACTCCCCCCCCCGACCCCAACCTACTGATCCAAACCGTCCCCAACCCCTCCAACTCTAAACCCCAACCCCCCCGACTCCAACCTCCCGACCCCAACAATGTCCATGTCCATCGGTCCCAAATACCCATTTGCTGATTTGCCCTGGTGCTCATTTTTCCTGGCGTGCATTTGCCCCAAATGCCCATTTTCTCCCAATGCTCACTAGCCCCAATGTCCATCAGTTCCAAGGTGCCCATTATGCTCCAAAGTGCCCATTTGCCGCAAATACCTGTTTGCTCTGGTGCTCATGTTTCCTGGTGCCCATTTGCCCCAAGTGCCAATTTGCCCCCAATGCCTACTTGTCCCTATGCCCATCGGCCTCAAAAGTTCTCGTTTGTCCAATTAAGTGCCCCAAATACCCATTTGCCCCGGTGACCAGTTGCTCATATAATTGCGCCCATTTTTCCTGGTGCCCATTTTTCTCAAGTGCCAATTTGCCTCAAATAGGTAAATGACCATTTGCCCCTGTGCCCATTTATTATGCATTCCTAATCCAAGTCAAAACAGTAATGGTTTCTGCCGCTAGGGGGTGCTAGAATTGTAGTGCGTGTGCCCCTATGCATAGTCGTACCCCACATGAAATCATAGAGCTTACATGGATTCATAATCATTTGCATGTTTTTCATTCCTCTTCAAAAACAATAATTTGATATATTCGGCCACTAGAGGGTGCTACATATCATTTTGCATCAGTCATTGTCATACCCCAAAACAGGGCGCCCCTTAATTAATCATTATTTTGACAAACAAGACCTGCAACGTATTTCTCGGACAAAACAACATATTTCTCAGTGTTGCTAACAGCAACACTGATTGAATTAAGTAAGCCCGGGAGAGTCACACCGGGTCTTCACCTCAACTGCTAAGAACAAACCAGACTGTAAAATCCAAATTCTTGTATTTGATCTTCAATTCGGGTCTGACAGGCGATTAAAGCAGATGTTGAAAGATGTCAGTTATAGCAGCCAAAGCAGTTGGAGCAGCAGTACAGGCAGTTACAGCAGCAGTCGAAGCAGTTACAGCAGCAGTCGAAGCAAATTTAAAATCAAGTGGTTGAGGGCGGTATTCACTCAACTTCCAAACTTCTAAGTCAAAAACCAACAGCCACAAATAAAATTGTTAAAATTAAGCGCCTTCCTTGCTGTGCAATTTGCAACTCAAAATTCAAAAACTGAAGGGTGTTCCAGCGTTACGTCTGTGAAGTCAACAAAAAAGTGCAGGAAAAAAGGCAATGACGTAACGCGGCTGTTTACTTAAAATTTGCAAGAAGTTTCGTGTCTAAAAAATAAAGTGTCGAGGCATAATGCGATTCTGTAACATATCGGCCCCTTTGAAACATGAACAACAGTGGGTTTCAAACAAAAAAAACATCATGAGTGAAAGTAATCGCATAACCCATAAGGAGTTCCATGTATAACAAGTGAAGTGACGTAATAAATATTTCCTGAAACGACAAAAACTATATGCCTATATACAGTGACAAGTAACTTCATAATAGGAAAGCGATGCAGGAGTGCAAGTGAGGAGTTCACGACTTATTCAAGCATAGACCCAGAATTGAACGTATGCTACTCAAATCTAAAAAAAAAAGCTTTTAGTTTCACAATTCAAACACATCATAATTCAATGCACAAGACTTACATTAAAAGAAAAACACTTACAATGACTTTATTCATTCTAAGAGCACAAAGATATAAGGAAGAAAACATAATAAAAAGAAACACATAAGATTACACTGGGGCAATTTTCGAAATATCTCTGAGCACGTATTCAATGCGCCCTGACCCCCCTGCCGAGGTTTTTGCCAACACCGCAACGGTGGCACGTCTAACAATTTCTCGCCCCTTACGAATTTGAGGGTGCACACGATGTATACGCCCGATTCGGTATGCTCCTCGTTTGGCAATATCCTCAGTGTCCCCCACAAGCGACGCCTTTGCTTTTACCAATCACGAAATCTTTAAATGCTATTAAGTATGAAAGTCGCTTTTTTAAAGTATAAAGGTCAGGTGCGGCCTCAATCAATTCATTAATTGGATCATTAAATCCATCAACAGTAAGCTGTTTAAACACGGAGACTTGACGCGCGGTATTAGCCATGGAAACAGGCTGCGGATCTTCTACGTCCTGCAAAAGAAACTCTGGTCCTTTCAGCCACATGTTCAAAGAGTCCACGTTTTTAAAGTTTTTCTCTCGCGTAGCTACGTCGGCTGGGTTTAACGCCGTGCTGACATATCCCCAAGCGTCAGGAGAAGACGCCAAAAGAATCTTGTCAACACGACGCTTCACGAAGCCTGCAACCCGCAACTCTGGATTAGTGATCCACTTATGCACAACCTGGGAATCAGTCCAAAATTTAACACAACACGAAAGATTTCGAAGTGCTTTTCGCGCAACCAACATCAACTCACTGCAAAGTTTTGCAGCCTCTAGTTCTTTCCGCGATATAACCCAATTAGACTGATGTTGCAAAACGACTCTAGATTTCCCAAGAATGAAGCTTAAGCTTACATGTCCATTAACAATGCGACGCAGATATACAACACCGGAGAACGCCTTATTCGACGCATCGCAAAAACCATGTAGTTGGTAATTTTCATTATCGTCCTTACTAGGAACGTCATGGTTAACAAAACAATAACGGTCAATTGAGACAGGCGACAATGTTTTCAAAGAAACTATCCAAGCATTCCAATCCGAAATAATATTATCTGGCAGTTTGTCGTCCCAGTCATACTTCGCTGTGGCGACTCGCTGCAATATTAACTTTCCACCCAAAAGACAAGGCGAAACCACGCCTAGAGGATCAAAATTACTCGCCAGTTGACTTGCCATTTGGCGTCTAGTCGTAATATCAACAAACTCTTTATCAAATGAAACTTTAAGTTTATCATTTTCCACGTCCCAAATCACACCCAGCGCTTTGGAGTCTGGCATGGGCTCTAAACCAATAGCAATTTCGCTAATGTTAGCCGCAAGATCACATTTAGGAACCTCTGCGAGTATTGAACTAGCACACGCATTAATGACCCATTTACGAAGTTTAAAACCACGACTCTGAAAGATAAGATCAGACTCACGTGACACAATTTCAAGCTCTGACAAAGAATCGCAAGAAAATAGAACGTCGTCCATATACCGATTTTCATCAATAGCGGCTAAAGTTTTTTCACCAGCTTGAGTAGGGTTTTCTAAAATCAATTGTTTAATAGCACACAGTATCACATATGGGCTAGAGTTCATTCCCCACACATGTCTCGTAAACTGAAACATCTGAGGTTCCCCTCCTTCGAAATCACTGTTCTTACACCAGATAATGCGGAATAAGTCCCGCTGTTCCACAGGCATCGCCACTTGAAAGAAACATTTGCTAAGATCCGCCATGCAGGCGTATTTACCCAGGCGAAACCTACTCAGGACCTCAACCAAATCATTCAACAAGTTCGCCCCACTCAGCACGGCATCATTAAGTGATGCGCCTGACACCGTAGCCGACCCATCGTATACCACACGAGCTTTTTCTTGCCTAGTGACAAAATATGGGAGATACCACAACGGTTTATTGGAAGCATGCTCATCCGTAGGCACCGGCACAATCCAACCTTCATCAATAAGCTCTCTAAACGTATTGAGTAAAGTGAGTTTTATCTTGGGATTGCGAGCGGCACTAGTTTTCATCGAGATAAATCGTTTAAGGGCGTAGCCATAATTACTGGGCAAGTTTTGAACGACATCTTGTCTTAGAGGAACTGGGATTTCGTATCGACCGTTCACCACCTTTATGTTTGATTCTACCAGTTCCTTTGCAAGCTCGTCATTGATTGACGGCTGAATTATTTCATCGTAGGTTTCAAATTCTTTTAGTCTGTTTTTCAAAAACGCATTTTCTTGCTTAAGCTCGTCCCACGTGCGGGGATCGCAAGGGCACCGCTCGATCTCCACCCTTCTGTTTTGTAGTAGATCCTGACAAGTGCCTAGGCGCCCCCCACTGACAACCGGGCCTAGTCGGGTTAGCACATAGTTAGGCTCGTCAGGGTCGAGACCTTCCCTTTCTGCAAGCACAGTAAGCAGTACCTTATCAGATTGCCCCACAAGAATATCAATAGATTTACGATCCGGTAGAGTGGGTATTTTAACACCGGCGAAATGTTGCAGACGAGATATATCAACTCGATGAGGTAAAGTATTTTCATCGTCCACGAAGTTTTTCACGACCAGGGCATTTTTTATCTCGAATCTCTCGCCAGAAGAAAGCGATTCTAACTTAAAGTCACTGTGCTTATTACAGCGTAAAGTGTCTTCTGCAAGAGTGCGAATTAAAGTAGATGAATTAACATTTCTTTTCAAATCAAGTTCTTCGCACAAGCTCTCAGAAATTAAAGTAGCTTGCGAAGCGGTGTCGAGCTGTGCATATGCCAGGGTGGACTTACCAGTATCTGGGTTTAAGACCCGAACAGCACAAGTGCGCAGTAGTACAACACGCCTATCGACGGAATCCACTTTACGCACCACAGTAGATTCAGCCTGTTCAGCGTCACCTTGTTGCGCTACAAACGGAGAAGTCACCTCTTCGGCCCCAGAGCCTTCTGCAGGTGCCAATCGAAGACAATTATGTAAAGCTGTGGCATGTTTAGTGCGATGGTT
Organism: Trididemnum miniatum; assembly: GCA_964006365.1. NCBI lineage: Eukaryota > Metazoa > Chordata > Ascidiacea > Aplousobranchia > Didemnidae > Trididemnum > Trididemnum miniatum. The sequence goes on from OZ023245.1 coordinate 3,854,331, forward strand.
AGGATTGCACTTGCGACATTTACACGGGAACCCACAATTACGCACATTATGACCCAAAGATAAACAATTGAAGCATCTGCCAGAGTCAAGAACGGTTTGACGCTTAAGATGATCAGACAAGGCGTTAAATTTGTCGCAGTCTAACAGATAGTGTCTATCTGAACATACAAAGCACTTTGGCAACGATTGGTTAGAGGAGCGTTTATTAGTAGGCGCTTTAGTCGAAGCAACGGAAACATGCCTCTCCGTAGCCACGTGATTTTCATTCGAGGCCGTGAACGCGGTCTGGCGAACACGCACTGCACCACGCCCATTTCCAAAGTCTTTGGGTTTGTCTTTTCCATCAGATTTAAATAGCGCTTGGGCATAATCAGAGGTCATAAGCTCAATCTCGTGTACAATAAATTTCCGCAAAGAATTAAATCCTTCAACATTAGGTTGGTTAAGGTCGATGCAAGTACGGTCAAGAAAGTCAAGATAACGTCGTTTTAAGTTACCAGGCAATCGGTTAGCTGTATCGAGCAATAATTGTCCAGAGAGCTTGTCAATTTGATCATGCGCATATGCAAAGACTTCTAAGGTGTCCAAATCCTCGTTAAACGCTTTTAAAGACATAGCGGTGTGCACAACTTTTGGACCAAAACGGATCTCAACGACTTTTGGCTCGGATGCGAAGCCTCCAGAGACGCCATATCTCTGGCGCAGCCGTTCCAAAGCCTTTTCAATCCTTTGCCCTGTAGTCATGCCTTTTAACGGAGCGAAAAACAAATTTATCATTTCGCGAGGTTGCCCGACACAAGAAGCTCGCAAAACTTCTAAGCGGCGTTCCTCAAGTGGCGATTCGTGCATCAACTTGCGAATTTGATTCTCATAAAAAATGAAGGCGATGTTATTTCCGTTATACGCAATCTGCGACGCCAGGTTAATAAACTCATTACGTCCTTGTCGCTCGAGGTATTGATGTACAGCTGAATGAGCTTGAACTGACGGCAATGAATTAGAAGGGGCAATTACAGTTTTAGGAACAGTGTCCTCAATTTCATTATAATTCACGTTGCGCTCGTCACAAGTAGTTAAACTGTTTACCCACTGTTCTGTACGTATGGTACTTGCGTCTTTTTTGTGCTGATCGACGTTTGATCGCGGAATGGATATACCGTGCAATTTACTTGAGCGAGCATTTAAGTTGAGCTCAGCTTTACTCGACTGTTTTTTCTCGCTTCCAGCTTTTCGACGCGAACTAACGCGTGATCTGCTTGAAGCGGTTACAGACGAGCCCCGTTGTGAACAGGCAATTCGCCTTTGCTCGGCATTAATTTTCGCCTCTTCCAGACGCAATTTAGCTAAAGTCTCAGCAATTTCCGCGTCAGCGAGTGCTTTAACTTCTCGAGCTTTGGCCAGTTCGAAGGCAGCGTTTAATTCCGCTCGCTTTTCATCGAGATCGATTTGTTGTTCTTTTAGTTTGCTAGCCGACGAACTAGTACGTTTCGTAGTTTGAGACACACTATCCGACGATTCAATAGTGTTCTCACAATCATACCAGCGCATTTCGTCTAAAAAATGACGTTCACATTGCTTATGTAACATGTGACATTCTTTATACAAGTCCGGTACACGATCATTCAATTGTATTAAATCGCTTGGATCCTTGACAAGTTTAAGATCGCATTGAAAATCATTATACGCGCTTTGTAAAGCGTCAAACTTAACGGAGTAATCATTAAACTGCTCAAGCGTCGAGCAGGAATCGAGTTCTCGCGACAACTTTGTTAATTCGATGATAAGTTTACGGTGCGTGGTAAGCATTTTACGACCAACGTTACCACGATCAGGACCACGGTTAGGCGACAGAGGTGTTATTGAACTAGCCCCTACAGCCAAGTCATTAGGTTCTTCCACCCGCTCTTGGATATCCCCTTTTGGAGGAGCATCCGAACCACCCCCCAAAGCTAAGTTAAATAATTTGCCCACACGCTCACTGCTGTCAGCGCCCTCGGCAGGGAGTGGGTCAGAACTCTTAACAGGTTTTCTAGAGGTGTCCTTCGTTGCATTTACGCTTTCAGAATTACCCGAAGAACTCATAATAAATTAAAGTAATAATAAAAGTAGTATTTAACACAAGCAAATAATAAAAAAACTCTCTTTCCTGATTCAGAAGTTGACTGTTGTTGCTTCCTCTAGAAGACGTGGTTCTTTTGAGATGTTTCGTCGACGAACAATCGCAAGATGGAGCGAGATGTCACCAGAACTGACCAGAAACCAAGAAAAGATGGACCAATTAGGTCATCAAAGGATGCTGCCACCTCTGTGGATAGGCAGGTCAAGACAAGATAATTCAGGACTGACGACCAGGCTCAAACACCAGTAATGTTGCCGATGAAACAACGAATCTTCTTTGTTGCGATGGAATTGCAAGAACAATTGATTTTAAATTCTTTATGTTGCTAACAGCAACACTGATTGAATTAAGTAAGCCCGGGAGAGTCACACCGGGTCTTCACCTCAACTGCTAAGAACAAACCAGACTGTAAAATCCAAATTCTTGTATTTGATCTTCAATTCGGGTCTGACAGGCGATTAAAGCAGATGTTGAAAGATGTCAGTTATAGCAGCCAAAGCAGTTGGAGCAGCAGTACAGGCAGTTACAGCAGCAGTCGAAGCAGTTACAGCAGCAGTCGAAGCAGTTACAGCAGCAGTCGAAGCAAATTTAAAATCAAGTGGTTGAGGGCGGTATTCACTCAACTTCCAAACTTCTAAGTTAAAAACCAATAGCCACAAATAAAATTGTTAAAATTAAGCGCCTTCCTTGCTGTGCAATTTGCAACTCAAAATTCAAAAACTGAAGGGTGTTCCAGCGTTACGTCTGTGAAGTCAACAAAAAAGTGCAGGAAAAAAGGCAATGACGTAACGCGGCTGTTTACTTAAAATTTGCAAGAAGTTTCGTGTCTAAAAAATAAAGTGTCGAGGCATAATGCGATTCTGTAACACTCAGGTAACGTTACCAGCCCTGCAACGTATTTCTCAGGCGAAACAACGTATTTCTCAGGTAACGTCACCAAGGCCTCTCCTTTTTTGCGGTGTTTAGTAGGACCCACCTCAATGCACAGACACAACCGGAACCTGCAGGAGCACAACATCCGATTACTTTTGGATCATCGCTCTCGAAAGCTAGAAAGTATCGCAATCCATCGGCTTTCAAAGACGAAAAAGTACAGACTTTTGAACTTTACAGATGATCGTTTAGGCTTTCCAAGCCGAAAAAGTAATTTTGGTTTTCAAAGTCAAATTACTTAAGTAGACTAGCGAGGGTTGGATTAGATTAGTAGACTAGACTGCTAGAGAGGGTTAGGGTTGGTTAGGGTTAAGTTAAAGTTAGGTTAGGATCAGGTTAGAGCTAGGTTAGGGTTAAGTTAGAGTTAGGTTAGGGTTAGGTGAGCGCCAGGTTAGGGATAAAAAAGCAGATTATAGAGATGAGACCGGCCGTTAGCTCAGCTGCTAAGCGCACGCTATCGGTGCGGGAAGTCTGGAGTTAGATTCCTGGGCCGGTCAAATCGGCACAGTGTCGCCAACGACTCGCCATCGTTGCGACGTTTCTTCGGAGCTGTGATGCCCAGGCGCTAAGCCGTGGAGATGGGCCCCGCAACTCGTTACACGCTTCGGCGTAATGCGGCGAGTATAATGAAGATTTGATTTGATTTTGATTATTGAGATGAAGCTTGAAAATTTTACAAAAACTTTTTTGGTCCCACTTAGGGTTGGGGTAGCTCTGACCTAACCCCAGTGTTCCCTCTAGAGTGAGAAATTTGAGAAAAATGCGAAATTTTTGGGCAAATTTTACTGATTTTGAATCAGAAATTAATATTAGGCTATAAAATGCAAAACTGAAAAACTTAAACAAAAACTTGAATATCTTAATGCGAGACTGCAGGTAGCTTGTATCTTGGAAAAGCAGATTTAATGCAAAAAATTCGTAAAAGGGGTCCTCAAAGTAGTGAAATCTTTGGGCAAAAATTTCAATGAATTAATCATTTGGGCAAATTCGCACCAGTCAAAATCCTAGAGGGAACACTGCCTAACCCTAACTTAACTCTTAACTTAACCCTAACCTAGCCCAAACCTAATCTTAACCTGACCCTAACCTAACCCTAACCTAACCCTAACCTAACCTAACCCTAACCTAACTCTAACTTAACCCTAACCAAACTCTAACTTAACCCTATCCTAGCCCTAACCTAATCGCTAGTCTACTGAAGTAGTTTGGCTTTGAAAGCCAAAACGTACTTTTTCATCTGTAAAGTCCGAAAGTCTGTACTTTTTCGGCTTTGAAAGCCGATGGATTACGATACTTTTTAGCTTTCGCGAGCGATGATCCAAAAGTAATCAGGTGAGCACCAGGGATGCCAGATTGCTTTCCCAGACTGGACCTCAAAAAGGTTCTAAATAGTTCCAAATATTAGAATTAAAATTTAGCATGTTAGCCGTAAGTGTTGCAAATACAAACTTGACGCTACTTCAATATATCGTCGGTGTGATTCTAAAGTAGCTTATGTCACATTTTTTATTTTCGAGAAAAGCAGGCTTTATAAAATTATTTTGTTCATCTTTAATAAAAAGAAACAACAGTTAGATGATAAAAAAAAGTCTGCTATGTCTAGCTAGCACTAACTTAGATTGTTGTTTACGGCTATTGAAAAACAATTTCATTGGACCCCTTATATTTTTTAACCCCCCCATAGGACATAAGCTACTTTGATTTGCAAATCTCTTGTAAAGAAGTCCATGGTTATAGGACATAAGCATTTGAGTATAGTCAATTCTTGAATGACAGTGGTATATAAAACTGGCCAGATGGTTTAGTGGTTCAAAACAATGCATGTGATTGATTAATTTGTTCATATTTTATTCTACTGTCAGGAGAACAAGACGACAGAGGCCTACGCGCAGGACGAAATCAATGCAGAATCGCTTAGGAATTGCAATTCTATCTGGGATGCTGTGTGAGAAGTCACAGGGGTCTGAAATTTGACATGTTGATGATTTTTTTTAAGCAATATTTGTGATCAGTGACGTCATCATATCGATGATGACGTCATAAGTAATAAAATTTTCCAAGGTTTTATTAAAGTTATAGTAAAAATAGTTTTTCGCATTATAATTGGCATGGATTTAAAACTGAGGTTTGTTAGTTTGGGGGTGACTAGAGGTCGGGGTTGATGACGTCATCAACTGATGACGTTATCAAGTGAAAACTTAATGCAAATTTAAAAAAGTTATTTGGCATTATACCCAACTAATTATAGAATAGATTTTGCTAGTTTGGAGGCTGCCGTGATAATAATTGTCATTTTAGTAACAGCAATCGCAAGTAATGACGTCATCAATGACGTCAATTGTCATCAATTAGGCACTATGGAAGCATTGGGAACATCGACAAGAGTACAGCATTCTGAATGGGGTGTGGTGCATTTCGACCTTGCTGAACTTTTTCCACAATAATCTTTGAATCGACTTTCTTTCCATAAGCCTATTAAGTCTCTATTTCATAATAACTTAGTCTAGTTATTGATCCAACCAAAACATTCTTAATTACATTCAAAACTTCCTGTAAAACAAACAAACAAGCTAATTGTGTAACCACTAAAAACAAAACACTTTAATTTTAACAGCATGCTTTCTTGTTTGCAAAACACGGTCGAAGACAACACAGTCTTGTCGAAGACAACCAGTAATTATCTTTCTTAATGTAAATTACAACTGATGTTATTATTATTTGAAACTGCTTTAAATTTATTACGGAACAATGCATAACACTGACTTCCTTACTAGTATTTAAACACTGCTCACACTTCAAAATATCTGAACTGGCAGTGAACAACCTTACAATTTAAACAAGCACTCCAGTATGTTCATTAATAAGCCTTAAGCACACTACCAATCTGTCTGTCTAGCATTGCAATTTGACACTGCTTCTTGTAAAAATATATCACTGACTTCATCACTTATATCAGTTTCATTTCCATCATAAACACAATAGCTACTTGTAGCATAAAGAACGTTACAACACACTTGTTACTGCCGTCTCTTTCTTTACTTCATATTTCCGCTTCTTGACTTTAAAATTGGCAACCCTGCTTGCTCTTGGCTGATAACAATACTGTTAATTGTCCTTGGTTCATGAGCTGGTGACTGAAACTTTTGTACCTTTTTAATCGGTTTAATTCAAGACTTATTTATAATTTAGGAAAAGTAAATTTGGATAACAACATTTTATTAGTTAAATTTGTGCTTTTATTATTGCACGGTAGGAGTCGTCAACGCCCATGCTAGCCGTAAGTACATTTATTGTTTAAACTTATTTTGTAAACTGCTTGATGTTTGTGTATTAACATATGATTAATAGGGATAATATTGTGCATTGCAGATCTGTGCGGTATTTTTTATGTGTAACATTACGACAAGTTTAAGTCTAAATGAAATATTGGCACTGTTTTACTTCATTGTCCTTGCCACCTGTGCTATTGCTTTGCCTGCATCAGTTGTTTGCCTAAGTTTACACTGTTCATTTATTTTTTAGAAAACGTGTGGATTATGATCTAATAAAACCTGTGACTATTCCACTCAGTGTCATTGGCAGAGCAAAAGAGGTCCTACCGGTGCCCCCTCATATGATTGCTGGTTTTGCAATTTAAGCTGCAGTTATAACACTGTCTAGTTCTACTAATTAACTGCATTCCTAACATACGTGAAGCAATTCTTACATCTATCTGTGATAACTTTAAGTTCATTGCTGCAACACTGACGTAACATAAAATGACACAGACATTATTGAACAGATTAAGTCAGTGATGCACTGACTTCCTTACTAGTATTTAAACACTGCTCACACTTCAAAATATCTGAACTACCAGAGAACAATCTTACAATTTAAACAAGCACTCCAGTATGTTCATTAATAAGCCTTAAGCACACTACCAATCTGTCTGTCTAGCATTGCAATTTGACACTGCTCCTCGTAAAAATATATCACTGACTTCATCACTTATATCAGTTTCATTTCCATCATAAACACAATAGCTACTTGAAGCATAAAGAACGTTACAACACACTGTCTACTAATAAACTGCATTCTTAACAAACGTGAAGCAATTCTTACATGTATCTGCGATAACTTTGATTCATTGCTGCAACACTGACTTGACATAAAATGACACTGACATCATTATAGAAAAGCCTATAAAAAACTGCTTGCTCATTAATATAACAATTTTGAACTGGCATTAATTATGACTGGCTACTATAATAGACACAAAGTTAACTACTACATCTGTGTATCAAGAATTGTAGACATTTTGTAACTGACTTCACGTAGAAATCACTTCTGTAAGCATCTCAATAACAAAACTAAAAATACTTCAACTAATGGTTTTTAGATCACTGGAATGCTGTGACTGTCGTCTGTAGTACAAGGCTCCAAGTATCACTTAGGCAACTGCAAAATATAGAGCTTTACTAAATCGTTGACCCTTTGATTGTTCAAAAATATATAAAACGAAGACTTCCCTCACGTATATCTCACAAGTTCTCATAGAAGTGATGAGGATGAGCTGAAATCAAAAGCTTAGAGCACAGCTTCTTCAAATCTTGCTTCTTTTCCAAGGGGATTGCTAGAGGACTTGAGTACAATTTCGGAATTTTGGATTCATCAAAAAAGCTTGTTCTACAGGCAGAATTACGTCGTATAGATCTATCTCAAAAAGGAATATATTATTTGTGGTGACATCAACATAGACACCCTCAAAAGTCAGAATTGCCCTGCCATAAAAGCTTATATTGATAAAATATATGCTGAGGGTTGTTTTTGTTTAATTGACAAACCCAGTAGAATAACAACCCACTCCGCCACATTAATTGATCACTTTTAAACGAATATTACCAATAAACCACTGACTTCTAGTATACTAGTGTTTGATATTTCTGATCACTTGCCTATTAGTTGTTCTATTGAAATAAAACCTATTATTGCTTCTTGCAGCAATAATCAAATGTTTAGAAGCACCACCAATTTTAACAAAGATGCATTTGCTGAAGATATTTATAACCTGACAAACAATCTGACGCAGAAGCTAGATTGTACCGGGACTGATCATAACACTGATACACAAATAGATGAAGTTTGCTCAACTTTTATTAATGAATTCTCCAACATTGTTAATTCTGATGCCCCTATGAAAAAGATGAGCAAGAAAAAAAGTAAACAAAAAACAAAACCTTGGTTAACTAAAGGTATCATGAAATCAATCACAACAAAAAATAAACTGTTTGCAAAGTGCTATAAAAAAAATAACACTGACTTAATTGTTAAGTATAAAATATATCTCAATAAGCTAACTACGATAAAACGGCTTTCAAAAGAACAATATTACACCTCTCAGTTAATTGAACATAAACAAAACATTTCAAAGCAGTGGTCAATAATCAATAAGGTCATTTACATGGAGCTTTATTAGTCGACTTGTGACATCATTTTGACGTCACATCCGCTATCGGTTTGAAGTTGTCGCTTCATATGTCGTCTCAAGTCGACATCCATGGCACAGGTGGTTTAGTCGACAGAAGCAGACGATTAGCGGTTGATCAAGTCCCTCTAGGTTAGGTTGCTTGGCTTGCGCAAATGTGTTGTTTGGGTATTGCATGCTTGGTTTTTTTAAAGTGCTATTTTGCGTTGGACTTACCGGTAGGTAGTTTCAAGAGAAGGTTTAGGCTAGGCTTAGGCTAAGCTATCAGACAGTTAGATTAGCCTTAGGCAGTTAGGCTAGGCTTTTGCCACGCAAATTTCACATAGTATACATTCATGCCTATTTTTTTCAAATTTTTGCGTGAAAATGTGAATTGAGGTGTTGATTTTTGAGGAAGTTTGTTTAATTGTTATTAATATTTTGTACTAAATGCAAATTTCTTAATATACCAGTATGAACTTGAACTAAAGACAGAAAATTAAATGCAGGTTTTGCAGTCTTTAGACAAGTTTTGCACTTACATCTTTCTTACAACTAGAGCTCATTTCATCGCTGGCAGGAGTTACAAGCTTTGGGCAATTTTTGATACTACTTGTCAAAAATGAGTGTATGATATAAACAGAGGATGCAGTGTAGTTCATTTGAAATAAACCACATGTTTTTGCAGACTGTGTGCTTTAAAATGAGGCTTTTTCAACTAGTGTTATGTGTGCATGATTATGTTATGTTGTAATGTAGCCCTAAGCATAGCAACATATGAGTGACTGCTTGTCTGGCTTACATGGTAACATAATCACGCATGTATGTTAGTTGGGATAGCCCCATTTTAATGTGATCCTACAAAAAAGATGCGGCTTGATTCAAAGGAGCCGTAACCAGTTTCATAATGCAAATTTATAGCCATCTTTTTTGATTGGTTTAAGTACTGTTTGTCTTCACATGAAAACCACCAATTGGCATTGCAACCTGTAAGAGCATCTTTCTTATATTTTATGTCATGATGTATGAACGTTTGTAGATTGTTATGTTGTTATAATTATTCAGGCTCCTCTTTTTAGCACCAGCATTAACTTTACTGTAACTATAAGAGTCTACTGTAACTTAATAATTCCTTCTGATGAAAAACTTTTTACTTATATTTCTTTTGATGAATTTTTAGGCCTTTTGCAGCTAATAGACAATATAGCAAACTAGAGGCTAACTAGCAACATATGAACAGACTTGGGATGTATGTGTAATTTAAAATACAATTCCGCACCTGTTTGAAACACAAATTGAAGAAACTTGAAGAAACTACTTGAAGAAACCTAATAAAGCAATAAGAGACCAAGGGAATTAGCTAAAATAACAACGTCTGTAGTGAACGCTGAAGGGTTTTGGGGGCAAATTTAAACACCCCTTCTTTACGACATCATTCTGACGTTTTCGGTTTGCCTTTCCCCCCCTTATGGTGGTTTTGTAAGTAATCAGCCCGACAACAATACAAAAACCGGTACAAGACTACCAGCCTAGGCTGTAATCCCGTTTGAACAATTGCTTGCCATTCAGCGTCCCAGGTTGTTATGAGCAACGGATAGCAAAAACTTCTCATATAAATAAGTACTGTTGTCGCCTCATATTTCGCCTCATATTAAGTCGACATCTGTGACGTCATAAGTCGACTGATAATGCTCCATGTAAATTGCCTTAATGAACTACTTGAAAAGGGGCGCAGAAAACAAAACTTCATAAACAAACTTATGAACAGGAATAATAAAATCATTGAAAAGAGTTCTGAAATTAGTAACACATTGAATGATTATTTCATAAATGTGGGACCCAACTTAAATGCCAAGATTGATAATTGCCAAAAATCTCAACACAACCACATGACTTCTAAAACAAATTATTTTTTCCTCCAACCTATTGTGCCAAAGGAAGTTTTCCAAAAAATCTTTCGTCTGAATGCAAAAAAATCCCCAGGTCCTGAAAACGTACCAATCAAATTCTATAAGACTGCTAATGAAGAGATCTCCAACTTTCTTAGCATAATGTACAACAAATGTGTTGAGATTGGTTATTTCCCCTACTCATTAAAGCTGGCTTAAGTGATCCCGGTGCATAAATCCGGTAAGCATAACTTATTAAACAATTACAGACCAATATCATTATTGTCTCCCATCAGCAAAATCTGTGAGAGCTTGATATCCAAAAGGCTGACTAAATATTTGGAGGATAGTAATATTATAAGTGATCATCAATTTGGTTTTAGAAAGTCTCATTCTACCTCACATGCAATTACTGATATATACTCGCAAATAAGTAGTAACAAAGACCATGACTATTATACATGTGTAATTTTGTTGGATTTACGTAAAGCATTTGACACAGTAAACCATAGCATATTACTAAAAAAGCTTGAAATATATGGCATAAGAGGAAACATCTTAGAATTGTTTTACCATTATTTGTGAAACAGATCGCAATTCGTTTATGTTAATAACACAGCATCAAATAAATTAAAAATTAAGTGCGGTGTGCCACAAGGGTCAAATTTGGGCCCAATCTTATTCTCCTTGTATATCAATGATCTACTTGAAGTTTCCGAGTTTGATATAAAACTTTTTGCCGATGACACAGTGCTATTAATGAGGAATAAAAATTTGCAAAAACTTAATGAAACAGTTAGCAAAGAAATTGAAAAATTTAATACGTGGCTATGAACTAATGAATTAACTATTAATTTTTCAAAAACTGATTACTTGTTGTTCTCTCCAAAAGCAAATGAGCAGATAAATTTTAGTGTGAGCATACAAGGAAATCAGATAAAAAGAACTCAAGTTGCTAGGTACTTCGGCATTTTTATTGACGACAAACTGAAATGGGAGTATCACATTCAACATATCTGCAAAAAAAATTGCACAGTACTGTGGGTTATTCTGCAAACTTCGTCACTTTATTCGTCGGAAAACTTTACTGGTTTGATATCATAGTTTTATTAACCCTCACTTGCTTTATAGAATCATAAATTGGGGGTCTGCTAATAACAGCACGTTACATCCTCTACAAACATTACAAAACGAAATTGTTAGAATAATCTGCAATGTAAAATAGAAAGACCATATTACCAATAATTCTTTATACAAAGAGCTAGAAATTTTAAAGATTAAAGATATTTATGAACTTGAGATGGCCAAATTTATGTTTCTCTACACAAGCCAAAAGCTTCCCACTGTATTTAATTCTTACTTCACTTCTGTTAATACAGTACATACACATAACACTAGAAATGCAAGTCGAAACAATTTTTACATCAATTCAATAAATTCCAACACTGCAAAAAAAGCTTTGCCATTCAGTGGATCGCAAGTATGGAATCAAATCCCCATAGCATGGAAAAAATTGTCCGACTTTAAATTTAAAAAATATGTCAAACACCACTTTATATTAAGTTATAAATAGGGTTTAGCACCTATGATACCTTCTAACAACTTCAGATATTTTGTTACTGGTAACTGATATAGAAAAGTTATACTTCTGGTAAATTTAATCAATCGCACTCCATTTCATTACCATTGATACTTAATTATGGATTCATATTTTTATGGGTTATAGGATTAATTTCATGCATGAGTATCTTACTGGTTAGACTATGTAAATATTGTATAGATTTTTTGTTGTTGTAGCTTTTTATTGATTCATTTTTTTCGTAGTTTGTGCATTTTCTTTTCGTCTTTTGTTCGTTTTGCTGGGCAGAAAAAATTCGTGGAAGGTATGTCTATGGTTTCTTTGCTAGGTCATGTGGCAAAGACACTATAGATTTAAAATATGAAGAAGCAAGGTGGCTATGACTCGATGAGCAATTTGCTCTTTTATGGTCTCCCAATGTGCCAATTGTGAAAGACTTGAAATTTTTAGTATTTTGTTTACAATTGCAATACCGCTACTGTCTTACTTTGGCGTGTAAATAAACAAGAATGATGAATGATGATGTAGATGTTGCAAAATGAGCAAGTTCAGCAGATTTGTACTCTGTGTCAGAATAATTGTATTTGAACAGCATATCCAGTGGTCTTTCCTGGGTAAACTTTACTTGCATAATTTTGGACCAATACACTTTGCTTCCATCATCATTTCCTTTGGTGTCATAACAGAGCATATTGCGATACGGGAAAAGGCTGGTAGAATCTTTAAAATTTAGGATGTCATTGTGGCCAATTCGAATAATTTCAACCTCATTTTTCACAAACGACATTTGAATCGCCGTTTCCCATTGATCCAATGTAAAAATTGCCATATTTGTTGTTTGTTTTGCGATGCAAGAATGTGCGCTATCCTTTTCATTTTGCGAGTTACCAGTTATTAGGTAATTCATTGTAATGGTGTTAAATTTGAAAAGATTGAGAGCAATGGAAAGCATCACCAGTACCATTCTGTTGTTGTTTTGGCCTCCCTATCTGTCACTGAATAAATGAACCACCTTAACACCACATTGATCTAACCCTTTTAAAAAACGAAATACTGCTGTCGCCACTTCACAAGATCCCTTCTTACCCTGGCTCTCATCCCATTAGTAACAGTAGCTCTTCATGCAATCTAACTCAGTGACAGTTAAATTTTGGACTTTAAGACGCCTTGAATAGTAAAAAGAGGATGTCTCCCCATGAGGTAATAACAGTACTTTATGCATGTCAAAAGCTGCAGCTGTAATCCAGTCATTCTCCTTTGCCTTTTCTTTCATCATTGCTTTGCACTCTCTAGCAAGGTTTTTCTCTTGAATGTGAGCATCGTAATCCGCTATCAATTTTTCAGTCTTTGACTCTTCTGGTGTGTTGTGATAGCTTGTGCAATTGTCACAAGCATCCTTCTTTAACTTGTTAAATTTTAAATTGAATCTAGAAGTGAAAACTCTGTAATATAAGCCTTTACTTTCAGGATGTTTATTTCGGTCACTACACCAGTTCAAGTATAATCTGTATATTTTAGCCAAATTTAGTCCATCAGGTAAATATTCATAATTAGAACTTTTTCTAACATAGTGACTCTCGACGGTCGGAAATGACTGAATGTGCTCGATGATGCTTTCTTGACGAGTAAGATCAACTCTGTTATATGTGCAGCCATCAGCCCTCCCTTGCTGGAGCACTCGTTTCTGTTCTTTTGTGCTGCAAACAATACTTCACTCTACCTTCTGATATGTTTAATGTTGCCAAAAAGAACTTTTGGCACACCACCACTTCTTTTTTTGCACTTTTTACTAGGGAATATCTGATCATGTTATTTCTTGTTCTCCTTTTCCGTGATTTTGTTTCTTTCCGAATCCTTCTGCGTGATATTGGCACTTGTTTTACCCTCTCACTTAAATATGCAGTTTTCATATCCCAGCCTTCTATGTCCCAAAATGCGTTGCATATTTCTTCCCTTTCTGTTTGATTAATTAACATAGAACATTTTTTTGAACATGTTTGGCATGCCTCTTTGGGGCCTATCACTCGGTCTTTTTGCCCATCAAATTTTTCGCCGTGCTTAACCACACCTTCATTGAGAGCTTTTTTCTATTTTTTTGCCACGCTTGAGGATTTCTTTTTCTTTTTTTTTCTTTTAGAAGCGTAACTGACTTTGCATGTGTGTCAATCATTGAATGAACTGAACATTTTTTAGTGTACTTATATGGCCATAATATATAAGCATTTACCACATGGAAATCGTTATCATAACTTGGCCATTCTTGACATGCACTCAACACTTCTTTTATTAAGAATCGGCCACAACTTTTCGTCACAGGCTTGTGGTGTACAGTAGTGCATATATTGCAATGCGAATACGTAGCTACAAACAGTTTTTTTCCATCTTGTAATAGATTTATTTCTTCACCTTCAACATAGTTGGGATTATCTTCTTCTGATACTTCCTTTTCTTGTATATTATGCTTACTAGGGTGATGCAGTTGCCCCAATGTTATGAAATGATACTTAACCTTTGTCAGGTACTGTGGTTTGGTGATAAAAGCATCTTTGCAAAATTTGGTTGAATTTTATCAACATTTAGGTTAGACAGAAGGGACATGTTTGTACTGCCAGCAAGGTTTCCATTTTTTTGCCTGTCGCATAGATTTTAATTTTTTTTTTGTATAATCTAAACTTAAAAGCAAGTGTATTTAAAGCAGTTAGGTTGAATTTTATCAAAGTGTAAGTTAGGCTGATGAAACACCTTTTTTTTGCTAGCAGGGTTTCCATTTTTTTATTACTTTTAACATAATTTTTGATATACTATAAGCTAAAAAGTAAGTGGAATTGAAGAACATACCCGTATGATAAATTTTCCAACCTATAGATTGTAAATACATGCAGCACTCAACTTCAACTCGAGAAGGATAAATTAAAAATTTTTAGGCAGCGTGGCCGAGTGGTCGTTTTTACAAAGGCCATGATCGCAAGGTTGATGGTTCAACTCCCACCCAAGCCTCGTTGTTGCGTCCTTGGATAAGATGCTTCACAATTATCTCTGCTTGGTGGAATCTAACAAGCATCAAATTGAAGAATTCAGAGGCAAAATTCAAGCGGAAAACTCGGAAATAAGGGCAAATCTTAAGCGAGTCTGGATTCGTCCCATGCATAGCGCCTACGCCGCTTTTTCGTGACAGGAGGATAAGAATAAAGAAATCAAAAAAACAGTTGACAATGTATTCAGGTATGCATCAGTTACAATTTTAGAAATCAGCACTTTGACTGACTTCGTCCCTTTCGCTGATTTGGGATGATGTTCCTTTCATTTTCGACCACTTGTAAGATACTCTGCAGATTGCCCTCCTTTTTGGCCGTGCAAATGTAGTCACGGGACAACTTAACCCCCCTTTCAGCACCGTCATTAACAACAGCCAGGCTTGAGATAATCTCTATGCTGTTATTGAAGGTTTCATTGTCCTTCCATAAATCAGCCGATTCCTAAAAAAGCTTGTGTCAATGCCTGCCATAGTAAACAAAGACCAGTTCTTTCAAAAACGAAGGGATTCTATACAGGCGGAAAAGTTGTAAGAATACAAACCCGATAGTATCCTTGTTCGGTGTGTGGAAACGGAGTGGAAAGGAATTCTTTTCTAGGTACAAAATGTCAACGTTGGGTGCACAAAAAGTGCTCTGGAATTCAAGGAAAGGTAGCAAGCATAAATGGCTTTGTCTATAAAAGATGCCTAGGTTTGGTGGCTACAAGTATGGAAGAAAATATTACGTGAGATGAAGACAACATAGAGATTGTGGATAAGTTTGCACATCTAGGCGATGTGCTTAGCACGGAGGGAGGAGCTCAAGAAGCTATGCGTTCAAGGATAAGATCTGGTTGGATGAAATTCAAAGAAGTCTCAAGTGTTTTAGGCAACAAATACATGTCGCTAAAGATTAGGGGGGCCTTATACAAAAGCATTCTAACCTACGGGGTGAATGCTGGGCTTTGAGAATAGAAGATGATAGAAGATTGATAACAACAGAAATGAGGATGCTGCACTTGATATGTGGGAAGACCTTGAAGGACAAAATAACCAATGAGAAAGTTCGCGAATTAACTGGTGTGGATGAAATGAAAAAATTCCTGCAAGGGCAAAGGTTGCGTTGGCAAGGACATGTGGAGAGAATGGATGAAAACAGAGAACCAGCAAAGGCTCTGCATTTTCAAATGGATGGCTCAAAAAAGGGAAGACCTAAAAATAGGTGGTAGAGGTACTGGAAAAAAATAAGGTTAAAAGGGAGTTGAAAAGAATAGATGCACAAGACCGCGATTTCTGGAAACTTGGTTGCAAAAACCAGCTGACCTATGCGTGCAGAGATGACTCGCCGGGCTCCAGAACAAGAAAAAAATTCTACCTCTCTGGAGTAAAACGATGATGATAATGATGACTAAACAAAGACCAGGAGTCTTCTCCAATGAAGTGTGACAGATCTTGCTTTCTCACTATATCATTAATTTGAGGTAAGGTGGTTTTCCATATCCATGACCAAATTGCTTGATGCAGACTTTTTTAGGTAGTGTTTTCAGTTTTTCAACCATTTTCTGCTTGGTGCGAGAATCAAACTACTACTGAACAATGCCAAAGGTACAAGTTCTTCAGTCAAATACCACATGTGCAGAGTAAATGCTTTAATAACAGCACTTCCACATATATCATCTATGTACTTGTAGTTCAATAGTGTGTTAAACAGCAATAAATCATTGCTTGTGACAAAACAAGGGGACTTTAGTATCATTCAAACTTTATTAGCTTAGAATATCAATTATGTATGCAACTTTAGTCAACAAATCATTCAAACTTTAGTAGCTTAGAATATCAATTATGACGTCAAAATTGTATTGTGACAAAACAAGGGTTATGTAAACAGTTCAGCAGACCAAAGCAATCAAGAGCCTCACTTTGCAAAAGTTAATTTGCTCATTCCAGCATTCTGCAGACCCACCAAAGAAGCTGCAAAGCCCAGTTTTTGGATATGGCATTGAAACATGGTAACTTGTGAGAGCTGGTCCCTCTGCCTAACTGAAACATAGACCAAACTCTACCAAACTTTACAGAGGTGTTTTTATCATCACACCACTGTACCTGACAAAGGTTCAGCTGCTTTACTGAAAAAAAAAATTTTTTTGTGGGGCAACTGCATCACCCTAATGCTTACTACTTCCTGCTTTTCTCTGAGGTAAATACTCTTCGTTTGAACTGCCAACAGTAATAACTGACTCAGATGAACTACCGGTATCAGACTCAAAACTAACAGGTGAAGGCTCATTTAATTGGCTTGCCTCTTCCAAAACCAGGTAGATGGTCTCACAAGTAGTTTCATTGCCATCTATGTTCCACTTTACAACCTACTTGCTTCCTTTTCTTTCCGTGACTGTTCCAAATATTCTGGAATCTTTCCACTTTTCTTTAAATATTCCATGACACCATCTTTCTTTTTCTGATGAGACCAAGCCATCAAACTGCAATGCCTCTGTTGAAACCATACAATTTATTTTGATCCTACCCATTGCATTCAAAATTCAATGTATACTATATTACTTAAACTGGCTTAGCAAACTTAACTGACAGTACCGGTTTCCCTGTAAACAAAAATCATACGTTAAGTACAAAACGTGGCATTCCGCTGGTCAAATTACCGGTTACATACATAACAACATCATCATTACAAGTACAGTAATTATCTTTGATGATGTATGGTTAGCAACAGAGTAGCATACTATTATGCATACAAAGTTACAAGCAGACAAAAAATATAGACTGATTATAACTTCAGCAGTTCAGCATGCTATTCTGCTACCAATACTTCAGTAGACCCACTTGGCAATTGTAGTCTACTGCCATGCATGGTTTCTGCTAACGTTTTGCGGATAAAGTGTATAATCGTCTGTCTCCACCAAATCCAAGTGCCAACTATTGTCTCCTGAATCTTAATATAAGCGATGAACAATAGTACATATTAGGCTACCGGTACCTGGGTACCCCGTTTTGCAATCATCCCCTTTTATTTTACCTGCTTTTACCAACAAAAATTTTAACTAAAACAAGCTGATATGGACATAAACAACTTTAGTAGATATATATTTTTTATCTAAAGTTAACTCATATTGTTATTCAAAACAGCTTATGTCCATATCAGGACATAAGTTAGTTTAGTTGTATGGAACTGGGACATAAGCATAATTGGATGGACGTAAGCTGCTTTAGTTTGAAGTTTGTTACCTGGAAGGTGGACATAAGAAAAGTCTAAAATAAAAACTACACAGTTTATCAGGCAGGAATAAGTTTTCTAAGAAGCCCAAGAATATAATAGATGCAAAAGTGCAAAAAAGTGTTTTTTGAAAAAATGTGACATAAGCTACTTTAGTTCCACACCGACGATATAGTCAACTGGGGCAAGTGCATAGGCTAGTTAGAGTTAGATTAGGGTTAGAGTTTCAGGGTCCTCTGTCGTACTTTGCGGTGTTTAGTACATCAATTTGAGGTCCTTTGTCGTTCTTTGCAGTGTTTCAGTCCTTTGCGGTGTTTAGCAGGACCCCACCAAAGACAGATGCCCCTCGTAATCAGGGCATGTAATGGAATGGAATGGAAGATGGAACGGAAGAGGAATTTTGGTATGGAATATGGAAGGTTTCAGGTATGGAAAGGAATGGAAGATTTTAAGAATGGAATGGAATGCCATCTTCCATACTTTCCATACCTGGATTAGTTTAACAGAATAATAAATTTTGATCTATAAGTAAAAAAAAAAAACAAAAAAAAAACAATGAAGCAATAACAATAGCGTTACTTGCAGTGGCACTGCGTCACAGCAGAGTTCTCTTATTAGGAGTTGTCCGACTCCATCACGTGATCTCGTTTTTACGCATGAGTACTTATAGATCGCTTTAAGCAGACTGCAACCAGATTGCATTGTGAAAAGTGACCTAGCGTTACCGTTAGTATGCCCGAGTATATACGGTAGCCTGATGAGCGATGCGAGCTTTTAGTCATAAAGAATTAGCTAAAACTGATCTCAGTTACGTGAAGGATAGTTTTATACGCATTTGTAAGAGAATTTGTAGTGATTATGCAGCCTATTAAGCTAAAGCTGATCTCAATAACGTGAAGAATAGTTTTTAGGTTAGGATACTAAGTCACCCTTACCCTTTATTGCATTTAGTGATAGACTAGAGCTCTGGTGTAATGGTCCTTTCAAATGACCTACTCTGTTGTAGAACCCTAGACCTATTTATCGTTTATAGTAAGCATATACTAGTAGCCTATGGTACTTACCATAAATAACAAAAATTGTCTTCATATTTTTGCCTTACTCACACTCGAGATACTAAAACTGAAGAACTCAAAAACTTGCATATGATATACTGTATCTGGTTAACTTAACCTCAAACTCGGTTAAAAATTGGTCAAGTTTGCAGCCCTGAATGAAATATTTCATTTATGTATATATATATAC
The DNA here is from genome assembly GCA_964006365.1 of Trididemnum miniatum. Taxonomy (NCBI): domain Eukaryota; kingdom Metazoa; phylum Chordata; class Ascidiacea; order Aplousobranchia; family Didemnidae; genus Trididemnum; species Trididemnum miniatum. The sequence goes on from OZ023245.1 coordinate 3,873,781, forward strand.
CTAGGCTATTGAGTTATAGGTATATACAGGGTGTCCCACAAAAAAGTTTATTTTTTAATTTTTAACTACTTTTGTTTTAGAGCATTTGACTCTTTCGTTTTTTCAGGTTTTATTCTATGGTAATAGGAGTTTTATACCTGAAATTTTGAAGCCTTTATCTTAATCATGCCTTTCACAATTGAGCAGCGATCAAAAATAGTAAAGTTCTGTTTGGAAACTAAATCACTGGTCCAAACCCAAAGGGAATATCGCAACCATCTCAAAATGATTAACGACGATTTTGATGGCAAACAAATCTCCAACACATTATTTATGCACGGTGAAACTTTCATTGCTTTATCTTTACAAGTTTTTGCGTTACAAAAATTTTAAAAATAAACTTTTTTGTGGGACACCCTGGTACATATAAATAAGGTTGGTTCAGAGCTAACTCGACTCTGTTTCTGTTTTTTGCTTCTTTTTTTGTAAATTGGTCACCATTTGTACTGAATAATTGCATGGTTAAAGACACAAAAGAAATGTTCAAAATCACAGCTAGCCTAACCAAGTGACATATCACTAAAACCGCTGTTGCATTACTTTATCTTGCAGGCCTACACCTGGATTTTGATAAGCTGCTCTTGCTGTGTAGGCTAATTAATGGTTGCTTCAAACTGCTGTGTTCCTGGCTGTAGCTACAGCAGAAAAAAAAATGATAAAAAAAGTCTTTTCACGATATACCGGCCTGATCTAGCAAAATCCATAGCAGAAAAAGAACATAGGGAATTGCTGACAAATTTTATTTTGTCTTTGAGAGATGCTGCTAGAGGTGACAAAATCAAGTCTTTATTGTAAAAGGAAAAGTAAGTATAATACTCTATATCAGGGGTTCCCAAACTTATCCTAATTGCAACCCACTATTTATGAACACAACCTTTAGCGACCCACGTAACGTTATTGGGTGAAAACACTGATGAATAAACTTTTTTAAATTACATATTTTTGTAAGATCTATGAAAAGCACTAGTCAATATTCATTAAAGAACATAAAAACAAATTAATAAACCCACATTTATGAAACAATTAATAAAAGAAGCAAAGTGATTCTTTCAAACAACATTTTAGTAAGGCCGGTGAGAAGGATGAGCTTGCTTGTTTTCCATAATAGACTTGACATTAATATCAATGTTCGATAATTTCAACCGTAAAGAATTTGAAAGTTGGAGTTTGTTTCGGAATTGCTCTTAATCCCAACCATTGTTGAAAATCCACTTTCGCACTTATAAGATGACGAGAATGGCATCAGTGCTTTTAAAGCCTCGGCTGAGATGAGTGGGAACAAAGGTTGAAGAGACAACCGAAACTGTGCCAATTTTTTTGTGTTAAAATTCATTTTCAAGGCTGAGTCTTCTGATAAATCAATAAGTTCCTCATCTGCTTTTGTGGACATACCAGTCGTCATGTCAGACTGAAAAGGGTCAATAATCCATCTTTTCTGTTGCAAAACTTTCATTTCTTCGTGGAAATAAAATTCAAAACTTTTCTTCAGTTTATTCAAGTGTTCTGATATCTCGCTGACTATATCGTCATCAACTTCAACTTCATTCTCTATTATAAAGGTTTGGAATGTTTCAAAGCAGTCATAATTTTTGTTGATGACACAGTTTTTCCACAAAGCAAGTTTTTTCAAAAATCCTCTGATTTTGTCATGTACTCCATCCAAATATGCTGATACCTTCTGTTCCTTGTAGGTACAAATTTAGTTCATTTAATTTCGAAAAAATATCTGCCTAATACGTTAGCCTTAAAACAAATTTTTCGTCTCGCAAGTATTTCGCAAAGTCGCATTTTCCTTCCAAAAACATAGCAACTTCCTCGCGAAGTTCTGCGAGTCTCGTTAGCACTTTGCCCCTTGAGAGCCATCGTATTTCTATATGCAGAAGAAGGGTTTTATGGTTGCTTCCCATTTCTTCACAAAATTTCTCGAATAAGCGTGATTGCAAAGGTTTTGACTTGACGAAATTCACCATTTTTACGGAAATATACAAAACATTTTTAAAATTTTCTGATATATGTTTCGATACCAAAGCTGCCCTGTGAAGGCTGCAGTGAGTCCATAATGCGTTGGGATTACGTTTAAGTGTTCTGGTCACCACACTACTGTTTCTACCGCACATAGCACGTGCCCCGTCTGTACATATTCCTACACATTTATGCCAATCAATACCTTTTGTTGTGATATATGTATCAACTGTATTAAAAATTTCTTCGCTGGTACTTCGACTGATTGGTTCATACAACAACATATCTTCATGCGTTTCGGAGTTCCATGCATATCGTACAAAAACAAGTAGCTGGCACAGACCTTCTACGTCGGTGGATTCATCCATTTGTAAAGAAAAGAAAGGACTTTGAATAACTCGTTCAACAACTCGATTTTCTACCCATTGGGACATTTCATCAACTCTACGTGTGACCGTGTTATTAGATAGAGGAATTGATTTGATTTCTTTTACACCTTTATCACCAAAGAAAGCTTTAACTGTATCTTTTATAGCTGGAAGAACTAAAGTCTCCCCAATTGTGTGTGGTTTGCCAGCTCTCGCTATTCTCAAGATAATCAAATAAGACACATACAGAGATTTTTCATTCACGCTGGTGTAACGCTGCAAAACACTTCGTCCTGTCTGTAAATTGGTTAGCATTCTCTGGAAAAAATCAAGGGGTTTGCTCGTTAACTCGGGATGCTTAGCTTCAACATGACGAAGCAATTTGTTTGGACGCATGCTCTCGTTTGCAAGTTGTTCATAACAAATAACGCATAATGGGCGCGGATCTTTTTTATCTTCATTCCATGTAAATCCCATTTTTAAGTAAGTGTCATCATACCTTCTCACTACTTTTCTTCGCTTTGACTGATTTGCATTTGATTGACTTGCCTTTTCTATTACTTGACTAGCTGCACTTTCATCATCACCGACTCCATTAACCGACTTCTTTAACCATTTATCCATTATACGAAGGGCTAAGTGGGCCTAATACAAAAACCAGATTCTAAATCATAAACTACTGCAAGCCAAAATAACCAACTGCTGTCGAAATAGCTGACCGCGAATGTTGAGACCCAAAAGTCACAATTGTTTGAAGTAGAGACGAAACTACGATTGCAAGTTGCAGCACACATACACAACAAAGGTTAAGTTGTTACACAACAATGGATAATCACCGCTATGCTATGAAGTTGTATAAAATGGCTATGCGTCAAACAGCTCTCATATAGCCTGTTTCCATGTCCAAAAATCGTGGGCTTTTGGCCCGCGGGCTTTGCTGAGTCATGTTTTTTGTGGGCTAATTTCAGCAAAATCGTGGGCTTTGCTGGCCGCATCTAAGTAGGTGGTCTAAGAACGTGGGCTTTTGCAAAAAGGTGGGCTTTGAGGAAGTTGTTGCGCGAGGTCTACTGCTTGGACTGTGGTATAGGTTGTAGATATTTAAGAAGTTGGTGTATGATTACTTGATAAATGTTGGTTTGGGGCAATTTCGCTTCATAAAAGTTAAAATTAGAGTAAGCTGTTGATAAATTCAACTTGTTTTAGGCAGTTAGCTGGTTACTGGATTCACGTGTTTGCCAGTTGGCCTTGTTTTGCTATTCTGAAGTACTGGTAAGAGTGAAGTCAATTTACTGTTCAAGTTCTGAAGTTCTGTTTGCCTAGTCCACAGGTCTAGTTGCAAAAACAACCAGTAGGTGGTACCGGTTTGTTTTTACTTGTTTCCATAGGGGTCAGCTTTGGCCTGTTGGCCTTTCTGCATGTCACAGCATTGAGTGACATAGGTAATGCTATGCAAGCAACTTTCATACTGGTACTGCATGCTACCAGCATAGGCCTACCATACTTTATTCTCTCAATTGCAACTAAACTTTGAAAAGTACCACTATTGTTAGTGTTGCAGTTGCTTTTAAAGACCTTAAACAGTTGAGTATTTAAACTGTAAAGGCAGCACTGGCTATTTGTGCAGGCCCATACAAATTAGCACTTGGTTTATTCTATTATCAGACTATCGCTTCACGCTAACCGCAATCCAGAGAACATGACAAAGTAATGAAATAAACGAAGTTCTTATTTGTACGGGTCCGTAAGAATAGCCACTTCAACATTTGAAAGCTTGCTAGTAGGTGATTTAGCCCACTGATACTCCTAATATATAGTGCCCTTACCCATGTCTAATCTTGACCTGTATTAAAATTGGTGGCGTTTATTTAATTTTGGCATTTATTACAGTATTCACAACCGGTAGCCTAGTTCTTTAATAGTCATAATTTGCTACGTCCTAACTGGATGCTATAACAAAAAATTACCATAGGCTGTGTCTGTTGAAAAGTGTTGATTAGTCTGTTCGTCATAGACTCTTATCCTTTTCAAGTTGAAACATGCAAACTGCATGTTTCTTTATATACCAGTTATATTCTAATTGTGGGTCTCATCTAGAATAAGCCCTCACGCTTTTTCTGTTTGCCAACCTTAACCTAACTGGGTCAAATCTAGAATAAGCCGTCGCTGCGAGCCATCGAAGCGAGCGGCTAATCGCCGAGCAAGCGAAGTGAGCGTGTAATATAATGATCGCTCGCTTTGACGGCTTATTCTAGATGAGACCCACCTAACCTATGACCTTAACCTAACTCATAACCTGATCCTAACCAAATCCAGCCACGACCAAACCTAACCCTAACTAGATTTAACCCTAATCGAACCTAATTCTAACCAAACCTAACCCTAATTGAACCTGGGGGCTGATGCTACATCTAACCCCTAATTGTTATTGTTCACTTGTGTGGGTGTCTCTATTTATGGAATAGTATGGCATAGTACAGTAGTATGGCATAGTAAATGTGCATAGTACCGGCACTCCAAATGTGCTGAATCCCATATAGGCTATATGCCCCAGAGCTTCAAACAGCTCTTTTGTCCTAACCGTCCTAAGGTCAATTCGTCCCAGGGACCAAAACATGCTGAGACGCAGATCCCCTATGCTGCCCCAAATGCCCTGAGGCCCATTGGTCCTAGAGTCCCATTTATGCATAGTGCCCTAAATTAACATCCTATATCTAGGGCCTATTTATTGCTTCAACCGTCCTGTCCTGAGGTTCTTTTGCCCTAAATGAGGCCTGAGGCACATTTACCCTGAGGGCCATTCACCCGAAATTTAACTCTTTATAAGGGCCCCTTTACTCTAGTGCCCCAAACGTCCTATTGCCCAGTTCTGCCATACTATACCACAGTGCCTTACTTACTATTCCATACTATGCCATACCATTCCATACTATGCCATACTATTCCATAATTAGAGAAACCGCACTTGTGTTACTGACACAAGCTAGCAATAGACCATACCCTGACAAATAGCATAAATAGCCACAAGTTAAAAACCAACTAAGAATGTTTATCATTTTGTAGCTGGGTTAGAGTGTGCATGTTGCCAGTAACTTCGCCACACTTTCATACATCAAAAATTTACATTGCTTACACCGAAACAAGACTTTAAATTCCCGGTTGTCGTAAAAAATTTTATTGGGCTTTTCCACAGTCCAGTTAAATTTATTAAGGCAACATCGTCACTTGGTAACTTCGCCACATAATCCAAACTGTGGGGGAAGATGTGAGGAGAGGTGTGGGAGAGTGCATGGGGTGAGTGGGGAAGTGTGTTGGGGTGTAGGGAGAGCTGTGGTGGGAGGTGTAGGGAAGTGTGTTGGGGTGTAGGGATGAGTAAGGAAAGATGTTTGGGGAGTGGAGAAGTGTGGAAAAGTGTATGGGGTGAGTGGGGAAGTGTGTTGGCGTGAGAGGGAGGGATGTGGGGAGAGGAATGGAGGAAGTGTAGTGAATTGTGTTAGGGTGTGGGGCCCCAACACTCTTCCTCCCACATCTCCTCACTCCCCTCACCTTTCCTTACATCTCCCCTTACCTCCCCCACACCCCAACACACTTTGCTACACCTCCTCTCATACCTCTTCCGACATCTCCCCTTCCTCCCCCCACACCCCAACACACTTTCCTACGCCAATTGCCACATCTCCCTCACCTTCTCAAAGTGTGGCAAAGTTACCATGTGACGAAGTTTTTGTGGCGAAGTTACTGGCAACCGAGTGTGCACTACATTTTCATTATACCAGTATATTTTTTGCCCAAGGGTTTAGCTACCGGTATATTTTACGCAATTTTAAGGGCTTTTGTTTTGAATTTTAGACTGTGGAAGGCACTATGCAAAGACATTAATATTAAAGGATAAAACTCACTGGTACCTTGCTTACGTTAAGAGTTGGTATTTTCAACATGATGTCATTGCAGAAATAAATGAAAGTAAGATAGCGCAGATGCAATATTGATGGTATTTGATTAGATTATCTTCTTAATCTTTCAATTTCAGATCATTTGGTGCTACTAGTATGTTTCAGAAACCAGAAAGCTCACTGATTGCTTATTGAAATTCTTGAAAACATGTTACGGAAGCCAGCAAGTGAAGTTTTTGACTCACGTACTTTTAAAAGTGGATTGAAACGTTGGTCTTATATTCGTATCAGGATAGAAAAATTGCGACAAACCTAGGTTAGTATTTTATGATGCTTTGCTTAATATCTTGTAAATGTGTTACATGCAAACTGCAGTGTGAAATTTGCTGCTTGTGCTGATTTGATTCAATGAATTATCAGTGAAATAAATATCCTATTTGTGCAGACTTTGATATTTGTGCATGAGAGCTACCGGTACTTTCACTCTTGGTAAATGCAATTTTGTTGTGTTTTCCTTTACAACATCTGTATAGGCCTATGCACTGAAAGTTGTGCTATTTTGCAGTTGTAGTAAATATCGTAATAATTGCACATACTGTATTACTCGGAGCTTGTTTAAATTAAACCACATCTTACAACAGGTGGATATATCACTAGCACAAGGACTGCTATTGGGTTTTTAGTAGGGGTTAGGGCCTAACCTTAACCTTTACCCATAACCTGAACCACGGCTTAATTCAAACAAGTCCCCATTACTCTGCAACAGCTGTGATGTCATCAGTAACAGCTATGATGTACCGAACTATATTTTCAGTCGTAAATTGCAGCAGGTACAGAGTGCAGACAGCTGATTTGGGAACGACCAGGCAACAACTTTGGCTGGGGCCGGAGCTCCGGCCAGGGTTTATACGATGCTTTGTATTGTGTCTAGAATACATAGCTAAGTAGTCTTGACTACACAGCTAAGTAGACTAGCGTCCTCACTCCTCTTGTAAATGCCGTCAATGGTGTTAGGTAATGCTTTCGTAATTGTACACGCTTTTCATTAGCGCATGACGAACCTCAAAAATGCTTTATGCATACACGTTCTTTATTTTTATGCACCAACGCGTTTTTCATATAAAATATAAAAAATCTTCATGTAAAAATTAAGATACGATTTTTATATTCGCTGTATGAGACTACCCTAATTTTTAAGGGTGGGTTTTTGCACTTCAAAGATTGTCTTATACGCCAGAATATACGGCAGATAAATTTGAAATTTAACCCCGGTCAATTTTTGTGACCCCCGCGGCCAAGGCCGGATTGGCGCAAAGGTGGCATCCCCAGCTGAGGCCAGGGCCGGAGCCCCGGTCAATCCCTATTGCTGATAGATACTTGTTTGTGAACATTTGATAACGAATTGAACTGTGGGACTCTGGTTTGATTGGTCAAAGCAATGTTATTAATACTGGTATTGACAGCTTTTCTGCTTGATGCACAGCATTAAAGGAATAGTGATTTGAACAAGCTGGCAAGTTATTTGTGTTGTTGGGAAAAACACTTATTGGAATTCTCCGCCTCTTAGCAGGTGACCAACAACTCCAAAGCAAGCTTGTTATAGCACCTTGATCGCTTTCTCAGGATGGGATGATAAATATGCACTAAGTAACGACTATTAAGCTGTAACATTTCTACAGCTTATCGCAAAGTCTTGATTGTAATTCTCTTCTGTAATATTCGAAACTGATGAAAGATTTAATCGAAAAGCGAGATATGCTGTTTTTGAAATTGCTTTACCGCTTCAAAGAACCAAATTACCAGCAAAAATATGCCTGTAGCTTACTATGCAAACTTACATCTTATTTTTTTGCATTTTAGTGCCAGTGAGATGGATTTTGTCAAGAGCTGTTTGTGAAAGAAACGCATATGCAATGACCAAGGTGCTCACGTGAATGGCACATGCAAAGTGCAAATGAACTGGCTTGCTCCCAACTAAAATGAACGCAATGTAAGAAATTGGTGGAAAATTTCATAGTTACATTATTCTTTTGAAGCGGGATTTCCCAGCAGAAGTTTTGCTGAAGGATCGTTCATTGCAAAAAGCTGAAAGTGGAAGCAGTGAAAGCCGGCATGATGCTACATGGCTGACTCGAAACAAAAGCATATTCGAGACAGGGCTATTACGTAGCCTGATATGGATTTTTTTAAACGCAATGCTAAAATAAAGTTTTTTGTTCTGACTTGCCTGCTGACAATTGAAGTTGCATCTAAGCACAAGGCTTGCTTTCCACCAGTTTACGCAAGCAGCTGTTTTAAGCATTCAAATTATTATGTGTTTAAGTGTATATTTAAAGGTTGTGAACGAGTTCTTATAAATTGTAAGTTTTTTAAATGGCCAAGTGCATAGATCGACTGCCTCTGGCGCCGTACACGTAAGTTCAATTACAAGTCGGGTAAAACCAGAGAATTGGTATTTATTGCTCCCTTCATGATATTAAAAAGGTTACTTGTGGCGTTCGCATTTAACATTGTTTCCCACGTTTTGAGTTGTAACATGGTTTCATGCATCGTTTGGTTAAGCTCGTTAATAGCTCCCCATTGCTTTTTCCCAATAAAAGGATAAAAATTCAAATTAAAATAAAACATATTCTGCTTGGATTTTCTTATACGTCAAGGTCGTGACCATAACGTTAGAGTACGCTCAGAGTAGTTACTTCCAGTGCAACTGTTTTGATGAAATCTGCAGATTTGTTTCTTGAGTATATAGTTCATGCAATGTCTTTGGTGTAGAGATTGTTCTGGTTATAATATTACTGAGAAAATTTTGTTAGCAATGATCCAGTTGAATTTGCTGCTTATTATTTTGGCGTAATAATTGTGGACAATACTTGATCTTATACCCAGGGGCGTGCCAAACTTTTCTGCAGCGCGAGTTTTTGAGAACGTTGCCTCAAGGTGTCCTCTGAAAAACGTCTTCAAGAAGGGTTTTTTAAAAAAAGATCTTCCAACCCTACAGAGTGCTGCCCCCTTGCCTCCTCCATGCACGCCCTTGCTTACAGTCGTTGCTAACAATTTACAACGTACAATATTGCTTTTTCCTTGCGTTTGCTCGTGCCGCCCCGTTATTTTTTCATCACGTTAACCGGTACTTGAAGGTTGACGCTGCAAAATAAAAGGCATTTCTAGCAGTTATGTACTTGTGGATTTTTATTCTTTAAATTGTTGCACATCATTTTTCATACCGGTATGCGCAGCACCTCGCCCAGAGCTTAGACTTACCGAGACAGCCTTCAAGTTAAATATATAATTTTATTGTTTTCTGGACAACGTATAACGTTTATGTCATCGCTCGCTTTTAGCTGTGAAGTTGGCGTGCTAAAGACTGCATTTTTTGGCTTGTATAGGCCGGCTTGTGACTTTCAATTTATAGGTTGGTACTGGGTAGTATTTCAGTTCAAAAACGTTTTTACAGTTGTCACGGAAAGGGATGAGTTTCAGGCGAAGCGTTTCTACAAACTGGCCAAAATTTTCACTCTTTTAATATATGTTTTTGTTTTAATCGGAAATTCATCCTCCTAAGGGGAGTAGCTAGCTCGGTCTTTGGTTACTTCCCTGAGTAGAGTGGAATTAGTTGCATCGATGTAAAAATAACGCACGGCAAAGTGATATATAAAACGCGAAATTCTTCAGTGTGAGCAATGACGATGACGAAGTTGACGATTAGTATACGACCTTGCCAAGCAGAAGTAGGCACCAAGAGTGATCTTTTATTTTAGTTGCAAGCTCATTGGCTAGGTGCACCTGGTGCAGGCAGTAGATCTCTCCCAAAAAAAGTCTACCAGTACTGCTTTAAATCCAGTGATTGAGATTTGATTTCTTCATCTTTATCCTCCTGTTACGAGAAAGCGGCGGAGGCGCTGTGCGTAGGGCGAATCCAGAATCGCTGAGGAGTTTTATTTGTTTTCAAGTTTTCCGGTTGAATTTTGTTCGAACTTCTTTTATTTGTTACTAGCCGGATTCCTCCAAGCAGAAACAGATATCATGAAGCATCTTATCCAAGGACAAGATAACGAGACTGGGTTGGGAGTTGAACCAATAACCTTGCGATCATGGTCGTCGTGAAAACGACGCTCCGAACTACTGCGCCATGCGAGATCAGTGTAAACTGCAGGTACGTACACTAACCAGCTGCTCATTCATTGCAAATACCTTGTAAAAAAATGTACAAGCATTTTATCTGCTCTTAACTAAGCACAAATCCGAGTGGGGATCATTTGGGCATGGTTTAGGGTAATGCTGCTTCAAATTGGGATGACCTAATGCGTAAGTTTTGAGTTATAGTGATAAACAGATTAAGTGGAAATAGGCCTAGCGCCTTGAAATGGAGGAGCAAATTGCGAAGATGCATTGTTTAACCACCCTTACTAAGCAGCTTTTAATTTTGATACGATAAAAAAACGATAGCTTCAGCATTACCGAAGCTAGTCATGCCAAGAAAAATTATGTGACATCGTTGCTAGGCTGTTTCACTATGCGCCTCTACCGGCAATTTAGTTCAGCATTCAAAGCCCACTCTTAGCATTTTGGACATGGAAACGCGCAACGAAAGTGGGCTAGAAAAGCCCACGAATTTTCAGCAAAGCCCGCGGGCCAAAAGCCCACGATTTTTGGACATGGAAACAGGCTAATAGTCGTTCTAACTAACAAATTTTTGCTTCTTTAAGAGAATCCTAGAAGAAAAACGCTTCAGATCATTTTTTAACGACTCAAGTCGCAATGATTGCTATTGCCAGTGGTTAATGAAAGCTACTGTGAATTCGGTAACTCTTTGCGACCCACCAAGATGTCCTTCGCGACCCACTGGTGGGTCGCGACCCACAGTTTGGGAAACGCTGCTCTATATATGCAAATAGGCTACATTTTTCGTTGTTTCTGAGGTTTAATGATATTTTGTAGTGCTGCAATATGTGAAGATCATTTCCATGAAGAAGATGTAATTACAAAAAGGAAATTGAAATTTTTAAGATGTGGTGCTAAACCTTTCAAAAACTTACCAAAAACTAGTTCATTTTCAAAAGAATCAAAACGGAAACCTCCAACTGAAAGAGAATATGTTGTGAAACAATATCATAAAAACCTAAAAGATGTTTTGAAGTCTTATGACAACTTAAATTCTCTTGTAAAAGGTGAGACTGTAAATGAATTGCTATAACGGTTTAAAGAACTTCAATCACCATTCTAATTTACAGTTATTTTACCATGAAAAATAACTTTTTATGTAAAAAGTGTTTTTTTATAGAAAACTGGAAACTCATTAAATGCAATTCAAGTTTGAATATACTTATGCAAGAATGCAACATCCTCATTCCCAAATTCAATTCAATTTTTATTTTATTTCCGTACTGCCAGAAACGTCCAAGAAAATATTTACTGAAAGCTACTGTGAATTCGTACACCCTATTTTATTGAAATTCAAGTAAGCATAGTTAGCATTAGATATGGTTTAACTTGTTACAGTTCATTTAATTTTAGTGCCGGTAACCAGTAATTCAGGGAATATGTAATTGACTAGTATATTAGTATATATATATACTAATATACTAGTCAATTACAATATATATATATATATATATGCAAGTGTGCATTAGGATATAATGATGCTGCACTTTATCTTCTGAAGTCTGAAACGCTTGTACCTTATCATCACAGTTCATAAAAAAATTGTAGCTTTTCATGTTGCAGGTTGTCTATAGATGAAAATTGCTCACTTACGAAGGTTGAAATTTATGGCTGGCCTGTGAAGCTGTCTTCTCACCATATAGTTTCTCTGCAGACGATTACCCTGCATGCATTATTAAGTATGGATTTGATGTTAGTGATATTGCATCTGCTAACGTCAAATGTGTTACTAGTGGTTAACCCCAGTTGGCCAGAGGTTGCCAAAAATTCTATGAATATATAATTAATATTTCACCCTAAGTTGCTGAGTTAGGTTTAAAGTAAACTTGTTTGTGGAACTGCTGTAATGATTCGCAAATACTTTCACAAATCAATTCAATTATCAGAAGAAATAATACTGCAATCCGATGCATAGTGCAGGTCTATATCAATATATCTTTGATAGATAACATGAAATGTATATATATGTAGCGTTCTATAATAACAAATTTTTGCTATTCAAAATACTTTCCACGGTTTTTGGTGTAGATTTTGTTGAAAACATTCAAATTTGCAAAGGAATTGTGGTTAAAGATACTCAACACAGCCTCGTTGCTCACCCTATTTTATTGTGGGATGGACAAAAAGTAGTCGCTTCCAATACTTTCCATTCATCAAGATGTACCATAGGTGAAGTATTCTTGCAATATGGAGGTTAGCTAAGATAGGCATGCTAAACATTGTGGTGCGTTTCAGTAATTGAAGGTGAAGGACTACGCCAATGCCACTTGTGTTCTGCTCTTGATCAACCTGCGTGCAATTCTGCTCTTGATCAACGTGCCTGCAGTTCTGATAAAAGAACTTCTGTTTTGGTAAAAAGTGTACTATTTATTAGTCCTATGTAGTTCTATCATTTTTAGTATACTGTATCCGTATATGAGACATCCGAATGTTTGTGGTAGGATGACAATGTGCTTTTGGAAATTCCAATGGTATAGCTTTTCATGGATCGGGCTTTGGGCGAATAAATGCAGCTGTGAAGTTATTCCAAGCGTTTAATTGGTGTTAGTTAGGCTGCCAAATCCGTTTACTTGTGCATTGAATAATATTTCTTCTTTCCAAAATTCTTAGCAGTGCAATGTTTGTTTTCTATTGCATATTCCAAGCAGTAATTGTTTCATTACTTGACTTGTCAACAGAGTGAAGATGGTGTCATGCGTGTGAATGAAGTTGAGGAAGATGTGGAAGAGCTAAATATCGAAAGCAACTGTGTTCTGGAAAGTGTGAGTTTTCTGTTTATCATTTAAATAAAAATCCGATGCATTCATGAATTGAGCCCATACACCACATTGGGCAAGCAGTTGCTTTATTTTTTTGTTTATTTATTTTTGTGTATTTGCATATTTATCCTCCTATCACGAGAAAGCGACGGAGCGCTATAAGAGCTCGGTTAGGAGTTGTCAGCCATCTGTCTACCACACTAAAATGAGGAAATCCCGTTAAGTGCCTTTCCCAAAGGCGCAACAAGTAAACTTGCCAGTTTTCTCCACACTGTCCCTTTAATGCTGAAAGTCAAGCAGGGAAGCTGTGAATACCAATTTTGAAGTCATTGATTTGATCCGACTCGGAATGGAACCCCGAGTCTTCCGATTTAGAAGCAAACGCTCTATCCACGGCCATTTATAAGTTCTTTACTGTGTAGCCTACTTAGTACCATGTATAATGTGTGCATATAATGTAGATACGTCTTTCCTTTTGCTTGCAGACTATATTTTCTGAGGACAAAAGCAGACTTAATCCGTGGCAAAAGCTGTTTCTGGACGAGCAATTGCGACATACTGTCACTTACTCGAAAGGTCGAAGGTACTGGTAATTTTTTGTATCATCGTCTGTAAGCGATAATTTTTTGATGTTCTACATTGCAAGAGTTGTCAACAATGTTACATTTGAATGTAGTCTTGGCTGAAAAAAAGCAATTTTGGTTGATTGCTTAGTATTGCACTGCTTATTCAATTTCCAAATCCAATCTTCATTATATTAACGGAAATCGCCGATGCGTGTAGCGAGTTAGCTTGGTTCATTTCTGTAATTTTCCGTAACAATGTGTCCAGTTTGATGGTCCTGGAAATTGAACCGAGACCTTCCACACTAAAGCGATGGGTGTCTTCAACCACTACGCTATCCTGGTCGGTTTATTATTCAATTTCGGTTGACATCAAATTTTCATCACTTTTTGGTGTGTGCATGTGCCGCAGAGCTTCCATTTTTTAGATACCACCCGGATGTATTGCGTTGGTGCATAGAATTGCACAGCCGTTCGCCTGCCGCATATGAGCTGCTAACCAGTAGTGGTGTACTTGCCCTTCCCGCCCGTTCAACGATAGCTAAATACAGGTGGGATTTTTCGAAATAGCAACCTGCTTTCTCCAAATATTTTCATTACAGCTTGTTTGCATAAGTTAACAAAGTTTCCTCAGATCAAAAACTTATCTTTGCTGTTTTACTATAGATAGGCAGTTGCACAATTAGAACTTGAGTAAAGATTATTAGGTATTTGTATACGCATAATTTAAGCACTAATTTGTTTATTTCAAGTTATATTAAGAATTTTTTTTTTAATTTTATGAATCTTTCGCTGATGCAGAAACGGCGTTTCCCCAAAGCCTGGAATGAATAAGCGTGCACTAGAAGAGATAAGTCGGATTACAACTCAATCTCCTAATGGACATGTTACTTGCTTTCTCACCTTAGATGAAATGAAAAGTAAAGCATGCATTATTCTTTTGCATTTGAACGTGATAAATCCCGTTATACTTTATACTACATTCTCACCTCATAAATTTTCTTTTTAGGCGTTTTAGTAAATTCATAACTGTTTCATTACTTTAAGTCTATGTTTAAGTACAACTAATCGCGACACAAACCTTTTTACGCCGACTTATGTGGGCACAAACAAGGCGGGCTCTGACGTTTATCTAAATCAGTGTTTCTTAACCGGGGTTCGACGGATCTGTTTCAGGGGTTCGATGGAGCTGTCCCTGAACTTTAACACCACACCGCAGACCTGGTGCTTTTGGAGCTATGCAGATTGTGACGGCCAGCAAAGGCGACGACCTTTTTTTGGGGGGGAGTTGAGTTGCCATGTCATTTTTCAGGGTTCGGATGATACTCCCGCGACGTTGCTAGATTCGATTTAAAAAACACTGATTTAAACAGTGACGATACACGTATTGTTTTTGCAGTCAAAGAAAACTTAGTTGTCAAAGATGGTGAGCTCGTTGGATTTGTTGATTATGGTGGGGAAACGCCTCAAAACCCTATCATGGCAACACACATTCTTGGTAGGTGTAGGGGTAATTATGATATTTCGCATGTTTTCAAAATCATACCTGTATTGTATTTGCTAAATACAGTATTGTTTGCCGTGAATTACCAGAGGCTATCTTCGCAACTAAATGCTTGGCAAGCACAGCCGCCAACGTGCGCAATTGCTGTGGCATTGGAAGTGCTAAGCTACACTTAAAGTGAATTTTAATGTTCCGCTGCAGAATTTTAAGAAATATAATACCGCTTGGTTATGAATAAAAAACAAGTTTTTTCTCACAGTATTTTATTTGCGATCATCGCAACGAGAGATCTCGATACCTGTTTCTTGGTATCCCACTACTTCTAATCCATCGCATATGATAGCGTTGTTATTTTGGGAAGTTCTCCAAGAGTGTGAACGCCGTGGAGCTCAGATTTTGGCGGTTATTTGCGATGGTCATCCTAGCAATAGAAGTTTTATGAAATTAATCAGTAGGAATAATGATCCACTGGATGGATATTTCACCGCATCGAATCCGCATGCTCATGAAAGGCAAATTTTATTGTGCTCAGATCCTTCACATCTGCTTAAGGTAATAAGGTAAACGGCTATTATTTTGCATGCGTTCGTTTTTATCGTCTGCGTCGAAGTACAGTGGCACATCATTATGTAAACATGAAGCTTCGATGCCTTGCTGAATCAATGTAAACATTATGTAAACAATACCTTCATACCTTCATAACGATGTTATGAAGGTATTGGTTTGGTTCCAACTAATTTTTCTCCATATCATAGTACAGTAAAATCGCTGAACACAGCTGTAGTTTGATAATGGATTGGTATGCTTTTATTTATGGCCCATTTTAATGTTGCGAAGGACATCTGTAGTAGGGCATCTGTAATTGACGTGATTCTCTCTCCAACATTAATATTTATTTATTTAAACAACTCCGTTTTGTGTTTTAGTGCTTTACTGATAAATCAAAAGAAGTGCAGCAACTTGCATTGTATATATTTATGATGAAGCTACTACATCGGAAGAAGTCTATATATGAAGCAGAAAATCAACATTAGCTTCATTAGTATTCAGAATATTGGTTGTGCATTTTGCAGTTACGACAACTTACTTGCATGAAGTTGTTACTGTAGACTGTAAGAAATTCTTTGTATTCGTCCAAGGCGGGTGGAGTAAAGTACATGCACAAGGATGGCAAAGACATTTTGTGGACTGACGTCGTAAAGCTTTTTAATACGCAGCATCAGTCACTCTTAGCGCAGCAATGCCGGTTAGCACGTGAAAGTGTTTTACTGAATAGTTATTCAAAGATGATTAAAAGTTTGTGCTTTGGTAAAGCTGGTATAGGTCTTTATGATTTGCAGTCATGTCAGCTACTCAGTAAAGTTTATTTTTTCAAACTTGCACGGTATTCCGGAGAAAAGCGGTAGTTTTTAGCAGCATGTAGTGAACAGCATGTAGTTTTTAGCTATAGGGCGGTATAATGCGTAGGAACATAAATGTTTCTGCGATCCAGATCCAATCTGGAAAATTCGCACTGAAGTTTGTATTAACGAACCTTAAGCTAAGCTGCACTTGAAAAGCTTACAATTTTTGACACGCTAAGATAAAGAACCATTTTTCAAAAGTTTGCTTCAGATCAGATGGCATCGCCTTCAGATGACAAAGTTAAAGTCATATCACTGGAAAGTTAAATTTATAACGATGGCAAAGTTTGCTTCATATCAGATGGCATCGGCTCGTGTTGTGTATTTAAATTAAACAAATTGCGTTCTACATGGCTCCACAAAATAATTAAAATCTTGTCCCAGAACCCGTGTTTTTACGGTTGCTTTTTTCAATTGCGTTTTTTGTAGATGAAAGTCTGTTATGCCAAGGAAGTGCTGAGTTGGTCGGTCGGAAAATGTTTAAGTTTGGTTCCAGGTGCTGAAGGAACTTCAGAGTATGTTTTATTATTTGCAAGGTAGGTTTGGCGGTATATTGATTTAAACAAAATTTTATAAAGTCCCCGGCCACCCCAACAAATAAAAATTTTTTAGGTTTTAATTAATCGTTTTAAAAATTTTCGAGGTTTTAATCGTTTTAAAAAGTACAGGTACAGCTAGTGCTGACGCATTTGGAAGTTTTTCAAAATTTTGTTTATTAACTGCGTTATTAGCGTTTGATTTTTAACTGTCCACATGCAATATCTCTTCAACCCGAGCTGGATCGGTCTTGTTGAACGCACCTTCTCGTGCCAGGAGGATAAAATGTGAAGTAAACCTACGAAGATAATTATGTTAACTTTGCTTATTGTAGATGGTTTGACATTATCAATTGTGGGCCACGCAACGCAATATATTCTGCTGAAGATCCACGATTGAAATGGTTGGAGGTTGATTTTTTGAACTATCTTTTTGAGTGGAAGGTACGTTATGGAATATTAGTGGTTTCTCCAACAAATTTGATGTCTTTTGCTTTTCAAGCTCTCTGCGAATTTATATGTTCTTAATCATATTTCTTTTTGTACTAAATCATGTAATTGTAGTTATTTTATTAAGTTTTTCTCATATGTAACTTAAGTTCAAAGCTGGGCACAGCGGAAGCGTGTTTTGTTTTCAGGTCTGGACCCATGGCCTAGCTATAGGGTGCATTTACTCTGCATTCTGCAATAGGCTAATGCTACAACTATATCGTCATTGCAAGTGCCTGTATATTACTTACTTCAACGAAGAGGATGCTATTCTTTATTTTGTGACAGTTTTACCTGTGGTTTCTTTATTCAGGAAGGTAAAAATGATGAGTCAATCATTCAGCATTATTTCACATAAATTTTATGCATTTTCAAGCTACTTTGACCGCCTACGTTATTATAACTGTCTATTAGTGATTTGATACGATCTAAACTCAAGGAAAGAGACCAGCGAAGGAAAAGCCTTAACCTGACTGTTGTAGCGAAATCGGAAAGAAACCCGCATGCGGGTTTGCATATGCAGAAGTACAGAAATTGTTCACAAATCTACCGCAAACGTGTGGAATTCGCGGGTGCCGAACACTTATTTCAATGCAGCGAATACATTTGCGGTTGTGGGAGTAAATAAAAGTTTGGGGTGCCCAGCTTTGTATAAGTTTTGTCAGATCAAGGCTTGGACGAAGTGGTGAAGTTTCTGAGCAATACATACGTTTGTCACCATATGACAACTTTTTTTAACTTTTTAAAAATAAATAGGATGAAGTTATGACTTCGCATCGTGGGGAATCCAAACGAATAATAGCTTCACCTACATTTGATGGTTTAATATTTACGACGAGAAATTACGTCCGCCTAGCAAAATATTTCTTGGAAAATGGTGCAAAAAAAGTTTGCCTGAGGACCTTCAGCCAAGACGTTCTTGAAGCTTCTTTTGGAAATGTGGTGAGCTTTTGCAATATAGGCTATAATTTTTGTTTATCCTAGAAGTTCAGTGTGTAATATAATATTATGAACTGCATGCAACTTTATTCGCAAAACTTCAACCATGCCACATGAAAAAAAATCAATTTTTTTAGATACGTCGGTATTTCTTCATGTCAGCTAACACGCAATTCCAAAGCTTTGGTTTTAGGTAGTCACATAGTTTTCATGAAGTGTGTGTGTGTTTTTTACTACCATATGGCCTGTATAAAATACATACCTGCAACAAGGCATAGCCTAAACGCATTAAGCTAGGGTTTTCATAATTGTTCTTCATACGCGTACATCTATAGTGTAGTCTAATAACTCAAGTCTAAGGGATCTAATCTTGTTTCGTTTCCTTAGAAGTTTCTACTAGAATGTGGGTGTGTAATTGTGTATAGAGGAGTTCTAGTTTCCAAACAAATTAAAAAATTGCACTGTAGAAATTCCAAAGAAAAGACACACTTTGCTAAACTGGTCATTTGAAGAGCTCTAAAAAATAGATATTTGTGAAACTAAACTTTTTTTAAACGTATTCTTTACAGAGAAGCAGTGGAAGACGCGCAACTAACCCGGATATCTTCCAGACGGCTTACACTGTTGAGCATATTACAACACGGAAAATCATCAAAAAAATTAAAAATGGAAATACTTCTCATGGAAAAGTGAATCCTTGGACTCAAGTAAATGATGAGCCTTTTCCGAAGCGTATTTGCAAGTAGAACGAACTTCATGGCTTAATTTTGCATGTAATTTAAACTATTAAATATAGGGGACGCCATTATTCTTGAAATCTTAATAGCACTCGATTGCTAGTGGTTTTAAACTTTTGTTAGTGGGCTAGATGTAAAACCGCATACAACAGTCCTTTGTTGGGGGTGAGAAGAAAAACTTGTAGTAGAGCATGGCGGAAACTTTTTGCCCGTTTTTGTTGATGTCTGTTTATTGTTTATCGCGAACTTCCGAACCAAACTTTGTCCTTCCAAACTTAATTTGTACTTTTCGTTGACTGCTTGCAAAATCTCTTGAAAATTTTTGTGAAGTAGATGGATGGTGTGTCGCTTGCACTTGGTGAATCGCAATTGATTTTATGTTTAACAGTTCTTGAGTAATATATTTTTGCTGGAATTTTATCCTTGTTGAATTCCTTTGTTATGTGGCAACGTGATGGCTGATTTTTTTGTTACTTGTTATCGTGCTACATTATTTTTGCATACCGCTTGTATTTTGAGAAACTCAGACGAAGACTGAATTGGATGTAAGAATACAATGTCTAAGAACCGCTTATTTCTGTTGTCTCTTCTACTAACGAAATTCATCATGATGCCACACCCGTACTTACTAAATAGGTACTTACTAAATTTTTTGTATGAAATAGGTGTTTATTAATAAAGAACCAAACCAATATAGGCTACTAAGAAAAGTGTTTTGCAGAAGTAATATATGACACCGCATTTAACAGTTCTTTGAAAAAATTAAGTTAAGGAGTGAGAAGAGGAAGCTTGTAGAGCATGACGGAAACTTTTTGTCTGTTTTTGGGAAGATTGACTAATCTTATGAAACAATCGTTTAGCAAACGTGTACGAGAGCACTCTCACAAAAAGCTTTATCACATATTGCATCATTTTGCACACGAGCTCGTTTCGCACAACTCCGTGATTTGAAAGCTCTTCAACATAAGCAGCATAATGAGGATGAGAAAGTAGGGCTGCAGAAACATCAGAGAAATTAACTTTGTTTGCTTTTTTTATTGTTTCTCGGCTGCATTTAAAATACGCTGTTCGTAATAGGCTAAGAAAATTGTCGTTTGGGTAGAATAATACACCTTCTTTCCTTTCAATTGCCTTTATTAATTTTCCTTGGGGGGATGGTTGTGTCATAAATTGTATTACTGGAAATACTGCTGGAAAGTGAGACTTGGCTTTAAAAAGAACAAATCCTCCCAGATATTCAATGGCTTCCATTTCAAATTGTGTTATTGCTGCGTTGTCAACTGTATCTGTTTCTTCAACATCCAAAGTGCATATCAGTTTGATTAGGTTTAAAAAGTTGGTATTTGTTTTGTCGTCAGATAATTTGTTCTCGAAAAAGGTACCAGTGGAAACACAGTTTGTGGCATAAAACTTTAAAACATCATCCTTTTTATTGTTTATCGCGAACTTCCGAACCAAAGCTTGGATAACTTGTTGTTCTTCCACACTTAATTTGTACTTTTCGTTGACTGCTTGCAAAATTTCTGAAAATTTTTGTGAAGAAGATGGTGTGTCGCTTGCACTTGGTGAATCGAAATTGATTTCTATCATTAAAAGTTCTCGAGTAATATTTTCAGCAATTTGATCCAAATTGAATTCGATATTTTTTTGAATGCGAAACATTTTACATTAAATATTTTTTGATTTTTTAGTAGGCCTAACCTGTCAAAGTAACAACTAAAACTTGTAAATCTCATTAAAAGTAGGGAAAGTAGCCTAAGGGACCTATCGGAGAAATTTTACTGAATCCAACTGGTTAGGCAATATATTACGCTAAATGCTTTTTAGTTTGTTGGACTTTATTTTGTGATAAAAATATCCTGCTCCAAAACGAGAAAATTCGAAATGCTCACGGTAAATTTATTAGTACGGTAGTAGAAAACTGTCACTCAAACGTCCCCACGGAGACCAAATGTCAGTAACGTCCGGGACCTTCCGGACCGCTGGATGATTTAGTGACCTGCTGGTTAATTTGGTAGAAAAAGCACTGCTTAAAGAATAGGCGTATGCCAACTCGTTACCAAAAAAGCTAACTCGTGTAAAAGTATACCGTTATTTTCCTTTACACCGCTGCCTATTAGCCTACCTAGGTAAAACACTTTTTTGCTAAATGTGCTAAGAAAAGTAGTGGCTAAAAATCAGGGTACCGGTAGGCTTTAAGTTAAATTTACTTTAGCGTAGTAGCAGAGTCCTTGTAGTAAGTTGACACTAATTTTCCAAAAACAAATTCATGCATTTCATATTATGATTTCAAACCAAATAAAACAAAAAAAATTGATGCTGCTGCAACCTGCAAGCTACAAAAATTAAAATATTAGGTTGTTTATCGGCGCTTTTTAACTGCAAGATTTTTTAGCGCCACGACTGATTTACTAAATAGGCCTATGCTAAGAAAACTAGTGGCTAAATATCAAGGTAGGCTAGAAGTTAACTTTTCTTTAGCGTTGTAGCAGAGTTTTGGTAGTAGGTGGACGTGGACACTAATATCTCAAAAACAAATTCATGCATTTTATTTTATGATTTCAAACCAAATAAAAAAAAAATTGATGCCGCTGCAAGCTACAAGACTGCATTCTACATGCTGCTGCTGCAACTGTAATTTATGCACTTTGACGTTTCTTTGAGACAAATGATCTATTAGTATTGAACCGTGACCACTTATAATAAAGAAACAAAAATGAAAAAGAGTCGGACAACTCCTAATAAGAGAACTCTGGTCACAGTATTTCTAAATGGTATAAGGTGACGCAGGCTGGAAACTACGCGGTAAGTGCGTGCGCACAAACGGTGGCAGAGTACGTACTACGTTCTCTTGCGACGCGGAAAACTTCAAAGTGTTTACAATCACAACTTCAAATTTATTCAAAATTATTAATAACAAGATGTCACTCAATTAGACAAATGCTGTCACCTGGCGTTGTGCTGGCGTAAGTCTGCGACTTTTTCCAAAAAAGTTTTCTCTTTTGATGTTATTAGAGCATCGCAAGTAGGCTACTCACAAGAACAAGCTGTCAATCAAACAACTTGTAAAATCTGGCGGGGTCCTGCAGCTGCAGCTTTCTTGCAAAACAATTTTCGCAAACGCAAACTTTGTTTCATTTCGGCATTAATTTTCAGTTTACACCTTAGATATTGCATTGATTTTAATTGTTTATTCTGAGGTTTGAGATGCAATATGCGAACTCACCCAGCGCGAAGAGAACAGGTAGTGGTAAACAGAATGTCGGCAGAGATAATAATCACAGTTTTTTGATTTTTTTAATGATTCAGATTTTCAGTACTTAGATCTTACCTAAAAGCAAAATTAAATAAATCCAATTCAAAACAAGATGCAATGCTCGAAGCTTCGTTGGGATTGACGGATAGGATAATGCAATGACGGCAGTGCACTATAATAGACATGAGCATTGAGCCAGTGACTTATTTTAGTTCTTTGAGTTTCTGCAATCTGCTCATTAATAGAAATGTGTCCACAAAAATAGGAATTTTGTCTTAACAGGATTGAGTTTTTATTAGTTCTGAAGAATTTACAGTATTCTCAACGGTGATGTAGTCCTCGAGGATGTCCTTGGCGTCCAGGACAGGTTTGTGAAATCCTTGGCCTTGACCGTGTCGTCCTTGGCCGTTGGCCTTGGGTCTCGGCTCTATTACGTCTTGGATTTTGCGCTGTCCTACGCTCGAGGACTCGGTATCTTTAAAAATTTAAGTTTGCGATTATTTTTACAAAAACGCAAGCCGTTTAAGAAAATGGTCCAATAATTAACGATAGACATCGGTAAGCTCGTGCGGCGGGGAAATTAAAGCGGACAACGCATGACCAGAAAATCATGAAGTGAGATTGTGAGCAACAAAGCTTTTGGTAAAAATTCAATATCTTAAAATTGGCTTCTCAGCGGGAGATCCTTGAGGTTCGTTCAAAGAAAACTCGAGTAGAATGATGGGAGAGAGCTACTTAACACTTTTCCTCAAAGTTTCAATTAACTGTTGTTTATTTACTTTTATTGTTTGCTTAAAAGGTGTGATGTAAAGCAGTTTGAAGAAAAGAATGTCGCGCCGGCGATGTTATTTGATGTTTATATCTTTATTAGAGGTGCTAATTGCAGCTCTTTACTTTTTTGATTTTTTGTTTCTCGATGCTCTGAATTTTTCATTTAGGGCACTTGCATGTGGACTGAGCTTGAGGTATACAGCATGGCAGCACGAAGTTTTTTATCATGAGAACATTGAGAAGTTATTCTGGCCAGGCTCAGGGTGATTGTTTAGGTGCAATCACACTAACTGAGACGCTGAGACCTTTGAGACATTGTGCAGGTTTATGTTATTGTGACAACATTTCGGCACAGATGTGATGTCGTAATAGCATAAACCTGCACAATGTGTCAAAGGTCTCAGCGTCTCAGTTAGAGTGATTGCACCTTTAAGTACCGGTAAAGACTGTAGATTCAGAATGATAAACTTCAACATATGCTTTCTTTGAAAATCATAACTTTTATATAAAACGTTTAAGAGTAATAATTATTGGGCCAGTGAAGATTGGGATAGCTTAAAGTACGGTCAGTGTAGCAAATAATTGTGGCCTAATCTCGATTTTTAGTAAACATTCTGTTGCAGTTGCAACTTGCAAGTTTGCTTTGAAAACAAATGCCACAAAGAATGTTAATATTTTTTTTGACAAAGCCACGCATGTACAGCTAATTTTATCGTTGTGAAGTAGGTGTATTATGGTAGATGGCCCAGCCGAAAATCTAACCCGCGAAATTGGAGTTATTATCAATCATAAATCAATACTTCAGTCAAAAAAGTTTCTTGATTAGAAAGCTGAGGAGCTAAAATGTGTGAGAAATTTTGCCGATCTAAACAGAAAACATTGATATAGGCCTATAGTGGGGTCTATAATATCTAATATCAAAGCAAAAATAACAAGAAGTTTTAACAACAATCCACATTCCACAACTATTAGGCTACAGTATTTTCATTAGTAGACCTACAATTGCCAAATTATTTTGGACCGAACTTTGTGGCTCATCGGCCGTGCACTTATCTTTGACATACATATGTAAATGGCTTTTAAAAATAAACCTCAGGTGGACATTACACAATTTTGGGAAATCGATAACGCGTCTCAAGTAGGCACTTGTAAGTTATGCCCAGAATCGAAGAAGTCAACTGCTCAGCCTGAATATCGGAAGTTGCAATCGGGAATAAAAAGAGCTTATCCTCATTGGACTAACATGAGGAAGCATTCTCGTTCTAGTCACTTCAAAGAATATAAAGCAGCTTCAGAAAAAAAGCCTCATACTTCTGGTGGTATGGAAAAGTATGTAAAGCGGATCCGCGTCCAAAATGAAAACAGGGGTGAAAATGAAAAGATTTGCGTTTCCTTTGAAATTAGTCCAAATGAGTTTAAAGATATTGTAAGAAAAATTTGCACTGTCGACGGGCTATCGTTTAATACATTTGAAAAAACAGGAATTAAAGAACTGGTCAATCCTATCATTCAACAATTCAAAAAGAAGAACATTCCAGTGTCGCTCAATCCGAGAAATGTTCGTCAAATCGTTTTGGAAGGCTCAAAAAAATTAGAGGAAGATATGAGAAAAGAATTTAAAGAAAAACTGTTATGTTTAAAGTTTCATTTAGCGACTCGCTTAGGAAGACACTTTATTGGGCTAAATGTCCAATATTGCAGCGAAAACAAACTTGTGTGCAAAACATTGGCTGTTCGAGAAATTAGAACCACTGCTACGGGAAAAGAATTATCTAAAACAATTCAAGATATTTTGCAAAATGAGTTCAAGATCGAACTTTTGCAAGTTTATTCAATCACTACAGATAATGGTTCTAATGCGCTCGCAGCCAGTAACTTTATCAGCTGTGCTGTGGAAGATGAGGTTGACCAATTATGCATGGAAACTATTGATGACCTAGACAACATCGACGACATCA
This sequence comes from Trididemnum miniatum, assembly GCA_964006365.1. Lineage (NCBI taxonomy): Eukaryota > Metazoa > Chordata > Ascidiacea > Aplousobranchia > Didemnidae > Trididemnum > Trididemnum miniatum. The sequence goes on from OZ023245.1 coordinate 3,899,116, forward strand.
TTGCTGCTGAACAACTTTTACAATCAAGTGTTTTTGATTTGAAAACGGCTCTAGAAGGAGCGCATATTGTTAGATGCGCAGCACATACTCTTGCGTTAGCTGTAGAAGATTGCCTTGGACGTACTGTAAAAGTGATGAAACTACTAATAGTCTAATCACCAGTGCTAGAAATGTCGTTTGCGCTTTGCGAAGCTGCAACATGCGGAAAGAATTACGAAAGAAAAGTTTGCCGATGTCAATCATTTATGTCGAAACGCGCTGGGGTTCCACGTACGACATGTTGAAACAATTGATGAAACTTTCGCGCTTTTGTAAAGAGTATGAGAGCCTAAACGAAAAGTTGATGCTTACTGCTTCACAATGAAAGGAAGTCGAAGAAATGGTGAAAGTTTTGACTCCTGTAAGAATTCTGACTACTCAACTGCAATCTAGTCAACTAACGCCAGGGCAAATGTTGGGTAGTTGGAACTTTGCTGTTCATTCGATGCAGGCATTTGAGTCCGATTTGGCGGAAAAAATGGTTGAAAGAATGAAAGCGCGAGAAGAAGCATTAATGTCGCCTCCCCTTTTGACTGGTGTTTATTTAGATCCAGAATATCAAGTGCTGCTCACTGACGCGCAGCGTGATACCGCTAAAATTGAACTGCAAGCGGTCCACAAAAGAATGGCATTACTTGCCTCAAGAGGATCCACGATCATGACCAACGTCGATCACGATGAACCAGTAAAAGAAGATGAAGTCTCGGAAATGCTAACACCAATGCAAAAAATGCTGATGGCAAAACAACAAGAAAAACAGAGAAGCAGCATGTCTGGAACATTATGGTCAGCTCAAGCTATAAAACTGATTAATTCGTTTGACAACCAAGACTACGCCAAAATTGATTCAATCTTTATCTTCTGGGAAAACCACGATAGTAAAACGCTCCCTAAACTCGCAAAAGTCGTTATTGCAGTACCGACCACTCAAGTTTCCGTTGAACGATTTTTTAGTGGCGTGAAATACATTTTGAGCGATTTAAGAAATGGGTTGGCAGAAGATAGTTTACAAGCAATTATGCTTCAGCGTTTAAATGGTTGATCCGTACGCACTACACAGCACTTTATCTTGAGAGCAACGGTATAGTTTTAACAGTGTTTCCTCTATTGCCATCCTACGGATGATTACTGTGATATATTAAAGCTTTGACTTTTTCTTCGTTTTCATGCTTCGACTTTTTCGTCGTTTATATTTTTTGCTTTGTTAGAAATGTTAGTTAGTTGTAAGGCCAGTAAGTTTTTGTTTACCATCAATAACTTGTTTCTATTTCTCATATGGCAAGTTCTTTGTTTTACCTTGCTTGATCAGCATTATCTTTTATGAGTTAGTTTATTTTATAGGGGCACTATTTAGTGAAGTAACAGCAATTACTTTTATCTTTCCTAAGTGATTTTGTTTTTAACCTGCATTAGATTGCTTGTCACTGATGAAGCCTATTCTACTTTCTACGTCTGTGGTCTGTCCTAATTGTATTGTTATTTGCATTACCGCAACTGTTTTCACCTAGGCCGAAGAGATGGAATCTATTAAATTACCTTGTCTTTTCCGCGAGAAATGTGAATATACTAGCATATCAGCAATTTTTGTGTATTGTACCAATAGTGTTTACTGTTTGATACGCTTCTTTGATTGCTGCTCGTGACAATCTATCAAACAAAATCAACTTTCGAAAAACACATTCGTATTCAGATTAACTTAAATCTCTACTTTACTTAAAATTGATATGTCTGTTCTGTTATAATACCGGTATTGATTTCGAATCTAATGACCGAAATTCTTATTTCTAAAGTTGCAGACAATTTTATCTCCTTTTAATCAATAACTTAACATTTAATTAATAGTGACATAAAATTAATAATAGACCTACAACATTTGATTAATACTGACATAAAACTTTTACCAGATCACTGTGAAAAGGATTGTTTGCAAACTAAAACGAAGCAATAAAAAGTTTGGAATATATAGTTTAACCACTGAGCAAGATTTTTTTGACTAAAAGACTATTCTGACACAACTTTACGCTGGAAATCTCTCTGAAAAAAGTGGTATAATTTTGAACCATCGTTAGTTTAAAATGTGGAAGTCGAAATGAGTGCATGAACGAATGCCCCCTGAATACGCAATTCTGACTGTAAAACCTTCTCATATGCAATAGGCTAATTGCCGCAACCAAGCAATGATTCATTACCAAACAGGCAATCTGTAATTAAATATCATAAATTATGATCAAAAAACTACATCGCAAGCAAAGTCAGCCCATATAGCCCACTTCCAAAACTCTAAGAATAGCATTAATGTTTTGCTTGTATGGAATGGAATATGGAAGAAATTTTTTGTATGGAATGGAATATGGAAAAAATTTTTAGGTATGGAACGGAAGATGGAATGGAAAAAAATTGTCAGTATGGAATATGGAAAAATCGTCTTCCATTCCATTCCATTACATGCCCTGCTCATAATTACTTACCTTTAAAAAAAGATTTCATTATAAAAAAATGGAGCATAAAATCTAAAAAAAATTCAAAAATGGGGGTAGGTGGGGTCAGAAATATTTGTTGGTGAAGGAGATTTTTTCAAAATTTGTAAAAATCGTTAGACTATCAATATCATGATACACAGTGCATACTAGAAAGTTCATCTTTTGCCATAGCAGGTCAGAACAATTTTTTTTTTGTCATGACCCTAATGATCACATCAATTTACTGCAACTAAAAACATTTACTTTTAGCTAAAGAAACCTGTCGAGCAGCCTAGTGCTGACAAGTAAACGGGTAGGTCTGTTTTTAGTAGCCTCATTACCTGGATATAGGGCAACTGAACAATCAGCTTAAAATACAGGTCGCCAGATATTATGAACAATTAAGGTAAATGTAGTTACAGAAACGTAAAATGAAAATAATAAAATTGAATACAAATAACAGAAATAATACAAACATAAAATTAGGAAATATCGATGTAGAAAAATATAAACCCTATCAAACACAGTCCAAATAACCAAATAAGTACCGGTAAAATCACAGTAGGCCTGCGAAGCAGTGATGAAGGTCTCAAGACCGGTCTCGGTCTCGAGACCGATTTTTAGCGGTCTTGGTCTTGGTCTCGAATATATTTTCGTGGTCTTGGTCTTGGTCTCGAGGTGTTGTGGTCTTGGTCTCGTACGGTCAAAACTGGTCTCGAGACCGGCTTGTTTTTTGATACACCATGCAAACCTTTTGGCTGTTTTTTAAAACATGTACTATTGTTGCCCCTCTCGGACGCAATAGACTCTGGTTTAACTCGTGATTGTGAGGTGCGAAAGTTGTTTCGTGTCGCGACTTAAGCTAAATTCTCGAAATCCCACGCGCACAACTCATAGCTCAATACAGAATACTCTAAATCCCAGCACGCTACCACGACACAACTCAAAAATTCAAAACAAAATTTTTAAATCTCACGCTCGCAACTCATAGCTCAATACAGAATGCTCTAAATCCCAGCACGCTCACTCGACATAACTCAAAAGTTCAAAACAGAATTTTTAAATCCCACGCTCACGCCACATTAATTTGATTTCGTATACAGCGAAACTAATTAATAGCAGGAACGATTTATTTTAGGTTACAAAATAATGTAATGACAAACTTTCGATGCTTTCTTTTCTGACGGAAGGTAGGCATTCTACTTCTAGACAATTTATAGTGCAAACGTGAACATTTGTTAGCTGCATATAGTCAATGGCTTACGCGGTAGCTAGGTAGAATAGACCTCGGGTTACAGAATAGAAATTGAACTGCAGAGACCGTAAATCAAACTGCGAACCCAAGATCACAACTCACGAAGTATTTGAGCGAAGTGGCAACCATGACTGCAGGGCCTTCAAACATCTTTGACTTTTGGCAAAAAAAGAGCAATGAATTTCCTGCGTTGTTAAAACTTGCTAACCATGCATTTTGTGTACCCGCTTCATCAGCTCCCGTTGAGCGAATTTTTAGTGCGGGTGGGTTAATGATGCGGCCACACCGAGCAAGGCTCTCGTCGGACATGTTGGAGATGCTTGTTTATTTGAAGTGTAATTCGCAATTTTTAGAAAAATAAAAATTTGCTATACAGTTTATTGTTGGTGTTTTAGATCTGTTTTAGTAAGCCGAATAATTGCCGGTCTCGGTCTTGGTCTCGGTCTCGATTCTTGCTGGTCTCGGTCTCGAACCATGGGTCTCGAAAAACACCCGGTCTTGGTCTCGGTCTTGGTCTCGAAAAAATTATCCGGTCTCGGTCTTGGTCTCGAAGCATGTGGTCTCGACTACAACACTGCTACGAAGTTTAACAGCTCAGATGGCCTAGTGGTATGGAGCGTCTGTCTCTTGAGCTGTAGACTCGGGTTTGATTACAAGTCGGGTCAAACCAATGACTTTAAAATTGGTATTCACAGCTTCCCTGCTTGACGCTCGGCATTAAAGGGACAGTGTGGAGAACAAGCCGGCAAGTTTACTTGTTGTGCCATTGGGAAAGGCACTTAGCGGGATTCCCCCATCTTGGTGTGGTAGACAAATGGCCGGCAACTCCTAAGCGAGCTCGTATAGCGCATTGATCGCTTTCTCGTGATAGGAGGATAAATATGCAACTAAATAAATAAAATAAAAGTATTGCAGATTATGAGATTAAAAAAAAAAAAAAAAAAACATGAAGCCTTAATCTAGGCAACCTGTCGAGTTGGCGTGTTTTAAGTAAGTTGACTACCTGGGACGTGGGTATCGCAATACCACCATCACTAGTTACTACAGTTCTGACGTCTGAGTTACCGGTATTATAGTCCGTATAGTTTCACCACGCTATCTGACTTAATCTAGTCTCTACCGTATCAAGGATTTTCAAAAATGATTTAACGCAGGGTAAGTTTTTGGAACATCCTTTCTTTTTTGAAACGAGAAGCTAAATACGCAAAAAATCATTTTCAACAGAATCGCTACAGCGCCTTCAGTATAATGCGCTGACAAAAAATCAAAATCTAGGAGAGCATTGATCCCCTGCCGTGCGAGTGGGAGTCCATCACAGTAACCCTTATACCACTGCACCGTTGCCATGCGAACGTAAAATTTTTGTACTTATACTTTCTTTACGCATCACGTGACTCTCAAAAACGCTGTAGCGGTTTTGTTGAAAATGATTTTTCGCGTATTTAGACGAGGCTAAATACCTTTTTGAGAGTCACGTGATGCGTAAAGAAAGTATAAGTACAAAAATTTTACGATTACATGGCAACCAGTGGCGTATTCTCAGAGTGTTCAAGGTGTTCAGTGAACACCCTGACATTTCCAAAAAAATACTTTTTTCTAACTTTTTATATTCTTTTTTATTTTTTGTAATTTTCGCAAAAAACTTTTTTGTTCAGAAAGTAAATTTTACTATTTTCCCCTTTAAAATAATTTAATAGTTGCAATTTTTTGCGATTACCATAAAAATTGATTTTTTTTAGGCTGACACCCAACCCAGGTGAACACCTTGACTATAATATACAATTTAAAAAACTGAAAAAAGAAAAAAGCAATCAGCAGCATCCTAATCTACGTCACTTAAGGTGTTTACTTTGAAAAGTGAACACCTTGAGTGACGTCTTGTTATCATGTAGCTTTATTGGCTGGTTGAAGCTTGGGGATTGCTGAAGTTTGGCAATTGTCACTGGTTTTGCTTGGCTAGTCTGCAAGATTACCGTAATTCTGCTTGGCTTTGAAAGTGAGAGGATGAAATGAAAATCTTGCTAGGCAGAAGACGTTGTGTTTATGAGCTAAAGGCTAAAGAAAAAAGCAGAAAAGTGTAGAACTGGTACCGGTACAAAAATTGAAGCTAGGCCAAAATAAAAAATATAGGAAGTGTCTATTTTGCCGTTAGCAGTAAGATACTGATTGGGTATATACTGATTCGATACTGATTGTGCCGTTAGTAGTAAGATACTAAACCGGGTGTGGAAATGGATGCAAGCCTATCAACAGTCATGCGTATGATGTATACACACCGGTTAACCTACAAACCTAAATTTTTTGGCCAATCAGTGTTTTGGCGTTATTCACAAAATAATCACTGCCCAGAGCCAAAAATATACGGAGCTTGTTTGAATTAAGCCGGGGTTAGGGTTTGGGTTCGGGGGGTTAAGTTACGGGGATAAATTTAGGCTCTAACTCCTACTAATAACTCACTAGCGGTCCTTGTGCTTGTCATATAGTTCAGTTCAGTTCAATTTTTATTTTTTCCAAGCAACGCAATATAGTCGCTTGGCAAGGAGGCAGCGAAAAGACACAATGGTCACCGAGTCAGCTGCCACGGTACCCACCAAGAACAGCAAAGTAGTTTACAGTTCAAGATAAAAATAAAATAAAAACACCTAAACAAATCAAACCACGTGTTTATGTACTGGTACAAAAAAATAAACATAGTACCGGTACACTGTAGTCAAAGAGCATTATAATACCAGCATATAATAATGTAACTTATGATAGAAACTACCGTACTCAATGATGATGTGATACTGTTGTCATAAAAGATGTGAAGAGAGAGTAATTTAAGCATGATACTGGATGGAGAGTAATTTAAGCATGATACATGTATCTGCCTGTTATAACAGTATAAGGTGCGGCTTGATTCAAACAAGCTCCAAATATAGTTGGTAAGAGTTACTAGTACCGTAGTCAGCAAAACATGGCCTATAGCACAGAACTGTAGGACCTAACCTAGTCAGCTTTAATATCATTTTTATAGGCAACCAGAATACTGGTACAGTTGATTGATTGGTTTCTTCATTTTTATCCTCCAGTTCTACGGCTATTAACCTAGATACGATCATGAAAATAAGCAAATTGGAGACCTTGTCCTGTGTCACTTGGTGTGGCAAATGGCAATAGTAGGCTAGTATGATTCAAGATACTTGGCGCTATAAATTCTTCACTTGTGGCAAACAATATTTTCATGTAAGCAATCATAGTTAATGCTTATTATTTTTTCTTTTAAGGCATTGGCTATTTTGCCGCATGTGGCAGGGGATAACGTCTCGTATCAGCCCCCAGGTTCGGTTCGTTTGGTTAGGGTTAAATTTAGTTGGGGTTCGGTTCAGTTACAACCGTAACCCTAACCCGAATCTAATCCTAACCAAACCTTACCAGCTAACCCTAACCAAACTCGGGGGCTAATACTAGACGCTACCCTGTGACAAGATATACCTAAATGTCATTTTGCCCTGTTATGCCTCGTTGGCCTATGATCAGACGATTAAACAAAATTGCAAAAACTTTCTGAATCCTAAGCCTGAATCCCAAATGCAAACCTCAATTCCAAACCCTAATAGCCTAAAGAATTGGACGTGGATATTTTTATAGGCCGTAACATTTGTTTCTTTGGTATGATTTATTACTTCGTCAACGCTCTTGTACAATTGGGAAAAGCGCGAGGGATAATAAAAGAAACAAAGAGCTTATTTGTACCGGCGCATAGAAATAATCCTTGCCAAAAAATTACTTGCAAAAAAATCAAAGAAAAGAATAAACCTTATATGCCAAAATAACAGCTAAATAAATAAGCTTCTTCAATGGCCTTAGCTATATCTTTGGCAAAATCTTCTTCGTTTTCAAGCTTACGGTTTTCAATGACAGTGACATTTTGAATTTCATATAGTTTTAGTTCAGAATTGCTATTGTCAAAGTAGGTGGTTTTGGCATGCGTTGAATGTTTTGTTTAATGTTATTTGCCACAGTGCCGGGTAATTTTTTTACAGCAATGTTTATGCAACCCAAGATTTAAAACCTGATAGTAAAATTGAAATAAATGTACAGCAATATTCAAACACATGTGTAAGCAGTGGTGGGATTAGTTTTTTTTTCTCAGGCGGTTCCATAACCGAGGTTATTTTCAAATTATGTTGAACCGAAAATTCAGCAGTAATTTCGGGAGACTGCGAAATGAGCTAGCGCTCTTCGACTTAACAGCCACCCATTACATATGTCAAATGCGATCGGTTCCAGCCGCAAATCGAACCCGTCACATAGAATCTGTCACCTGCGCTCGGTACCGCTAGGCCACGTCGCTGACACTGGAATTTGTCAAGAGATTTTGAAAAAGTTTTTGGAATTGGAATAACATGAGCCAATTTAAAATCATGCGGAAAATTTTCTTGTTGGATGCATTTATTGAACAGGGAAGCAATATACGGAGGTAGAATAGGCTTTGCTAATTTTATAAACTTTGGAGATATGCCATCCACACCTGGGGCAGAATGAGGTTTGATGTTATCAATAGAATTGTTGACATCTTGCGCAGAAATTTCAACCATGACAAACGATTGCTTGCACGATCTGCTGTGAATTTTGAAATAAGTAGGATTGGATGACGGTTGGTTTTTCGACATGGTTTATCCAAAGTTAGCAAAATATTTACATAGACTTTCCAGAAATTTTGAATCAGTTCTCACATTTTTACCTTCAATATTTATTGCAGAGGTCAGTTTTTTTTTTGTCACAATTTTTGAAATCTATAATTTCTTTTAATATGGACCAAATTCGGGAAGAATCTTTAGTGTTGTTTTTTATCAAACTTTTGCAGTAGTTTCGCTTAGCAAAGTTTTTAATATGGGTTAATTTGTTTGAATACTTTTTGTACTGTTCCTTGAGAGTGCTATTGGTGCAAGCGCTATTGTTTTTAAAATATTGTGTGAAAAGACTGTTTTTAGTTTTAATTGACGTTAGAATACCACGCGTTATCCAAAACTTGTCGCTTAATCGTTTTTCTTTTCTAGACATTAGTCGCAAGGGTGCGTGCTTATCAAGGGTGGAGTTGAATGTAGTGGTTAGAGTAGAAACGTCTTAGTCAACATTGGTTTCACCAATGGGTTTTAAGTTAAGTTTTGACTGGGGATTGTTCAGTTCAATTAAAAAATCGTCAGCTTAAAGTACCTCAAATCTCTCTTAAATTTAGTTATTTCGTTCAATACGCATTTATTGTTTTTAGAAATGAAAAATGTGGGAAAATTACCAGAAATATCAAAAATGCATACCCCGCTTTCATGAACTTGATTCGCGATGTTTGTATAAATACAATCAAGCAATGAAAATTTGCATTTATCTGCAAACCTAGTGGGAAGATCAATGAGCAATTTGCATCCTAATGAACTTAAATCGTTTATGTAATTTTTAGTTTGTGGAGTTTTTGCTAGAGTGTTGACGTTAATGTCTCCTACCACAATGTAATTAAGTTTTTTGTTTTCTAGCTTGCTTAAATTTTCTCAAAGTTTTTCGTGAAATAAAGGAATTTTTGCTTGGGGTGCCGATAAATTAACACAAAAATAAAAGTTGAAAATTTTGATTCAGTTTCTATCCACAAATCTTCGCAGTGTTGTAAATTAAGCAGCAAATCATCACGTACACGTAATTTTATGGTGTCCTCAATATATAAGCCAACTTCTCCAGCACAAGTATTTGAATCATTACGCAGTAACTTGTAGTTCGGGATATTTACATTTGAAGTACTAAATGAATTTAGCTTCGTTTCCGAAACCGCAATGACTTCAGGCATTCTTTGGATGTTAATAAAAAAATTATCAATTTGCATTTGTTTTTCAAAAGACTCCTGGTATTAAAATATACGGAAAAAAGTCTTTTTCAGTTAAGTTTTCGGATAATTTAAACAATTTGGAAGAAGAAAAATATTCTTCATATTGGACACCTTTCTTCTTACAAAAACTTGAAAACATAAAGTTAAACTGGAAAATTACTGATCGAAAAAAAAAAGGCAGTATCGAGGCACAGCAATTAACACAAACTCACATAGAATTAGCACCGGTACTTGTTAAGTCGAACGCATTCATTGTTATTGAAGAATAATGTAGGCTAATTTAACTAGAAATCAAATTCGGTTTAGTCATTCAATAATTAAAACAGACCGAATTTTGGTTCCTCAACCCGGAATTAGAATACCCTAACTTGAACAATTCGGAGAGCGAATTAACATTTACCACACTGCTTGAGGAATTGCGTCTAAGGCAAACCTGACCTTGCGTAGTCCATAAAAATTGGAAATCTAAATCCTGTTTTGCATTTTGGCAGCACTGTAAAGCATTTTCCGAAATGGAGTGAGATTTTAGTGCATTTTAATCCCAATGCTGAACTGAAGATTGTGAAATTGTTTTTGAGCATTCCTTTTTTAGCAAAAAGTTCACTTCTTTTGTCTCTATTAGAGAATCGAACGATAATTGGTGGGTGTGCGCTGTTTTCTTGTCTTTTGGATACCGGCTCCTGCAATTGATGTGAGGTGGAAATTAATCAATCTTTACGTTAAGCAAAATCAATCTTTACGTTTTTCTTTAAGTAAAATCAATCTTTACGTTTTTCTTTACAATATCATTGGTTTTTTCGTTTTGAGACGGTGGTGTAATCAGTGTAGACATATGGGTAGTACTTTTATGCTTTGTACAGTCGACCAGCAATCTGGTGTACATGGTATACTAGTCCCATTGTTCAAACTTTGCTGGGTAGTGCCTCCGCGGGCCACAACACGGGCAACGGTTTCGACTGGCCGGCTAAACTACTCAGCAACCCTGTTGCCTTGCAGGGCATGCTTTTTTAGGCAAAGGCTAGGCCCACCGCTTAGAACTGTGGATGGTGTCAGCAAGGGCATGCGGCCATAAAACAAATGCTCCAAGAAAGCCTCGTGAAGATACAAAGAAAAGTTTTGGCCCCCAGTCCCCGGCAGCCTTTAAATCGCCAGGGGGTGCTAAGAATCCCCGGGTTAAAAATTCATGAAAAGAAAGTTGAAAAACGAATTGGAGTTAGGTTTGGAAGCTGGAATGTTGGAAGTATATCCGGCAGAGGAACGGAGGTGTGCGAAGAACTGAGAAAACGAAAGGTGGATGTAAGTTGTTTGCAGGAAGTGAGATGGAGAAGTAAAGGAGCTCGCTTTTTTGGCGTCAAGAGAAGATGGTACAAACTATGGTAGTGTGGAAATGATGATAAGACTAGAGCGTGGGTATATTGGTAAAAGAAGAACTGTGCGAGAACGTGGTAAATGTCAGAAGAAGGTGTGACAGAGTCATGGCCTTTGGATTAGTGTTTGGAGAAGAGGTGGTGAGAGTAATATGTGCTGATGCACCACAAAGTGGAAAACCAGGTGCTGAGAAGGAGAGACTTTATGAGGAAATGACGCGTGAGTGGAGCATGGAAAAAGCAAATGAATTGGTGTTGGGATTGGAAGATTTCAATGGTCATGTTGGGAAATGTGCGGAAGGATTTGAAGATATACATGGAGGGTATGGAATGGAGAAAAGAAGCGCTGAAGGAAGAATGTTACTAGATTTCTGTGATCAGAAAGAGTTGCGCGTAGAAAACACGAGGTACAAGAAGAGGGATAAAAGGAAGGTGACTTACAGTTCGGCAGTTCGGGCGGAAATGATACGGAAACAGACTTTGCTCTGGTTGGAAAGGAAAAGAGAAAGTATCTACGTGATGTGAAAGTTATCCCTGGGGAATTGCAACACAGGCTAGTGGTTGTTAATGTGGAGGAGCAGAAATTGAAGAAGTCGGTGAGAAAGAGTGAGATGGAGGGTATGGAAGCTGAAGGAAAAAGAGATAAAAGAGATGTTTAAAGAAAGAGTAGTAGAATTAGTGGAAAATGATTCAATGGATTTGTGGAGATCTTATTGGAAGGGAGTTTTACAGGCATGTGATGAATTGTGTGGAAAGACGAAAGGTAGGGAAATTGGGGAAACGCATGGTGGTGGAACGAGCAAGTAAAATTATGCAATAAATCGGAAAAAGGTATTTATCTGCAAATGATACCAATTAAATCAGAATTGTCTAGCAAAGCGAATGCTTAAAAAAATCGTTGGATTCATACCGTTCCGATTTGAAAACAGTAAGTGACACAAATGACAATATTCTAGGCAGCATTGCTTATACAGTCAGTGAATATAACGATTTCCATAATAAAATGTCTGGTGCAATTGTGGTTGTGATGCACGAATCGATCAATGGAAAATAAAAATAATTATAGGAAGGCCAGAAATGGAACGAAGAAAGTAATTGCAAAAGCCATGAAGCAAGAGGCGGAGGAGGAGATGAGTGTGCTATGCACCAAACCAAACGACGTTTTCAAGTTTGTGAAGTTCATGAGAAAGGAGGGAAGGGACATAGAAGGAGGAGGTTGCATGAAGGATAAAGATGGGAGACTTGTAGTCAGTGAGGAAGATCGTAGGAAAGTATGGAAGAAACACATGGAAAAGATTATGAATGTGGAAAATGAATGGGATTAGAAGGTGGAAGCAGATATGGTTGAAGGCCAGTTGAAGGAGTAACTGATGAGGAGGTGATGGAAACTATGAATAAAATGAAATTGGGAAAAGCAGCTGAACCCTCAGAAGTAAATATGGATACGATAATTGCGAGTGGAAAGTTTGGTGTTGGAATAATAAAGAAGCTTTGTCAGAGAGTGCTTGATGGGAAAGGTATGCCAGAAGAATGGAAGACAAAAGTTATTGTCCCAATCTTTAAAGGAAAGGGGGATGTGATGAATTGTGGGGCATACAGAGAAGTAAAGCTGCTGGAGCATGCTATGAAGATAGTGGAGAGAGTGCTGGAAAACAGAATAAGAGAATTGGTAACAATAGATGACATGCAATTTGGCTTTATGTCTGGGAAGGGCACGACTCATGCATTGTTTATTCTTAGAAGAATGCAAAAGGAGTTTTGAGAACGAGAACAAAAGTTGTACATGTATTTTGTGGACTTAAAAAAGGCATTTGATAGGGTACCGAGAAAAGTGATGGGATGGACATTAAGAAAGAAAGGATTGGCAGAAGTGTTGGTGCAAGCAGTGATGAGTTTATGCGAGGGTTCAAGGACAAAATTTAGAGTTGGATCAGGGACATCGGAAGAATATTGGGTACGGGTTGGTGTACATCAAGGGTCTGTGCTATCACCATTGATGTTTGCTATAGTGGTTGATGTTGTGACAGAACATGCAAGGGAAGGATTATTGAATGAAATTTTGTACGCGGATGATCTGGTGCTGATGAGTGAAAGTTGGGATGATTTAAGGGAGAGATTTCAAAGATGGAGAAGCGCCTTGGGAGACAAGGGATTGAAAGTGAATGTTGGAAAAACTAAGATGATGGTGAGCGGAACGAAAGGAGAAATTGTTTTGAGCAAAATAAATTCTTGTGGAATATGTGGGAAAATGTGTGGGTCTAACGCTGTGTGTTGCACACAGTGTACGAAGTGGATACATGGGAGATTGGGAGATGCACGAAAATGAAAAAAATAACTTTCAGTTCTGCAAGACATTTTGTTTGTAAAAAATGCGCAGATGTTGGAGATGGCTCGAAAGAACCAGTGGAGGTATTATGCAATGATGTGGAGACTGTGAAGAGATTTTGTTACTTAGGAGACACACTGAATGCTAGTGGTGGATGTGAAGCTGCAGTGGCATCAAAAGTGAGAATCAGATGGATGAAATTTAGAGAGTGGGGAAAGTTGTTACGTGGGAGAAGGTTTTCTCTGAGAAAGAAAGGGACGATTTATTGAAGTTGCGTAAGATCAGCAATGTTGTATGGAAGTGAGACATGGCATTTGAGGGAGACTGAAAAAGCAGTTTCGAGAAGAACTGAGAGAGCCATGGTGAGATCAATGTGTGTAGTGAAACTAGTGGATAGAAAGAAAATGGAGGATCTGATGGAGATGTTGGGTTTGAAGGAAACGTTGAATAGAATGGCAAAGGCGAATGGAGTAAGATGGTCGTCGTCGTGTGGTTGGGCATCCTCTTCCGACGGTTTAGATGTTGACGGCGTTGATTTTAAGCCAGCGTCGGGTGTCATCATCCAGGACCAACAGACCTTGTATTCCTTTTGGTCCACGATGTAGGTGGCATGTAGAAATGATGTGATCTGCAGTTTGCTCAGAGGCACCACACTCACAATTCGGTGAAGGAGCAGCACCTTATTTGTACATGGATGAATGGAATCGCCCTACGCCAGTAAGATTAAGTAAGAGTAAGATGGTATATAAGAGTAAGATGGTAAGAGTAAGATTAAGTAAGAGTAAAAGTAAGAGTAAGATTAAGTGGAGTAACAGTAAGATTAAGTAAGAGTAAGATGGCGTGGACATGTGATTAGAAGGGATGATGGTAATATACTGAAGAAGGCAATGATGATGGAAGTGAATAGGAAGCGAAAGCGTGGACGGAGAAAACTGATATGGAGGAGGCAGTGGAAGAGAGTGTGAAGAAAGTCGGGCTAAAGACCGAGGAAGCTAGAGATCGAATGAGATCGAGGGAAGGTGTGAGAGCGATTGCGGAGGGGATGAGGTGTATCCGGCCACCTTCGGGAACGAGGAGAAAACCGGATTGAAACTGGATAGAAGAAGGTATACCATGCAATTCCAGATTCTCCCGCCGCCCGTATTGCTCCAGCCTGTCAAGTTGAATTTCAGTCATTTCCTGCTTGGCCGCTATGTGTTCAATGGACGATCTTACGTTGGAGATTTCCTAAGAAAGCTGGGCGGTTTCAGACATTTTATCACGGAAATCGTCATATTCACTGGCTGTATCAGCAATGCTGCCTAGAATATTGTCATTTGTGTCACTTACTGTTTTCAAATCGGAACGGTACAAATCCAACGATTTTTTTAAGCATTCGCTTTGCTAGACAATTCTGATTTAATTGGTATAACTTGCAGATAAGTACCTTGGTTTAAGCTGTCTTGAATTAAGCTTTTTTTAACTGTCATTACAGTAAAAAACTGAAGCTCCTTTCCTCTAGACTGCTTGCGGTTTTTTCAGCTGATACTTAGAAAGCCAAAAGCAGACGTAGGAGTCAGGTGGCTGTCAATAATAATAACAACAAACACCTGTGCATGGATTGTGATAACCTTGACAATGCAACCAAGTAAACATTTGGATCAAGGTTGTGGTTTCTTGCGGAGGTATTTGATGGTAGGCGTGAATCGTTTAGCTTAGTTATGAGGCTACTCAAAGAAAGTAAGATTGGGAGTATTTATAGACGCGTCGCCATCGCGTGGGCAATGTCATATGACACGATACAGACACCAGTGTCAATCAAGTTTTAAGGTTTTTTAAAAATGATGTTTGTAAACAAGGTGTTGAATAGAAACTAAACTGATCATGATTACCGCAGAATCATGGTACCGAAATTCAAACACCCTTTACTATGCAGCCTGTGGTGCATTGGTGAAGCGAAAAGCAAATCAAATAGATGAAAATATAGTTTATTACAACATGAATGAAATGAATTTCAGGATATGATAAAGCGGAAGAATTATCAAAGCATCACAGGATTATAAGCTCACAATAAGATGAGAATTTCACACGGATACAAAATTATTTAAGGTTATTTTCATTTGGGATGCCTGGTGTAGAACTCAATTTCTCGTGCGCCACCAGTGAAGCTGAAAGCAAAGAGTCAAATCATAATAACGTGAATAATTCAGGGCCAAAAAACGCAAACGAAATTAAAATACCAGAACAATCTAATATATTTCTTCTTGTGCCAAAAAAATACAGTAGTCTCTGAATGCTCTTTTATTCATATTATTGCAATCACTATGAATTTTTGTTTAATGCCATATTTAGTTCTAGAGAATACAAGATCCCGGAATATTTTAAAAATGAAAATAATTCCTTTCATTTTTCAAAGGAATTTCCCTTACTTAGTAAGAAAGATTAAATTGTAACAGCAGCTTCAACAGGACTCAAGAGTATACCGACTTGGGGAGTAGACTCGAAAAGCTATCTTACAAGCTTAGATTCAAATTATTCGTAACCAAGCATCAAACACAAAATACATCCTCTTTGCACAATCAAAGCCAATCAAAAAATAAAAGCTCAAAACTTTTAGCCTCAATTAGGCACTGAATAAAATAGCTGCACCCAAAGCTCTAACCTTCCACAGGCGACGTAAGTTCCGTAACGTGTCGCAGCTTCTTGATCTGTGTGTAGCGTCGCGAATAGCGTCGTGTTCGAAAAACATCTGTCAAGTGGTTGTTTGCGGGATTTCCGAAAGAAAAAGTTTCAAAGAAGTCTGCAAAAACAGCAAAAAGTAAAATAACTAAATTAGGACTCATATTGCCTGTTTCCAAATCTAAAAATCGTGGGCTTTTGGCCCGTGGGCTTTGTTCTAGTCAGGTGAATTCAAGCTCCATAAGGGCTAATTTCAGCAAAATCGTGGACTTTTTGGATGCAAGTAAAGAGTTGGTCTTAAAAGTAAACAACACCAGTAAGCAAGGTCTTTTGGGAAAAGTGGACTTAAAAAGCTGACTGTGAACTCGGCCCACGTTTAGAAAGCCCACGTTTTGAGTAACAACATGTTATAAGGAGCAGACCTTTCTTTTAAGCCCTAGTCACACGAGACAAGATATGGCACGAGCAGCTCGCCTGAGTGACTCGCGCTAGAAGCGACGACTCGCTACATGTGATCAGTGACCACCTACTCGCAGTGAAAAATCACTCCGGCGAGTGGCAAAGGAAATCCCCGTTTGCTTCCAAATCCTTTAAAAATGTCGTAAACGCCGTTATTTCGAAAGAAAAACCTAGCATTGAAAATTCAATTTGAAGAATCAGTTAGAGGAAGCTCGGCCTACTGATAATTATTAAGTGGCTTAATGAGAAGGTGTTAACTTTTTGCACATATTTTCGTGGTTTGGAGTGTCTTATGGAGCATTATTCATCTAAATTATTGCATATTCGCAATGTCAGCGATGCAAGTTTGAAAAAATTGATGCAAGAGCTTGGTGCAGCTGGTCTTGAAGATGTGTGGCAGAATCATAACATTGTTCCCCAAACCCGTATTCATTAAAGTTAAACCTAGCATGAATATTCTATGTCAAAAATAATCAGATTCTAATAACTTTAAGGTGGCGACGTTTTTTGGTGTTTTATTATAGTGAAGCACAAGCATGATAGAAGATGATCTGGTTTAACATCGAATTCAGCACCATAGCTTATTGGGCTAACCACATGGCCAACTCCATGAGTATTTCAAAAACATGCTCCTCTTAAAAAGGCTAGTCGTAAGCAGCAAAAATTGAAGGAAAAACCTTGGATTACCAGAGGAATTCTGAAATCCATTAATCAGAAAAATAAGTTGTATCAACAGTCTTTAAAAGGGGACAATTACACCAAAAAAACGTATAAAGTTTATAGAAACAAATTGACACATATTAAAGAGCTATGTAAAAAGCTGTACTACAATGAGTTAATCACTAAATCCAAGCACAACTCTGCATTGATTTGGAAGTCAATAAATAACATAACTCCAAGAACCAAAAATTATGACTTGTTTATTAACAAAATTATTGATAAGGGTAATCATCTGGTGTATGATTCTAAGCAAATCTCTGAGACCTTAAATAATCACTTTTCTGATATTGGACTTAGAATGGCACAAAACATTTGCCCACCATCTAATACTTGCAAGTTTACAAACTTATCCTTGATTAATAACAGTTTAACATCACTATGTAAATCCAAGCAGTGCTAATGAAGTATTAAATCACGTAAATAAACTAAAACTATCTAAAAGTGTAGGAAGTAATGGAATACCAATCAGGTACATAAAAATGGCATCATGCATCATTGCCCCCACACTAACCAAATTGTATAATTACTGCATAGAAGAAGGTACATTTCCTGATATTTTAAAAATAGCGGAAGTCAAGCCTATTTATAAAAAAGGCCCTAAAGATATCTGTGAAAACTACCGACCTATTTCCTTGTTGTCACCCTTTTCGAAAATTTTTGAAAAATGTATCCACCACAGATAAACCTAATATTTGGAAAAAAAGAAGTTACTTAATATTAATCAGTATGGATTTAGACCCAACTGTTCTACATCTCATGCTGTCTCTGAAATTTGCGATGATTTTTTTGATAATCTTGACAAACGATATACGACTTGTGGTTTGTTTCTAGATCTAGCCAAAGCATTTGATACAGTTGACCATAATATATTGTTATCAAAATTAGCTAAATACGGTATTAGAGGCCTACCCCACCAGCTACTGAAAAGTTATTTAACCAATAGGAAACAATACACAGTGGTTAATGGGAAACAGTCGAGTGTAAGAAACATTACTTGTGGTGTGCCGAAGGTTTTCACGCTTGGGCCACTTCTATTCATTATTTATATGAATGATCTTCCACTAGCGAGTAACTTTCGCACTCGACTCTTTGCTGACGACACTAGTCTAACCCTGTCAAATAGCAATATTAAACAATTAGAAAAGGATGCAAACATTGAAGTGAAGAAAATAAATGATTGGATGTGTCTAAACAAATTGTCAGTAAATTACACCTAAACTGAATTTTTGCTGATTACCAAAACGAGAAATAACGTAGACTTTAATATAACTATGAACAACCGTAAAATTGAAACAAAAAGTCATGTTAAGTACCTTGGAGTAATAATTGATGATGCTTTGTTGTGGGAACCGCATATAAAACAGGTTTGTTCCAAAATATCCAGAGGATCTTTTGCCATTCTCAAATTATGGAAATATGTAAGTGAAAATATTTTAAAATGTGTTTATTATGCGCTAATAAATTCCCATTTACAGTACTGCATAGCTTCGTGGGGTCAAGCATCGCATAATGCTCTCCTACCTCTAAAATTAATGCAAAAAAGAATTATAAGAATAATGACTAACAGTGGCTTTAGAGATCCGTCTCTACCTCTATTTGCTAAATTAAATATCTTACAAGTTGATGATGTTATCAAATTAGAAGTTGCTAAATTAATGCACTCTGTTCTTGGAAATGATAAGCCACAGTTCAAAAAGCTGAAATTAAGTGCTCAAATTCATGGATATCAAACACGTCATTCAACTCAATTGAATTACTTTTTATCCCGGAAACGCATCGAAACAGGTAAAAAATCTTTTCAATTTTATGGTCCTAAAATCTGGCAAAAGGTACCTAGTGATATCAAAACCCATTCTTTTGAAAATTTCAAAGTTAAATACAAACGATATTTGCTTTCGTTTTACGATACGCAGATAAATTAGGTTATAGGTTGTATGAATGGTTCCATTATTCATGTGCAGTGTCGGTGAATGATTATAATTGATCAGTATTTCCGCAGTAACTAACTCCATGTTTATGTATTGCTTTGTCTCTATTGATTGAATTGTAACTGTCAAGTTATCAGTGTATCATATCGTATTCACAGTCCATTCTGTGTTTGTCTAAAACTTGGTGTTTGATTTTTAAGAATGTAAAAAACAATAGTAACCTGCACTGTACAACAATAAAATTCTAGGCAGCGTCTGTTGTGTTGCGGTTGGTGGGGAAATACTGATTGGCTAGCGTCTATATACGCATGACTGTTGATTGGCTTGTTGATATTTATGTTTTGCCGTTGACGGCAATATACACGCTTCCAAATTCTATGATATTTTAACAAGAATCATAAATGCTTGGGTTTGCTTTCTATACTGCAAGTAAATTAATTGGTCAAATTCATTTCCAGAGGATACATAGTAGTGTGCTGAGAATTTATCATACTGCTAAGCTGTAAGTGTGGTCAGTTTTTGTATTTATGGTATTGTGAATGTTCGTTTGCATAATTATGTGTTTTGTATTAAGTGCTTGTGAGGTGGCAGCTGACGTGGTGACTCTTTAGTCTTTTCGCTGTCTCCGTGCCAAGTGGCCGTATTTATTATTTTTACCGTTTGCATTGAATTGATATTCACTTGGTCAATAAAGAATTGTTGTTGTTGTTGTTGTTCTTGTTGTTCTCAGGCATCACAGCATAAAAAATCGCGCGAGTAACTCGCCCTGGTGTGACCACCCCACAGACCTTAAGTGAAGTTCAGTTACAGTGCTGTAACTAAGAATCAAGTACAAAAAATGGTTATAAAAATAACATCAGTAAAAATCTACTCGCTCGTTTGCCTAACAATGGAGAAATACCTATTACTTTCCTGAAAACGAAGATTAGCCAAGGTTTCTTCTTTAAAAGCCGAATGTATGAGTGAGCACGATGACTAGCTTGTATTTACATTAGCAAAAAAACATGCAAAATGGTTGGAGTCGGTACAAAATGATGAGCAGCCAAAGATGATGCGGTATCTGTCTCGTCACTCACCTCCACAAACTTGGGGTTTGTTTTTATTGTCTCAGCAATTAAGTTTCGTAATAACTCCTTAAAAGATAAACTTTTAAGTGACCCGGATGCATATTTCGAATTGGCTCGATCATGATAACTATAAGTAGAAAAACTGTACTCAATCCTGTCAACAGCGACGTGGTGCAGTGGTCAGTATGCTAGGATGCTACTCATAGGGTCTGGGTTCGATGCTGCTCTAGGTTTTGATTTTGTTCTCAACGCAATTGGTTTCTAATGTGTAATTCGGTATGGGGTAGAGTGGTGGCAATGGAATAAACAAAAATTATTCTGTAGAACCATTGCGAAATATACGACCTGGACTTCAAAAAAAATCAAGGATGACTGGAAATAATTAGGAAATTATATCATCCATTTGCCGAAGCAAGCATGCATGTATCTTCTTAAAAAAGCGAACTATGTTTTTGTGATAAACCAACACAAAGAACATATAGATGACAACGCGTTTTGATGAATTCTAGGGTTGCTCGAAAGCCAGAAATTCTCGGACTTCAGCTTTCCACAAACCACACAAAGTATCATAATCCAAGCAATTACATTATCAAGTTTTTAAATCACAAGGCTAGTAAAAAACGTTTTACTTTTCAGGCTGTGCACGTCGGCATTGATCCTTTGCGTCTTCTCATGTTCAAATGTCTGATCAAGTAATCTGCTTTCACTAAGCTCATTTTCCAGTCTCCGCAGTGCTTCCACACATTCGTCTAGATGATCCTGAACTTCTTTCTTTGCCAACATCTCTTTCTACAACATCAAAAAGAAAGAGCACTTCAAGAAAAGACAAAGTAATTTAAAAAAAAAAAAGAGTTGTTGAAATTCAATTACTGTACTCATAAGCCAAATAATAGAACAGCACTTATAAATCCATTTACCTTGAGACGTTCTTCAACGTTTTCCTTTTCCTGGTTCAATTCCTGTGTAAATAGTTTTAAAAATAATTGCTTGACTAAAATCAACACTGCTACAATTTGAATAGTTTGCATTTTTTGCTTCCGCAGGTTTTATTTCTGCGTTTTGGAGTAGAGTTACAAAAAGAAATTCTGCCATGCTCTTTTTATCTGTCATACTCTTCTGTTCAATATAATTTGAAAATAATTTTAAGTCGTAGGCCTATATGTTTAGCGACAACGTCATTTTCGCTACTGAGTCTCTGGCTTGTTACTGCTGCAAAGACAAATCGGAAAAACTCCTAGCTACGCTGATACACTTCTCGTGTATGCGCCACCAACAAACCTTTACCCAGTTTGTTGCTCAGGGCAATATACTTCCTTAAACCCACACTTCGCAAGACATCAACGAAACTATTAACATTGTAATCTTTCATTTTTCAGTTTCAAAATTGCGTTTAGCATACGAGAATGTACTTAAAACGTTAGTGCGCACAATATTTGACCTACTTCTATATCACTTTTTAAATTGTCAACATTACTGCATATTTCCCGCTTATCTTTGAGGTGATCCTGCAACATCCTCTCGTTTTCTTGCAATCTAAAATAGTAAAAATAACATAATACTGGGTGACCCAAGAAAAACGGGCGCCGTGTATTTAGAATAATTTAAATTGGGGCCCGTTTTTTTGGGTCACCCTATTTGTTTACCTAAGCAAAAACTTGAGGAAAATATGTTTTTTAAAGAAAACAACTCAGTGGTAACCTAGAGTAAAAGTAAATCGTAAAATACAATTAAGCTTAGGGCAGGTAAACTGCGCGGCGAAAATTTTAATTACAGTTCCAAATAAAAATTGAAAAACAGATGAAGTTTCAATTTGGTGTCTTTTTGTAGTTGGTTAGACGATTGGAGCCTTAATTGGCGCCACTTGATGATGCTAAGGTTGCTTATAATTGCTTTAAAAATCAAAGGATAAAATATTAAAACAGAGCCACTTCTGGTAATTTTAATTCATTTAGATGCATTTCCCACATTTTGTTTAAAAGTAAACAACATCAGTATGTACGTTACCCAAAAATTGAAAAATCGAGGGGCGATTTGTAGAATTATCTGAGATCTGTCAACAGCTGACCTGTCTTATTATCTCCTGCAGCCAGATTAGTCATTACAAACTGCAAAATGCCCCACACGAGCGATATCATGAACCACAATTGACCATCACCGCAATGCGGGAAGAATATAATTCTAAGCATGGAGACATTGGCTATTTTGTATACCAGCGGGTATTTCAATCTGAAAATATTGGATCAGGTAAACGATCGCAAGACGACTGGGATGTGTATGTTAATACTGTTAAATTTAATGCGAAGAATGTTTTAAAGCTTATGACGTCAATGCATGTGAGTAATGTCAAGCTGGCAAAGATTATGAAAAGAAGGCTAGGGCAGCACGAAGGCATCACCATTCATTCATTCTCGTAATTTATTCGTCCAACAGTTAAACAGTACAAATACTTGAAATACGCGACAAAAAATAATATAGGACACGGAGACTGCAAAGGGACCTTCAGGTCTTCAAGTCAAGCAGCTTACTAAAAATTAAATCAACGGTTTACATTTACTGTTAATTAAATAGGTGCCGTTCTTGGACGATAACCATGGATAATAATCTAAACAAATTGTGGGCTACTTTATTAACTAGTAACTAGCTAGTAACTCTTTAAATAAAGATCCTTCAAAGAATTTGTGAATTTTTTCAAATTAAATTTTCTTTTGTCTAAAGGAGTTGAATTTCATATTTTTACCCCCTTATATTTGATTGAGCGTTGCAATTTCGAAGAAATATACCTTGGTATGTGATAATTGAGACCACATGCTAGCCTGCGAGTTGCAATAGAGTGACAAGTATTAACGTTTGTAAAATAGCTTTGTAAATTAGGAGGTAACTGTTTGTTGAAATGACGATGGACGAATTGGGCAGTTTGAAGTTTAATCATGTCATCGAGTTTAAGGATACTCAGCGGCTTATAAACACTGGAACTAGAGTGTCTCCAATGTATACCAGCTAGTAGTTTAACTGCTTTGTTTTGAAGGATACGAATAGAGTTAAGATGGGTTGAAAATGTTGAGGTCCAGATTGTGATGCAGTAGAGCAGATGAGAGTTAAACATGGCGTGATAAATTTGAGTTAATACATTTTTAGGAAAAAGAATTTTGACTTTAAACATGATTCCTACAGAGCGAGAAAGTTTATTGTGGAGAAGTTGTATGTGACACTTAAAGTTAAGGTCAGTATCAATCTGTACTCCCAGGTACTTCGCTGATTTGCAGACACTGTTCTTTTCATTGTTGTACAAACTACCATTGCTATTAACTTGCAGGTTAGGTTTACTCGGTATTAACAGAGCAGTTGATTTTTGAGGGTTGATACAAAGTTTATTAACTTTCATCCAGTGATAAACTGCATTCAGTTCGGTATTGATGCCATCAATCAATTTAGTGGGACATGAAGCACTGTAACTAAGACAAGTGTCATCTGCAAACAGAATAGATGTAACTGATGTACAGTTGACCAAATCATTAATGTAAAGTAAAAACAATAAAGAGCCTAGAGTGGAGCCCTGGGGTACCCTCGATTTAATTTGGAAAAGATCCGAATGTTCAATTTCATTTAACGTGACGAATCTGGATCGCAGATATGATTTAAGTAGATCATTAGCAATCCCTCTTATTCCGTAATGTTCTAGCTTTTGCATTAATATATCGTGATTGACTGTGTCAAAAGTCTTTTTAATATCTAGAAAAACTAAACCAGTGTGTAGGTTTGCACTAATGTTATCATATGCAATAACTGTAATAACTTCAGTAACTGCGTACATGGTAGAGCGCCCTTTACGAAAATCATATTGAGTCGAAGCTAAGATCGAATGTTTGCAGATAAAGGAGTCTTAGTAAACATCCATTTTTCGAAAATCTTAGAAAAACACGTCAATAGTAAAATAGGTCGATAATTTGAAGGGTTGCGCTTATTTCCAGATTTGTAAATTGGGACTACTTTGGCAATTTTTAAGCTGTCTGGAAAAATTCTTAATGAAAAAGCCTTGTTTACCAATATTGATAGCGGCTCGGAAATGATAGCGGCAGATATCTTGACTATTTTAGTCGGAATAGGGTCAACGCCACAACTTCTATTAGATTTTAACGACATAATGGAGGCAAATACTTCGAGCGGATCGGTAGGCTGCATACAAATTGAGTCAGTAACTCTATTCGGTAAATAATGTTTGAATTCGCTTGCATATGGTGAAAGATTTATATCAACCGAGATAGAGTCGGCAATGTTGCTAAAGTGTTTACAGAATTCATCGGCCATAGTTTTGGATTTTGGACAAGGGAGCCGTCGATATCGAGTTCGCTGAGAGTCACTTTGGACTTTTTTGTTGAGTTTGAAGAAATAATTGTTCTAATGACTTCCCGCATTTTACGTCCATCGCCTTTACAGTTTGACAATTTTTGAGCAAAGTACAATTTTTTTGCCAAACTTTTAACTTTCGTGAGTTTGTTGGCGTAGGTTTTATACATCATTTTGCAGACATCACTACTATGGGGCGCCGTGTGTAAAATTACATGCAATACCATATATTGTTGCAATTTATCTATATTGCTGCAATATGTGTTAAATTGTTGCAATTTATCTATATTGCTGCAATTTGTGTAAATTGTTGCAATTTATCTATATTGCAAAAAAAACTTTAAATCGCCTTTTAATTGCCATGGTGATATGCTAACTAAAACAGTCAGTGTTGCCCTTTCCCTTTTTCCATAAACTCATGTAGTGTACTGGCCTGAGGCGCTGTTGTACTGACTGTGCAGTGTGCGCTTATTGGTTTGGCTGAAACATTTTGAAATATTGAAATAAGGTGGCTTGGAGTTTGATTGATAAAATACTGTTATGATTGGTAGATACAATTGCGGACATATGCAAAAATATTGACGTATACGGTAGGCAAGTTATGAGCAAGCTACCAGTACCCATGCAGGTATCGGTACCAGCCATGTAGCAGTTGCAGGGTATGGAAAGTTGTCAGACTAGATAGCTAGACTCCTACGTGGTTTTGTGCTTATTATTCTTTTAGGTAACTTAATAAAATTAGTAATTTTGGTTTACCCAACCCATTCATCAGTAACTTGTTTCAGTGGCAGCAAAAAAGTATGGGTACTGTTAAGCTACTGGTACCGGTATCCTTTGGAATACCAACAACTAGACTAGACTACCGGTATGGGGGTAACAACTAGTATCAGCCCCCAGGTCCAGTTGGGTTAGGTTAGGATTAGGTTCAGTTAGGGTTAAATTTAGTTAGGGTTCGTTCAGTTACAAAATATCGGTAACGGTAGACTAGTTTGACATTTTTAATTTTACAGTTTACCGTATGTCACTGGCTACTGGTGTATCAGTGTGCTGATCTGCTGATGTCAGGATGTAGCCTACCTGCTTTCTGTGGACAGATCACAGAAGTTACTGTAATCTGACATGTTTCAGCCATACAGCATAAGCCATTCTGCATTAGCAACGAGATAGTAGTATGTCACAAAAACATAGGTTGAGGTAGCTTGACTAGGCCTAACGTCGGGTTACTGGTACTGTACTTTAAAACCAGATGCTGCTGGCTTTTAAGTAGATACGTACCAATACCGGTATGATTACCATATTTTCACATTTTATTTACGATGTTTGTCTTTATTGTTTTATCATTGTCAGAACAATGCAACAAGATGCAATGCATGTAGCATGTTGTATCGGTGCATAGTGGAGTAAGCAAAAGGAGTTACACTGTTACAGGCAACTAATCTGCTAATAGATCAGATAGATATTCACTACCCACTATAAGGTTAGTAAAACAATGAGTTCTCTACTTTTTTAAGCATTATCTTTTTTTTTAAGCATTACCGGTATATGTTTAAGCTGTGGGCCTACATAAATAATTCCGTATCAAATAGCAACTCCAGTGAAAATAGTGTGGTTGTGGTACAGGTACTTTGGTTTATATGTGTGATTTTTAGATATCTAAGCGAGTATATACATTGAACTCCATTTTGATAATGGTTCGAGATTGCATCAGCAGAGGTTTTATTTTGCTTGTTGATCAATCTTTACAGTTTATTGCTCTATCTCCATAATTCATTTCTGTGAAAGCAGATTACTTTATCTCTTGCTGCATCAAAATTGCCGTAACCATTATGCACTACAGTGTTCACATATCGCACTCTTTTGACTTAAGACTTCAGTGCTTCCTCCTACACCTAAATTTTGTTTATCAGGTCTGATTCGGCCAAACATTTTTTAGTATGTCTTAATTGAAGCAGGCTATGTTTTAACAGGTTTTGCTTGCAATTGCATGCCAAATCTTCATCTGCTTACAAATTTCACCTAGATAAAACTAATCTACCAAATGATATTAGAAACATTATATACTGTATCAATATTGTCTACGTTTAAATCTGCCTTAAAAATTCATTTCTTTAAGCAATATGAAAGTACATTATCAAAAAATTAGGAATTGTAGGCTATGATGATAAACAATTTAATAAATATTATAACTGTTCCAGTATATTATAACGTATGGTTTGTTGTCAATACTGTTTGATCTGCTTCATGTGTTTCTACGTTAATTTAATTTCAACCTAAAAAAGTCTTAGTGATTTTGCATGGTTTAATGTTTTAATCTGTAATTTGTGCTTTTATATTATGTTACTTCTAAACTGGTTAGAAAGTAGCATAAGCTTTGCTACCGTGATCGGGATACAAAAAAACTGTATTATTATTATATTTATATATTATTTTACCCAGCACAAGAAAGCTCCAACAAGAACAAAACAGGTTTGGATCTGTCACAGTTAGATTGCAGATGGATATAATAAAGAGGATAAAAAACAACTTAACACAAAACGGCGTGGAAGCAGAGCACTAAAAGATAATGATTTTGGCGTTTAATGAAATGACTATCAAAGCTTAGTGGTTGATTGCTGGTACTGATAATGCGTTGATACATGATTCGCATTTCTAGCATCTTGTTTTTAGAATTAACATGATCTTTTCCACCACTTCAACAATAATCGAGCACGAAAACACACCAATTAGTTGCATTTGTGCAGTTTTATTTTAACATTATGCATTTTATTGAAACACGGTCATGCTGCCTTACAGAAGAACTTGCATATTCTGCGGCATTGGATAAAATATAATAGTGGGCAGAGGCGACTCTGGCACTCGGGCTTAGCCCAAGTTACGAAATGATGGAAGGCTTAAGAAATACGCATAAAGCTTTTTTTAACTTAATTCGTATCAAGTTCATTGAAAAAAACAGTCATCGTAAAAACCACCAAAGTGTGCAATGGCAGTTGCGTTTTCGCTCAACGATTTGTCCAGCTCAGAAGCTCTGGCTAGAGGAAAATAGCACGAGGCAAAAAATAGTGTGGAAAAAAGAAAGAGACAAACGAGGCAAAAGCCTTTTTCCCGATTAAATCTTACTCGGGCTCGATCGCCATTGCCTGAGCCACACAATGCAAACGTTTGTTATGTAGTTTCACACAATTCTTTCCTTCACTTGTTTGTGGAACTCGGGCCCACGAGGAATAGCCTGAGCTACAATTGGGAGAGGAATAGAAAAAAGATTTCGTAGGACGTCTGCCATCATGCTGCCATGTAGTAAATGCAGGCTTTTTGTTTTGTCATAAATGTCTGTTCCTCTCTGGCTCAAAATGGTTAGACAAAGAGCTACACAACAAACTTTGTATGAGTTTGCCATCAAATTAAGAAGATTAAACTTTATGTATAAATGAAAGTATTTTGCAATAATTTAACGGCTGTGTAAATTGTTATGTTATTGATTTTTTTACCGTTTTTTTAACACTGTTTATGTCGAGCCGGAGTAGCCATAAAAAGCTGGAGTAGCCACTGATAGTGGGATATGCGG
This sequence comes from Trididemnum miniatum, assembly GCA_964006365.1. Classification (NCBI taxonomy): domain Eukaryota; kingdom Metazoa; phylum Chordata; class Ascidiacea; order Aplousobranchia; family Didemnidae; genus Trididemnum; species Trididemnum miniatum. The sequence goes on from OZ023245.1 coordinate 3,927,157, forward strand.
ATTTTGGTAATGGAGCTGCAAAGTCTCTCTTCAAGCAAAGACTCTTGGCAGCTCATATGTTAGCTGTGTTCATGAGAGTAATGTGTGAGTTATTTTGCTAACTGCGCAATTGGAATTCATTCTAAGTAAAGCGATAAACACAAGAAACAAAATATTATAATTGGAAAATCTGGACTATGCTCGAGCACCAGCCATGTACTGCCACGCTGATAATTCAAACTTTTATCAGTGCGCTCTGAGCACAAATGTGGGATTAGTTTTATCGTGATAATGCAATCTTCTACTTTTCGTTGGTGTTTGTTTCGAGATGCTTTTAAGCTTATGCTGGGATTAATTGATGCAGTTAGTATGATTTCATACAAGGCTTGTCTTGATCAGATGTGTAGATTGCTGGTAACGAATGTTAAATGGTTTTTAAAATTATGAATAAACATTACGGTGGTGTGATTGCTTTTTATGCAACAAATGGTGTAGTCTCTCAGAAACTGTTTTTGGTGGTGGTACGTAGGTTAATGGACATTCCATTTCAAACTAATTGCATTATTTTTGGATGCTGGACATAAGACCAACCTCGCCTCCACGTGGAGTCCGGTGGAAACAACATTGTAATGTTGGCTAAAGAGGCTCTGGCATTTTTACTTTTTATGTTTGTCAACTTAGTCTTAGCAACGGCCTTACTTGTTGAATTCGCTCCTTGAAGCATTTCGGCTTCTTTCCCTGGTGGATGAGAAGTCGAGCTGTGAAGGAGGGAGTGGATGAATCAGGTTTGGCATTAGCGAGGATGCGGGTGGTAGGCACCAAAAATTGTTTATATGGGACATGTCAGGATTGCGTGACTGGAACTCAGATGATTGCAATGGACTCTCATAGTTGTAGAGGGTACCGGTCTAAAACGCGCTCCGTACCGCGGCCGCAAGATAGTTAAGAGGCCCGACCCTGATCTAGCCAATTGGGGGGGCTGCCTCCGTCAGCTTGTGGAAATCTCCATGCAATTGTAGCTCCAGTTGGCGACTGGGAGGGGGCCTGCAGTTGTATTGGGGGGGCATTCCTGAGGCCACTGCACAGAATGACAAGTCCATTGCACATAGTCGCCTGGGTCCAGCTGCGGGACTTGACGTGGCCTAATAACAATTTTTTTTTTCAAATCTGGTCTTTAGGTTTTTCCCAATTATAAAGAAAAACCAAACTTTATGAATGAAAAAGAAACGAAAAAAGAAAACAGTACGGTTTGTTCCCCTAACAAGGAAAGAACCACTGTCGCAGCGAACAGTTCTTGAACTATTAAGCGGCAGTGAGAGTACACAGCTAGTCAAAACCTCTACTCCTGCAAGGATTGAGGTGAAGACAAGTGCGAAAAAATTGCCTTCAGCCAGGACTTCTCTTCTGTTGGAGGAGAAGCCTCTGGCAAATCAAGTTGAAAGAAATCAGAAGCGGAAGCAGCGAGAATGGTTGTGGAAGGGGTTAGAGGGTTTGAACATCACTAACCCTGGAGATAATCCTCCAACTGCCTGCAACTCTGCATCAACGAAAAGGTCGATGGAGTCTTCTAGCACTCAATCGAGAACGTCAGAGATGCTTCGGAAGGAGCTGAGGAGCCTCAGAACCTTGATCAGGGTTCGAAGGCAACCAGTTCCTACTAAAGTAGACTGACAATCAATACCTTAGAGCAAAATTGTTGTATTTCCAAAATTCATACCGTGTATGAGTAATAGATCTGCAACAAACGCTTTAAGTAATCAAAAACAAATTCCAGCACGAAAAATCAAGTTGAATGGATTTGAATGCTGGCAGATTAATCTTCACAGAAGTAAGGCCGCTAGCTATAACTTATGTGAAGTAACAAAAAACATTCGTTCAGGTATAGTCCTAATTCAGGAACCCTGGACTTATGGAGGTGCAATCAGAAGTAAACTCAGGGGATGGAAACTTTTTCAAGGTAATAAAAAAGATAAACGTCCCCGAGCATGTATTTATGTCACTTCTGATATGACATGCTCTCTCATACCACAATTTTCTAGCGAAGATGTGGTAGCAGTGAGAGTTAAAAATGTAAGACGAGAAGGAGATAGCTTTGTCTTTGTATCGGCTTACATGGCTTTGGAAGAACCAGCTCCACCAGTAATTCTGAAAGAGCTGCTGTCATTCAGTGACAGAGATAAAATTCCTACCGTTATAGGAACTGATGCAAACGCACATCACACAGCATGGGGCTCCTCCAACGTCAATACAAGAGGTATGGATTTGCTTATGTTCTGTACTAGTGCGAACTTGCACATCTGCAATGTGGGCAGTAAACCCACCTTCAGAACGAGAAAAAGAGAAGAAGTGCTAGATCTGACTCTAATAAACCGAAATGCTGAGAACTGTATAAGTGACTGGCATGTCAGTGATGTGCCATCCTTTTCAGATCACATGTATATTAGGTTTAGAGTTCAAAGTGGCACCAAAAGAACAAAAATGATCAGGAACGTTAGACGTACTTGCTGGAATAAGTATGCAAACGAACTTGATCACAGGTTACATGATTTGAATAGTACACCAGTTAGCATATCATCAGTAGATGATATAGAAAAACTGGCATCAACTGTTCAATCACAGATAATAAAATCTTACAATGTATCTTGCCCTCAGCGTAAGATCCGTCGTAAAACTGAAAATATTTGGTGGAATACAGAGCTAACCTGTCTCCGCAGAGAGGCTCGTAAAGCCCAACGTAAAGCCATCAAATCAAAACTTGGAAGCGATTGGGAAGCTTTTAAGCAGGCCCAATTGATTTTTAAAAATGCCGTAAGAAAAGCCAAGAGAGATTCTTGGCGTCTTTTTACGGAATCGATGAATAGCCACTGTGCAACCGCTCGGCTGGCTAAAATTATGCGTCGAAACGAAACGGTGCAACTAAGCAACGTTTTAAGACCTAATGGTCAATTCACCGAATCTTCTGTTGAGACTATGAATTGCCTTTTAGACACCCTAGCACCGGGAAGTCGGGAGGTAAACTATAGTAAAGCAGCAGAAGAACCAAATGATAACACTGCTGTGTTACCAATGCACGACGAAATTGTTAGCTCCATCTGTTCACTTGAAAAGATGGAAAGAGCAATAAACGAATTTCTGCCATTTAAGGCGCCGGGACCAGACGGTATTTACCCGGTGCTACTACAAAAAGGCTGGAATAGTATTAGAAATATATACCAAACCATTTTCCAAATGTGCTTGAAATACAGCTATGTGCCGAAAGTATGGAAGGAAGAGACTGGTATCTTCATCCCTAAACCCGGTAAAGAAAACTATCATGAAGTTAAGTCTTTCCGGATGATCACTTTAACTTCCTTTCAACTTAAATGGTTGGAAAGGTTAGTACTGTATCATTTTAATGATGATTCTAATTTGCAAGCAAGGTTTTCTGCCTCCCAGTATGGATTCAGAGCAGGAGTTTCAACTGAAACTGCACTGCATGAATTTGTACGACGCATAGAACTAAGCTTGGCAAAGAAAAGAACAGCACTAGGAATATTTCTGGATATTGTTGGTGCTTTTGATAATATCACACATAGTGGCATTGCCGATGCTCTGCGAGAATTGAAGGTGTCGCCTTTTCTCGTCCATTGGATTGAGAATTTACTGAGACACCGCACAGTTCAAGTAGAGCTAAATGGTGAAAAGATTAAAAGAGAAGTAGTAAAAGGGAATCCCCAAGGTGGTATTTTGTCCCCTTTTCTATGGAACTGTGTATTAAACTCCTTGTTGGTAGACCTACGCAACAGGGGTTTTCATGTACAAGCCTATGCCGATGATGTAGCAATTTTGGTCACTGGCACCAACATGCTGTGGATCAAAGGTAGGGCTCAAAAAGCGCTAAATATTGCAAGAAATTGGGCTCATAATCAAGAGCTTCAATTCAGCAGTAAAAAGACTGAAATAGTTCTGTTTACTAACAAAAGGAAGCCGGATTTTGGAACCTTGCGTTTAAACGGACGCCAGCTAGAAATTTCCAAAGAAACAACACTACTAGGTGTAACCCTTGATAGTAAGCTTACCTGGAAACCTCACATAACACGTATTGCTCGCAAGGCGACTGCGGCGTTATTACAATGCAGACAAATAGTGGGCAAAGCGTGGGGATTAAATCCCACCAACATGCGATGGATATACACTGCAATGATACGACCTGTTATCACATATGCGTGTACATCCTGGGTTGGTGGACTAAATAAAAAATATCTAGTGAAAAAGCTTGCTAGAGTACAAAGACTAGCTTGTCTCATGATTTCTTCAGCATTCCCCAGTACCCCCACAGGTGCTCTGGAAGTGCTGTTGAATATCATGCCAATTAATGAATTCATATTGTCAGAGGCGCTAAAAGGTTCATACAGGTTATCCCGTGTGGGCCTTTGGTCAGCCATGACAATCGGATCAACAGGGAAAACTAAAAGTCATGTTGACGTATGCAATGAAGCAAAGGAAAACTTGTCTTTGTTGAGCATGCCCGCAGATTTGATAAACAAAACAAAGGTATTTGGAAAACAGTACAATTGCCTTGTTTTAGAACGCAAGGACGCAGTGCAGTTTGAACGTGCTTTAGAACAAAGCATAATCAGATGCTACACTGACGGGTCCAAATTGAATGGAAGAGCCGGTGCGAGTTTCTATATAGAATACCCATCAGGATCTCACACAGACCAAATTTTTTTCCATTTGGGAAGATATAGTACAGTCTTTCAGGCAGAGGTCTTCGCTATAGCTGAAGTAGCGAAGAAACTGACCATGGAAAAAACTTTACATGAAGAAATAATAATTTTAGTGGATAGCCAAGCAGCGATACTGGCAATCCAAAATAATACTGTAAAATCTAGTACAGTATTATCATGTATCAACCACCTAAATAAATTGGGTGAAGACAATCACGTCACTGTTGCATGGACGCCGGGCCACACCGGCATCCACGGTAATGAGAAGGCGGATACACTAGCTAAATCAGGATCAGCATTTAATTGCTTCGGCCCTGAGCCTTTTGTTCCAATCCCATATGCGAGCTGTCGCGCTGCAATAAAGGATTGGAGTGTTGAAAGATGGAAAACATCTTGGATAGAACGAAAGGACTGCCTGAGCACAAAAGAAAACGTGGAGTGGGCCTCGCCCCAATTAACTCGTCGACTTTTGAGTCTCAACAGATCTAGATTAAATGAAGTGTTGCAAGTCCTCACTGGTCACTGCAACTTACAGAAACACAGGAAGACCACTGGACGTGACGAGTCACCGACATGTCCAAAATGTAACCTGGAAGAAGAAACTCCAAATCACCATATTAGAGCATGTACTTATTACCAAGCCCTTCGAAGAAAGGTGTTTGGCAAAGAAAAAACCACAATAAAATCTGTGGTACAAAAGCTAAATATAAATCTACTGGCTAAGTATTTGCAGCAGGCCGGAAGGCTTGCTGAATACGGCCAGTAGACTAATCTGAATAAAACAAAAAAAAAAGCGGTGAAAAATTGTAATGGGCCTAATTGATGACCTACACAATGTGCCAGAGAGGTTTAAACGTTGCTGTTCCTCTTTGGCACCACCGCCCACTAATAATAATAATAATAATTATTTTTGGATTGGTTTGTAAGTGAGATATTATGCTTTTCTTTTTGTACTCACTGCTTAGGCTACGTTATGTTAGTAAACTTTTCAAAAAGTGAAATAAGACTTTTGCGATGGTGCATCTAGCTAGTTTGTTAGGCCAACAACAAACAACAACAACAGCAACAAGTTTATGTGTCAAGCACCATCACATTTTATGCGTAAACAAATTAATGAAGTCATTGACTTGACGAGGTGTTAGTGAAAAGACCATAAGGTCATCTAAGTCAACCACCACCTTCGCAACATCTTTGAAATTTGGTTTAACTCAAAACAAATTGTTTGACTCGATACACACAAAAGAAACTAAAATAAAAAAAAAAACAAAAAACTGAAATAAATAAAAAAACTAAAATAAATAAATAAAATAAATAAACATCTGTGTCTTTTCACTTGGACAAAGTTGCTCCATTTAACGATCGTCACCATTCTATGTCGCCCAATTGATCGGCCTAGGAATAGAACTGTTAATGTCAAATACCAGCAGCAGCGTCGTTACCTCTACACCTACTGCACGTTTTTCATTAACTGCTTTTTAATTTCTAAAAATGCTTTTTAGTTGATGGACTTTCTGCCAATCGTAATGTCTTGAAACTTCTTGCTCTTGAGATGTTAAATATCCTTATCGAATAAGAAATCCTGTATAACCGTCCAGGTGAGTAAGTTTAATTGCGCAAGAAAATTTTGCTAAAATTGTACTTGGCACAAAGATTCTTTTTTAAAGGGGGGGGGGGAAGGTGTAACGGAAATCGAAAATTTTCATGTTTTTGGTGTAAAGATGAACGAATTTTTTTTCTACAAAATGCAACTATTTTGCCAAAAAATTTCCAATTACCGTAAGTAGGGATGCTTTGCCCCCCAAAATTAGAAGTTTCCCGTTATTTTGTGTATAACTTTTGTTCTAATGATGATTTTTTTCTTCAAAATAGGTATCCTATACACTGCCAGAGAGTTGTGTCATACAATTGTTTACAACCAATAGGGTGAAGTCCAAAAATTTACTAATTCTTTTTTATTTGTTTAAAGTGGGCAAAGTTGTCCGACTACTTTAAACTTTGCCCATGATGCTTGTTTCAGGTTTTTCAATCACCCAATGCTTCTATTGGCAATGATAACACTGTGACATGCATCTTTGCCCAGTTTAGATGTTTTTAATATACGAAATTGCTCATTTTTAACTGCTTGGCATGGCAGTTTGACTTACATGCTGGTACATTATCATATGCACATCTTATCGATATGTTTACTAGTTAGTGTTACAGTTTTCAGCATTTTTAATCTGATAATGCACATTGCACACACCTTACAAGCTGAAATATTGGTACCGGTAGTTCACTGGCCGCAGATAGTCCGACACTCTACGCTATATTATGTACATTACAGCTCCACATGGTCACATGGGCAAAGTTATAAGCAAAATACAAAATTACCAATTTTTTTCAAAAAAAGTCTTGTAAATATTTTTTTGAAACATCTTTGGCTTAAAACTTTGTTTTTGCATATTGATGACCTTATAACAAGTTTCTGCATAAGTTGTCTGCCAGAAGTGACCTTTGATCCCCATGGCAAATTTTTAGGGATACATTTTTTCGTTTTTTATACGACATTTTCTTAAGTAGGTTTGAGATAGAAATTGTTGTTCTTTTTTTACGTTAAAAATAAAGCTTATGTAGCTACAATTCAAATCAAATCTTCATTACATTTGCCGTATTACGCTGAAGCGTGTAACGAGTTGCGGGGCCCATCTCCGCTGCTTAGCGCCTGGGCTACACAGCTCCGAAGAAGCGTCGCAGCGGTGGCGAGCCGTTGGCGACACTGTGCCGATTTGACCGGCCCGGGAATCGAACCCCTCAGTTGCTAAGCGCACGCTATCGGAGCGGGAGGTCTGGGGTTTGACTCCCAGGTCGGTCAAATCGGCAGTGTCGCCAGCGGCTCGCCACCGCTGCGACGTTCCTTCGGAGCTGTGCTGCCCAGGCGCTAAACCGTGGAGATGGGCCCCGCCACTCGTTACACGCTTCCGCGTACTATCGCGAGTATGATAAAGATTTAAGTAGTTGCTTCAAAAATAAAACGAATAAAGTAGAAAAAATTTTGTACAAAACTTAAGTTGACCCTAATGGGTAAAGTATCCCCATTTTACGGTACTTTTTGAGATATTGAGCTACGAAAAAACAGCCGATTTTCGTAGTAAAAAATATTTTTTGACGTCAAGTAAGGCTACTATGACTTAACAATGTCGAGACGTTGCATTCATTGATAAATCGCTAATCCATCATTGATGAATTTCTGTCGAAAGATGCGTACGCTTTTAAAACAAGTTTTTTGCAAATTGGCAATTTTCGAAGGCGACCTTTCGTTCTGGTCCAATTAAGAAAAAGTACCATACCGTGCCGTATTCACAGTTTCCCTGCTCGAGTTCAGAACACCGGGAAGCTTCCATGTTTACGTAACGGATATGCGGCCGCTGGCATCGACGCGAAAATCGTCCAACTTTTTCAGTTGAGCCACTTTGTTCTCTGCTGATGGAGGTGTATTTTGCCGAAGTGCTGCCTACCCAAGTGTAGCTGTAGCCTTTTTGTGATAAGTGGGTGGAGAAATACAAGACATTGAAATAGAACTGGAGATAAGAATGGGTAAAGTAAACTGGTCTCACTACACCCCAGCATTTCTTACGGTTTCAAAATTACATCTTTATTATACTCGCGGTAGTACACCGAAGCGTGTAACAAATGGCGGGGCTCATCTCCGCGGCTTAGCACGTGGGCTACACAGCTCCGAAAGAACGTCGCAGCGTTGTTGAGCCGTTTGCGACACGGTGCCGATTTGATCGACCCGAGATTTGAACTTCAGACCTCTCGCACCGATGGCGTGTGCGTTAAGCAACTGGGCTAAAGGCCATTACGCTTAGCCTATCTATTTTAGGTTTAATTTATGTCAAAAAGTATTTCCAACTGAAAGGAGGGGCTTTCGCTTTAGCCCCTCCTGGATCTGCCTATGATTTTCTAACTTATGGGGTTTTAAATTTCAATTTTTTGTTCAAGATTTCAAAAGTCACATTATGAGAATTTTCGAAAGCCATTCAAGCACTTGGATGATTCGAGCCTAAAATGGTTAAAGAAGGATTTTTTTAATATGTAGAAAACTGGAAGAATGTCGCTAATCGGCGCCTGCCTAGTAGTGAACGTGTCGACCGGGAAAAAATGCTTTTAAGCGATAGCAGGCCTACACAGGAAGGCTTGATTATTTCCTCAACTTCTACGGTTTCTTTTGTAAGGGAGGTTTTACGGGCAGGAGCAGATTATGGACTGGCCGTAAGAATTAATCAAGATCCCTTGGAAGCTTATTTTGGATAGCAAAGGAGAAAAAACAACCGATGTGATACACCTACGGTTAGATCATTTGGTCATAACGCAAGAATTATAGATATCGGCAAAAGCAGCGTCTCAGGATCAATGTTACTCTGCATTAATTGTAATCCAGAATGTATTTTATTGCTCCGTGTTTTATGCCTTGCAAACGTGACATTATGCAAATTAATTATACAGTATTATGCTCGCTAAAAGTTGATGCAACACAGTGAATTAAGTTAGCAAATCAGTAGAGTGGCTGAAAGTTTTTTGACAAAGTTTGCAACCCTTTTGCTTAACTCGCTAGACTGCTTCTGTTTTTTTTTTTTTTTATCGCGAGAAAGTGACGGAGGCGCCAGGAGCTTGCATGGAGATGAATACGCAAGGCCTTTGCAAAATAATGGTACAGCAAAGTTGCAAGCTTGTTCCCCCATATATTATTCGATTCTTCACGTGAAGCACGGAATCTGCGAATATATACCCAACTAAAGTTTTTGGTTTGGCTTAATGCGGAATTAAACCCGTAGAGTCACCACTACAGAGGTAGACGGTTTTTCCAGTCTACTTCCCTTCTCATTAAAATCAGGAAATGTTGCAGCACAGTGTGCTCAACGTAATTATATCGCGGGCCATGAAATGCTGTTTACCTATCCTGCGGGCCAATGTTCAATAGAAGATGTTGCTACTTAGCTAGTATATCAAGATGGGCCTAATTATTACCTATTTTAACTCCAGCATGTGTCGACTCATGTCGCTGTGTCTTTTTTCTGATTGTTCTTTATTTTGATGTGAATGTTTTATGGCAAGCGAGAAATAAAATGAACAACTATTGACGTTGATTCGGCCATTTGCAAAGATCAAATTTACGAAGTAAAAAACAAATCGTCAATATACTCGCCGCATCAAGCGTGTAACGAGTTAGCGAGGTCTATCTGCGCGGCCGTGCAACTCAGCTTTTTTTGAATAAATAGCGCAGCGGTGGTGAGCCGTCGGGAAAGCTGTGTCCGCTTTGACCGACTCAGAATTTGAATCCCAAACTTCTGCTCCAGAGGCGTGAACGTTAACATTCTGTCCTCTAGAGTAGATAAGCTTAGTTTGCAAAACAGCGCTGTCTCGCTCTACGGTACGATTTACTGGAGTGCTTTGCACTGTTGGTGATGGAGTGCTGTTATACCCTCTGACCCAACAAGAGGAAGTCGTCATGACTTCCCGTCCGGTAGGCCAGGAAGGACATTGCTTTTTAGTTATTACTCTTCACCCTGGCCACGTAAAGAGTTTGACTTGAATGGTGACGTAGCCACACGAGTGGATTGCGTACCACAAAGGTTAAATTCTTTACGAAATATTTATCCGAAGGGATTAGTGATCCTGACAAGATCATTCGTCCTGGAAGATGAATGTTACTTATCTGAGGGCGGCTGATGAAGGCTAATAGCCAGAAACAGCGCTGTCTCGCTGTACGGTACGATTTACTGGAGTGCTTTCCACTGTTGGTGATGGAGTGTTGTTAAAGTCTCTGACCCAACAAGAGGAAGTCGTCATGACTTCCCGTCCGGAAGGCGAGGAAGGACATTGCTTTTTAGTTGTTGCTCTACGGTATCAAATAGTGGCACCGTGGTTTGGAAAGTCGTTTTATCGACGACCATAATCGCAAGGTTAATGGTTGAATTCCCAACCTAGTCTTGTTGCTGCGTCCTTGGGTAAAATGCTTCACGATGATTATCTCTGTTTGGTGAAATCTGGCAAGCAGCAAATTAAAGATGTCAAGAAGAAAATTCAACCGAAAAACTTAAAAACCAAGACAACTTCTAAGCGAGTCAGGATTCGTCCTACGCATAGCGCCTACGCCGCTGTTTCGTGATGGAAGAATAAAAAAATATATATATATAACCTTCAACTGCATAAAATAGCTGTCGCTATCTTTTCGCAGTAAGGTTAGGCTAAGCAAGGGGTGGGCACACTACGGCCCGCGAGATCATTTCATGCGGCCCGCACGCACTAAACAAAAAGATGAACTTTGTACCCTACTGAAATTGCATGGATAATAGGACATCTGCGGTCGTGATAACCCTTTTTTTCTCTCCACTTAATTTTGGGAAGAAAATAGGACATCTGCGGTCGTGATGACCATAGGTGCGCGCAGGGGGGACACGGTGCCATGCCTCATCCCCCTTTGGCCTTGTAATAAGGTGCTAAAACTTAACTTAGTCTATAATTCCTCAAGCTAATGATTGCAGTCTTCGTTCACTTAATTTAGCAAAGCCTTTGCTTTTAGACGTAAGCTGAGGAAATATTTTGGCACTGTGCATAGCGACTGCACTCACTGCATGCTTTTTTTTGATAAAAAAGTGTGCTAAAATGAATGTTTTTTCAATGTGAAAGCAGTAAAAATTCGTTGGTCCCCCTTGGTCTCCGGATGCTGGGGGTTTCACCTCCAGACCTCCGGTTGTGCCCGCTTCCCCTCAGCCAAATCCTGGCTGCGCCAATGGTGATGACCTTTTTCTTTTTCCAACCAGTGCGGCCCTCGACTTCAAAATTTTTTTCCAATGCGGCGTTTCATACAAAAAGTTTGCCCAGTGCCCACCCCTGGCTAAGCGATCGTCACGACCAAAAGTTTTAAGCATGTGCCTGGTAGTTGAGTGTTTCATCATTTTGCCTGTTTGCCCCGGCTCGTGCTCCTGGCTACCGACGAGGACCTGCCCTTCGGCTCCTACAATTGCAACAAATTGAAAAATGGTCCGTTTTTTGCAATTCGATGAATGAAACACCAGATAAGTTATGAAGCGAGGCGGAACAGACTGTTCAGAATTCAATTTAAAAAACGTAAACGAAGTCAAAACTACAAACACAAAAATTAGGTTAACATTTTCAGACATAAATGTGCAAATCACCGTAACTTATTGCAAGCCAAAATTGGCCCGCGTGCCTGCAATTGGACCACACTGTTGTAGCACAAGGTCGCTGTGACCGTAGTCCGTCTATACTTCGACAGTGTTTCGAATGATTTTCTCAGTGCATTGCTGTTCTTGCCATTCTTTTGCTGTTTCTACTCTTAACTTGGTAGCTTATTGCCCAAAGGCTTTGCTGGATTTTGTCACGCGTCCGAATGTACGTTTTGATAGGCGCTTTATTTGCCCTGACTTAGCAAATTGATCACAACTGCACTGATTAAAGTACGGTTTTACCAGTGTCTTCGGCGGTGATTTTCGATTTGCGAAGTTGTTGCTAGCAAACCGGTGTTATTATTGATTGAATGAAAAGCTTTTCATGGATAATTATATCTCCGTCTTCCTTTTGTCTCCTGGATTTTGTTTTGATACCATTCTTTTTCTTCATTTGTAGAACATCTTGATCTCCATCTTAAAATTGCCTCTGCTTTTAATTTGTTTCAGAACTTCTTCGGATGTTTCTGCTAGCACCTTTTTTTGCGGCCAAAAACTCTGGTGTCATTGTAGTGCACAATCATTGAAGATTTATTCCTGTAAAATTATTTCCATCATACGTTTTTTGCAAAATTAATTGGTATATAGTTTATTAATTTTTTCTTTCAAAAAGGAAGAGCACTTTTTAGATCTGGAACAACGTTAGCTATGAAGTGATCTGCATAATCTTCATTTAAGGCTAGCTCTTTCATAGTGCTTCTGACCTGGATTTCCAACTCAGCATTTTAGCAATCAATCACAAGCAATAACTATTTCCAAAATAAAATCTTCCTTCATCATTCATTCAAGTTCCAAATTCTAACCAATATAGAGTCCAAGTAATATAAATTTCTGTAACAGAACACACTATTGAATAAAATACTGCACAAAGAAGAGTTTAAAAATGGTAGTACTTGCAGATGATATCACGTTAATTTACTAGACTGCAAAACGTCAAAGCATAAAAGAAATGTCACTTTGAACAGCAACACCTTAAGCTGAAGAAAAGTATGTACAACATGCACTGTATCCTGTTGCATTGTTCTGACAATGATAAAACAATAAAGATATATGAAACATGAAAATAATCGTTTGTATCTACAGTACTTAAAAGACAGTAGCCGGCTAGCATCTTTAACAAATGACATTCCTAAAAAAAAATCAACCTAAATATTGGACTTGCACCCAAAACCACCACAATTAGCGTTTACATGACATTTTGCCTCTGGTAGAACACATACATATACCAGTATATGAATAGGATCTTTAACTAATTTCTAATGACAATAATTTAATGGATTCATTCCACATTTTGAAGTAAACTACAAAACACACTCTGGAAATAAAATTAGAGCAACAAACAAAAGTCAACAAAGCATCAACTAATCATAACAACTTGCAAGTCAAGCTGTTTCCTGCAAGCACTGTACCAGTACCACTGGTAAGGGCGTGCAAAAAGTGACAAGCTAGTTTTAATATAACAAATGTTAACCAGTTAATCACAAAGATAAGTACTTGTAAGTACTTATAAAGATAAGAACTTAAAATCAACGCCGTCAACATGTAAACCGTCGGAAGAGGATGCCCAGCCACACGACGACGACGACAAAGATAAGTCTTGACAGGTAGCAAAGATACATGCTGATGATTAAAATGTACCGGTATATAATCCATATCATATAATGTATTATCGATAAAGCATTAAAGCCCAACAAAACTACCCTATGTTTATAACAAAACAAGAACAAGAGTTGAGTATGTTTTGTGAAATTTTTCCTCTGGACAGCACCATCTTAACCCAAAGTAAAATTTGGGGCCTACAACATGCATTGCGTCAAGTTGCACTGTTCTGTAAATAATAAAACAACAAAGACTTGGACCCAACAAAAAATTTTACTGATCAATTAAAAATATACTTACAAATCATATTTACACAATAGTCTACTGAAAAGGGTCAAATTACATCACAAACTAGTGCCGGTATCCCTAATGTATTTACAATGCTAGTAGTCACAAACTGCATTTCCAATTATGGTGTAAACTTGAGCAGAACTGCAGCATAAATTATGTATAGATGATTATTGACGAGAATGAGATAATAGTGTAACAACAAAAAGGAATCAAATAAATCATTTAATATCATACCTCACCATTGAAACGGTATATATATGAGGAGTGTAGCATAGTGCTTTGCTGTTAATGCCAAAAAATAAACTAATTAAATCCCGTCAAAATATCAATTAAAAAAACAAGAGACATCAACTGACAAATGTGGTAATAAACTATACAAGACAAAACCACTTAACTGCTCAAGATGAAATTAGTCTGTAATTAAATTCATATTTGCAAAGTGGGCTTACAACTAAAATTCTTACAATAAATGATTATACTATATTGGTATTTGCAACGCTAATGCCTGCAACTTCACAAGCAAAAAACATCTTTTGTTCTACCATTGCAAAGCACTGAGCTTAAAACATTGCATACGAACATGATGTTAAAGCTAGATCAAAAAATATTTCAATAAATTTCATCTGTGTACCAGTACACGATAAAGTGTATCTATAAAATAACAAAAAGATTTCAACTGTGTAACGAATGGACCAGCGGTACAAATCCACAACTGATCTTGTTTTATAGTATATATACTATATAACGTACCGGTATCACATAAGCTACCAGAACCACTATCAGGCAGCATGGTGACATCTAGTACCGGTATCAGCTGATCAGCCTCCAAGTTTGGTTAGGGTTGGGTTTGGTCAGAATTAGGTTCGGTTAGGTTTTAGGGCTGTAACTGAACTGAACCGTAACTAAATTTAACCCTAACTGAACCTAATCCTAACCTAACCTTATCTGAACATGGGGACTGATTTTAGACGTTACTCCCATACCGGTAGCAGTGTAGTCTAGCTGCTGTTGTTCTAAAGGATACCGGTACCAGTAGCTTAACAGTACCCATACTTTTTTGCTGCCACTGAAACAAGTTACTGATGAATGGGTTGGGTAAACCAAAATTACTAATTTTATTAAGTTACCTAAAAGAATAATAAGCACAAAACCACGTGGGAGTCTAGCTATCTAGTCTGACAACTTTCCATACCCTGCAACTGCTACATGGCTGGTACCGATACCTGCATGGGTACTGGTAGCTTGCTCATAACTTGCCTACCGTATACGTCAATATTTTTGCATATGTCCGCAATTGTACCTACCAATCATAACAGTATTTTATCAATCAAACTCCAAGTCACCTTATTTCAATATTTCAAAATGTTTCAGCCAAACCAATAAGCGCACACTGCACAGTCAGTACAACAGCGCCTCAGGCCAGTACACTACATGAGTTTATGGAAAAAGGGAAAGGGCAACACTGACTGTTTTAGTTAGCATATCACCATGGCAATTAAAAGGCGATTTAAAGTTTTTTTTGCAATATAGATAAATTGCAACAATTTACACAAATTGCAGCAATATAGATAAATTGCAACAATTTAACACATATTGCAGCAATATAGATAAATTGCAACAATACATGATATTGCTTGTAATTTAACCAAAATTAACCAAAAAATGATGCAAAATTTTATATTGCGTAGCTTTACACACGGCGTCCCATACACTACCTTGTAGAAAGTGCGTTTTGTACATTTTTTGTTTATTTCGAATAGATATTAAAATTCCTTTGGTAATCCAGGGTTTGTTGTGAAGACTTTTGCGCGACAAGCATTTAGAGGGGCATGCTAATCAACAATGCGTTTGTAAGTATTAGTGAAGTGATCAAAGACGTTGTTGAAACTGTCAGCAGTAATTTCAGTTAGATCCTCAAGAAAACGATTAGCAAACTGTTCTACATCGGTGTTAAAAGTTTCAGATGAGAAATGACTCATATCTCTGCGCAAAATTTTCGTAGTTTGACTTCGTGTCCGTTTGATATTTTCAATGGCCACTACAGCAGTTAAGTAATGGTCGGTGAGATCCGTTCTAATTATCATAGGGAATATACGACGGGTTAAATCATTAGTTATTATGTGGTCAATTATTGTCGAAGAAGTTTCTGCAACACGAGTAGGTTTGGTCATGATAGGAAAAAAAACCTTGCAAGACAAAACATTCATACATTCTTGCGCAGCTGTGGTTCGGTTTGGACAAGATATGTCAATATTAACATCTCCGAGTATATACGTGCATTTGTTGGTTAGAAAGGAATTACAGAAAGCATCGTCAAGCTTTCTGATGAACTCGGGTATATTAGTATTTGGGTGGAGGTAGAGGACAACTATGTTAAAAATTTAGTTAGACCTCCGATCCTCAACGCTCAACCAAATATCTTCACAGTGTTCAAACCCTATTAAATTTTGCTGTAGATTATAGAAATTTAAATAAGTAGAAATATAAACACCAACACCAACAGAGTTTTTGCGGGGACTGCTGAACACAAACTCGCAACCTGTTATATCAATGTTGACAAAAGGTGCAGTTTTGATTCGACTTTCAGATCAACAAATTGCATCAGGCTTAGATGAAAAGTCATTGAGTATTTCAAAGAGTTTATCAAGTTTTTTTTTGCAATGATCGGATGTTAACATGTAAAAGGAACAACGAGCAATTACTTTTTTTAGTTATGAATTTAGGGATTAAATCATAATATTTGCAGCTGGCAACCGAAATAGAGCAAGCATTAATTATGGAGTCGCAATAGTTAGCTTCATTAGCAGAGTCGGCTACTTGACTCGAGCCCAAAAAATCTAGCAAGTTTTCGCAGTCTTCCAACGGTTTATCACAGTTTAGGATTAGCGACGGGGTAGAGCACTAGTCAATCATGCACTGTTATCACTGCGATACAAAGCTGCACAAAGACTCCAGTAATGATATGAGCATACTCCAGTAATATACCAGGAAGACCGGGGTAAAGATTCCAGTAATGACAGACAGAAATGTTTATTTTT
This sequence comes from Trididemnum miniatum, assembly GCA_964006365.1. Lineage (NCBI taxonomy): Eukaryota > Metazoa > Chordata > Ascidiacea > Aplousobranchia > Didemnidae > Trididemnum > Trididemnum miniatum. Next base: position 3,944,002 of record OZ023245.1, read on the forward strand.
CGAGCTCAACAAAATGCAATAATAAAGCGAGGTTTAAAAGCAGCCCGAAGGGAGACTGCGAATGGACCGATTAAGGTCTTCGAGTCGAGCAGCCACCCAGAGACTAAACCCATCGTTTGGAAAAACGATCAGTTGAACCCGCTTGTAGAGCATTAAGTAAAATTGAGTGCTTATTTGCAATATGTATCAAGAACTTGTTTTTTGATACTAGTCTTAAACTTGTTAAATGATAGATTTTTAACGTCTGAAGGAATAGCGTTCCAAATTTTGACACCTTGAAACATGATGGACCTTTGACATCGAGAAGTTGAGTATTTCGGAAGGAAGAGGTTGTTTTGTGATTGGAACCTTGTTGCTCGACTATGAATTATCGAGGTGGGGATAAATAGATCAAGAAAGAAATAGGATAGAGATTTTTTGGAGTGCAAATACATTAGTTTACAAATTTCAAAGTGATATAGATCGCGTATTTTTAATATTTCTAATTTATGGAAAAGAGGTGTTAGAAAATCATGTTGTTTACAGTTGAAAATAATACGCAAGGCTTTATTGTGAAGACGTTGTAATTTTGCTAAGTATGCAGGAAAAGTACTTCCCCAAAGAGGCAAAGCATATAGAAGATGGGGATGTATGAGAGCATAGTAAAGAAGGATCAAAGTAGATTTTGGAAAGAGGAATCGTAGTTTACTTAATATACCGACAGCTTTGGCGACTTTTATTTCAATTTGGTTGATGTGAGGTTGAAAGTGCAATTTAGAGTCAAGGTAAACACCTAAATATTTACAAGAGTTTTGGCATCCCATCAAGCAATCATTATAATGTATGTTTAAGTCTAGACTAAGTGAAGTTAACTTAAGAGGAGCAGTTAGCACAAAAGATTTTTGAGGGTTAATTTGTAATTTATTAGTATTGCACCAAATTGGTTTTGCATTTCCAGATTACAGTCTGCTTCAAGAAGGGATGGAGAAGAATTGCTTAGAACAAAACAGGTATTATCATCGAAGAGGCGCGGTTTAGAAGAAGTGGCATTAGGGAGATCGTTGATGTAAACAAGGAAAAGGAGGGGGCCAAGAATTGACCCTTGAGGCACCCCAATTTGAATAGGTTTGCATGAAGAATTAGAATTGTTTATAGTTACAAATTGTTGCCTTGAATGAAGGTAATTTTCAATAAGTTTATAAGCCGGTCCACGTATACCATAATGAGATAATTTTTGAAGCAATATTTTGTGGGAAACTGTGTCGAAAGCTTTTCGAAGATCCATAAAAAGAAATGCTGAATGTTTTTTGTTTTGAATTGCATCATATCCTAGGGACGTAGCACCTAACAAAGCGTGCAAAACACTGTGTTTTTCTCTGAAACAGTATTGATAGTTGTACAATATATTGTGCTTATCAAAGAAGAAAATCAAGCGATTTTTCACAAGTTTTTCCAAAACCTTCGATAAACTTGGGAGTAGGGAAATTGGGCGATAATTACCAGTGAAACTTCTATTACCAGATTTAAAAATTGAAACGACTTTGGCCATTTTAAGTATTTGTGGAAAAACACCTTGTTCGAAAACAAGTGCAAATTATTCATGCAGTATTGGAGCTAATACCTCATTTCCCATCCTTAAAAATGGAGACGAAATATTGTCATTGCCGCAGGCTTTATGTTGATTTAGGGAGTTAATAGCATAGAAAATTCTAGTGGTTCAGGAGGCTCTAATACTATAGTTGAGGAAATTGCATTTTTCAGAAATTTTTTAAAATAAAAATCACCAGATTTGTCAGCACTATTAGCGATTGATTGGCCAATTTCAACGAAGTAATTATTAAATTGCTCCGAGACATCAACTGGGTCATCAAAAATCGTTTTTTCTACGATTAATTTTGAGGGATAAAGGCAGTTCGTACGTTTATTGAGAAGAACAGAATTTAAAAATTTCCATAGTTCTTTTGGATTGTTTTTCCTTCCATTTATTGCATCCTCATAATACATTTTTTTTGAGAGTTTTTTTACTCGAGTGAGTTTATTCGCATATTTCTTATAGAATTTTTTTTCTAAAAAAGTTCCTCCTAAAAAATGAGTCCGATGTGATTTTTGCTTATTTTTGATCGAAATTATCAGGCCTTTTGTTAGCCAGGGTTTTTGAAGAAATCGCTTTGGTTTTCTGGAAGCTTTTTAAATGGGAGCATGCTTGTTGATAATTTTAGATAAGGCATTCATCAATTCATTAAAACATTTGTTAAAAGAGCTTTCAGTGAAATTATTGGCTCTTATGGACTGCTCAAAGGGGAACTGAAGAGCAAAACTGTTTTTTCAGAAATGGCGTTAAAAATTACACTGAGTTTTATACTGACTGCAAAAATTTTCAATCATTGTTAATTAACCAGAAATTAAACGTTAAACTTGTGATCATGACGTCATGGAGGTCTGTGGCGTCATTGAAAAAGGCGTGGATTACAGACAGCAGTAAGGTTTGCGTAGTTGCGTGCTTGCAGTGGTGCGGAACGTTCAGACCTCCATGACGTTTAATTTGTGTTTATTTAAAAAGGATTGAAAATTTCTGCAGTCAGTATAGAACTCAGTGTAATTTTTAACGCCATTTCTGAAAAAACAGTTTTGCTCTTCAGTTCCTCTTTAAAGTTATTGCATATTGGTAAAAGGGTAGACAGCACGTCATCACGAAAATCATCACTATTGGCTGAATCTAACTTTCAATATGTATACATACTGTGATTCTTTTTGGATGTTTTGAAAAAAGGGTTAGAAATGGTACAAAAGATAGGATAGTGGTCAGATATAGTATAGATTAAAACTCCGGAAGATAAGGATGAAACACTATCATTTATCAAGATATGATCAATGATAGTACTTGAAGTGTTTGTTACACGAGTAGGTTTGGTAATAAGCGAAACAAAACCATTGCTTTGTAATAATAGGAAATAGTCTGAAAATGGAGATTGTTCAGGGTCAGAATTTAAATCAATATTGATATCCCCAAAAATCGCAACTTTGCTCCCTTTACGATTTAAAGATTGCATGTTTTGATCTAAAGCTTCAAAAAATGCATTGCAATAATTACAGGGATGTCGGTATATCACAGCGAAAACGTTGCTAATTTTGCGGCTAGGAAAATCTACATTGATCCAAAGATCTTCACAACCCGCAACGTTTAAGGAGAGGTTTTCGTTAATTGTAAAGTTTAGGATGTTTGAAATATGAGCGCCAACGCCACCAGCCCTTGTAGGTGAGGGATAGTGGATGAAGGTGTAACCAGGAATGTCAATGTTAATAAGTGGGTTGATATTAATACGGGTTTCAGATAAGAAAATTATAACACGAGGATTAGAAAAATTACAAAGAAGTTCATTAAGTTCTTCAAAATGATATTGCAATGATGAAATATTTAATTGTAAGAAAAAGTGGGAAGAGCGGTTATTGATATCAAAGGCTTTTGCATCAAGATTAAAGACTTCGCAAGGTTTGATGTCACTAAGGGACTGAAATAAAATATCAGGCAAGTTGTTTTGGTCAATTTCTGAAGCATTTTCTGGGTTAGCTGCTTGCCAAGCATCATTAAAAGCATTCAGATTTACGGCCATAATGGGTACGATAATGTGAACAGCAGCATGAAAAAAATTATAGAGACAACACGACACTAAGTGATTAAACAAAAATACGACGTAAAACCAGAAAACTATTTGTAAATCATAATAAAGAGATGCTTAATACTTTGGAGTTAAGAGAGCGAAGGTTCAATTCTTAGGTAACGTAGTTGAAAGGCAGTACCATAACAGTATCAATATTGTCACTCTAATGCAGTGCTTCCCGATTGGCGGTGCTCGCACCCCCAGGGGGTGTGAGTAGCTGTTGCTGGGGGTGCGAGAATCCATTGAGGATGCGAAAGTGTGTGTAGAGAGAATTTTGGATATTTTGTTGAACATGGGTGGTAGAGATTACCTCTCAAAAAATTCTATTTAGGTAAGCATGCGTAGGCCTATACAGCACAATGAACATTGTTTCTGTTGGCATTGTTTCTGTTGTTTTTACAATCGGCTTGTAGTGAGTAAAAATCACAGGGTTGCTCAGTCCGTAGTTTTCTTGCCAACTTGGGATGATTGAACTTTCATTTGGCGGGAAAAAAGTGAGGTCGCGTTTTGGCGTTTTGTAGTCAGCATTTGGCAGTATAATAGTAGGCAAGCAGTGCCAGCAAACCAAGGATTTGTCATTAATGTAAATTTCACTAAGTTGAAAGTAACATTAAAGTACGGTAGTTTTTTTTTACTAGCTAGTTGCCACTGGTTGTAACCTTCAGGATAGTCTCAACTAGCCTAGCCCAAAGTAATTGTGTTCGACTAGTAGCCTAACTAATTTCATTATGACTAGTAAAAAAGTTCGAAAGTGGAAAGAAGATTACGTCGAATATGGTTTTACTAAAAGAATTATTGATGGAGTGGACAGACCACAGTGCATGATCTGTGATGCAGTATTTTCCAACTCTAACCTGAAGCCATCAAAACTTGGGGAACATTTTCAAGCTATACACGGAGGAAACAAAAGAGCAGGAGATGATTTTAGTTCCTTGAAGGCTAAAAGAGCACGATATGACAGTAAAGGAATGCTTCCAAAATTAGGATTTGCTCGCGTGGATAAGCCTCTACATTTTGCATCATACAAAGTCGCATACGAAGTGGCAAAAACGAAAAAGCCACACACTGTTCCGGAGACTCTTATCAAGCCCTGTGCTTTGGAAATGGTGAAGGTTGTCGTGGGTGAGGAGGCCGCAAAAAAACTGCAACGGATTCCTCTATCAAACAATGTAATCCGGAGTAGGATCGATGATATTGGCGCTGATATTCTTGATCAAGTTGTGTCAGACATCAAAGTTTCTTCTGCCAAGATCTCAGTTTAATTGGATGAATCGACAGATGTCAGTAATTGCAGCCAATTTATGGTTTTTGCTCGTTATGTAAAGGGGAATGCCATCGAGGAACACTTCCTTTTTTGTAAACCACTCCTAACAACCACAACTGCAAGGGACATTTTCAATCTGGTGAAAAGCTTTTTTAATACTAACGACATTCCGCTGCGAGCTATTGGATCTATTTAAACAGATGGTGCTCCAGCTATGCTAGAAAATCGGTACGGATTTGTTGCTCTTATGAAAAAAGAAATTCGAGAGGTGGAGGCTACTCATTGTATTCTCTCATCGTCAGGCTCTTGTATCAAAAACTTTGCCTTGTCCTCTGAAAAATGTGATGGATTCATGTGTTAAAATTATAAATTATATTCGAGGAAGAGCTTTGAATCACAGGCTGTTTGAAGCATTTTGCAGTGATCTTGATGACGATGCTTCTGTTTTGCTGTTTCATACAGACGTCAGATGGCTCTCCAGAGGTCGAGTTTTGACAAGGTTTTTTGAGCGCAGAATGGAAATTGAACAGTTTTTGTGAGAACAAAAGAGTTCTCTTGTGCGTACTTTCGAATCTCCTGATTTTGCTCCAATGTGGGCATACCTGCCAGATGTTTTCCAACATCTGAATGACCTCAATCTTTCGATACAGGGAAAGAATGTGATTATTGTGACTGCTTGTGACTTGTTGCGTGCTTTCAGACAGAAGCTATTGTTGGGGAGTCGGCGCATCAAGCAGAAGAATTTCGCTAATTTTTTATTGCTAAACAAAGTCATTCCGGAATACAGCAACTTGGATTTGGAAGAAAATGTCAAAGCAGAAGTCAGTCAGCACCTGAAAGCGCTGAGAGAGTCATTTGATGGATATTTCTCTCTAGGAGATCTGGAAGAACCGGAAACTTGGATAGTCAACCCCTTTGCCTTCAAATTGGAAAAGATGGGAGATGAGGATGAAGGTAAGGAACATTTGATAGAGATGCAAGCATTCCAATCAATGAAGCTGCTTTATGTGTCTAGTTCACTCGAAACTTTTTGGTGCAGCGTTCAAACTGAATATCCAGCTCTGGCAAAGAGAGCATTGCAAGTTTTGGTTCCATTTGCTACCACTTGGCTGTGTGAATCGGGATTTTCATCTCTAATTTACTTCAAGAATAAATACCGCAATGCCCTGGACCCCGAAAATGATCTACGCATCGTATTATTTCACAAGGTTCCACGTTTTGAACAGATAGGCTAATTGCAAAGCACAGGCAGGAAAAAAGTCAAGGAACCTAATCACCATTGCATTCTCTGTTTATTGTGTTTATTTATTCACTTTTGTGTTTTGTGTCATTGTGTATTGCAGCCTACTTTTCCCCTATTTGTTAGCCATATAACGGCCAGCGATCTCTTTTCTGCATTATTTCTCTGTTTTGAATTTTTTTCAAGGAATTATTCCGGTTTAAAACAGGGGGTGCGAGATTAGCTTCATCAATCCAATGTGGTGCGGGGTGGAAAACGAATCGGGAAGCACTGCTCTAATGCAAAAACTGCGCAAGCCACGCCCTGGTGTTTTGAGAAAAACGCGAAAAACTTGTGGTGGTATGTTTCTACTACTGCGTCACAAATGAGATAACAATGTAGGAGAGACTAATTGGTTTCATGTGTACAATACGTTATTATTATTTAACAATGGTCGATTCAATGTGCTGGGTTACATCAAACCTTGCGATTTAGGAACTGGGGCATCACTCGCGACAAAGTCGATAGATTTCTCCAAAAAGCATGTCAGGCGATAGCTCTGACGCAGCGGAACAAGTTGGATACTAAAAATTCAATTTCACCGAAAAAATGATTCACGCAGTCCCCGCACCAACGTGACGATGTATTATGAATTCAAACTAAACATATGAACAGATTGGATTCTTACCATGTGGCCAGGGTGAGGGTGTAAAGAGGGTAAAATCGTTGAGCTGGCACAACAAGTTACTTACTCTCTGAAAGTAGTTTTAGTCGTTTATAATCGCAGTAGAGTTCTCATTTTTGGCTTAAATAAAAAAATACAAAATTTATTCAACAAAAAAGTTTCAAGTTTATTTTATTATGACGTCATGATATTTGAGCTTGAACTTGATTTTGCTCGATTTTTTGTAGTCGGGGTGCATACCTTTAGTTATAGCGTCTAAGTTTATTGAAGCAATCTTCTTTCGGTTCAGTTTATTGAAGAAATTTCGGTTCAGTTCCGGTTAGGACCCAGATAAATTGAAACGCTCCGATTTGGGTTCGCTTCAGTAAAAAATATTTCAAAACCGGTTTATAAAATTCCGGTTCAGGTTCGCAGTGAAAAATGGTAGAATTCTTGTAACACCATTTAAAAAATAAAACGTACAAAGCAATTTTTCTTCGCATTGACAGGCCAATATAATGCATAAAATACTAGTAGTAAAGCCAAGTTCGAGATAATTATACTATGCTCTGACACCGGCGACCTATTGAATCCACAGGTAGCGTTAAATTGGTTAAGCGCTTTGCTTAGTCTGTTACGCGTGAGTAGTTATAGATGCGCCATTTCAGACCAAAAGTGGTGAGCAAATTGGTGAGCCGAAAAATGACGTCATACGTCGTGACCAACCTACGCGTCGGTGTATCTGAAAAAGCGAAATATTTCCGTTTTTTTAGAGATTACGTTGTTCGGTAATTTGTGGCAATATGGAATACGCAATAGTTTAGTTGACAACGTACTTGCAAATTTAATTGCATTGACAAAATTGCTTGTTTACTAATTGCTATAATTTGATTTTATCAGTCTTTGTTCAGTTATTTGAATCGCAGTTTTTTATCTTTAACGTTTTTATGTTTGGAAATTGCAAGTTAAATTTCACATCCAAACTATTACATTGATTTGCAACACGAATTCCTTTCACGTGTTAATTTTTTTATTTGAAAGTGTTTTTTATTATGAAATAAGTTATGCAAAGATTTAATTACTTCTAAAATTTTTGTTACAGCATTGAATTTTATGCAATTAAAAATTATGCTTTCGTTGTGGCTTTATACAAAAATGCTTAAAAATTTAATAACTTTTTGTTTTATGATGAAAGAAATATCGATTCAACGCTTCTTACTTAAAATTATTGTTGCATTTTAGTTTCACGTACTTGATAGAATTTATACTTTGGTTATTTTGATATTTTGATAATTCTAAAGTTACTGTTCCATTATTTCATTTCCCGTATTTCGAAAAACTTTTACACTACTATTTAGTAAAGAATTATTTACCAATCCAAAAACTTGAGAAATTATTGTTACATTCCTTTCACGTATTAATTTTTTATTTCAAAGTGTTGTTATTATGAAATAAGTTATGTAAAGATTTAATAATTTCTAAAAATTTTTGTTACAGCATTAAATTTTATGCATTAAAAATTATGCTTTCGTTATGATTTTATACAAAAATATTTAAAAATTTAATAGTTTTTTTATTTTATGTTGAAAGAAATGTCGATTCAATACTTTTTCCTTAAAATTATTGTTGTATTTTAGTTTCACGTATTTGATAGAATTTATACTTTGGTTATTTTGATAATTCTAAAGTTATTGTTACGCTATTTGTTTCCCCGCATTGTGAAAACTTTTACACTAATATTTTGTAAAGAAGTATTTACCGATTCAATAACTTGGGAAATTATTGTTACATTCCTTTCACGTATTAATTTTTTATTTGAAAGTATTTTTATTACGAAATAAATTACGTAAAGATTTAATTACTTTAAAAAAAATTTGTTATTGTATTCAATTTCATTTATAAGTTACGCTTTTATTATGATTTTATGCAAAAAATATTGCGGGGGTTGCTGAGTTGACTTGATCACAAACATACCACCAGATGGGGTTGTTGAGTTGACTTGGTCACATACAAAATACATTATTGGAAATTGAACAGCGATATTTTACTAGATGATAAATATGTGGCGCTTATTAAACAAACAATAACTGATTTTCGTCTCAACAATACAGAGGGACATGTATCACCACACATTTTGTGGGATTCTCTTAAATGCGTAATCCGAGGCGAAACGATTAAATATTGCACGTTAAAGAAAAAGATTCTCAACGAAAAAAGATTATCGCTTGAGTCGAAACTGGCCATGATGGAATCACGATTAGTTAATTGCACTGAAAAAGATAGAAACAATATTCTTAGTAGTGTTAACAATACTCAAAATGAATTGAATAATCTTATTGCTCAAAAAGCAAAAGGTGCTGCAGTTAGAAGTGGAGCGCGATGGATGGAATACGGAGAAAAAAATAATAAATATTTTCTTGGTTTAAAAAAACGTAACAGAGAAAAAAAAACATTAATTGCCTGAAAAATGCGCAAGGTATTTTAATTAATGAAAAAAATAACGTTTTAAAAGAGCTGGTACATTATTATGAAACACTTTATCGTAACAATGAATTGTTTAATGAAAGTCAATGCTACGATTTTGCTAAAATGACATCGTGCCCAACTATTAATGAGGCGCAAAAACTTCATTGCGATTCCCCCACAACTGAAAATGAATGCTTGAAAGCTATTTGCCAGCTAGTCAACAACAAGTCACCGGGACCGGATGGTTTTTCCGTCGAATTTTACAAATGCTTTTGGGATGACCTTAAACATCCATTTATGGAATGCCTAAAATACTCCATCAATAAGGATCAACTCTGCAAATCTCAGTATGAAGGGGTCATAACCTTGCTACCCAAACCAGGAAAAGACTTTCTTCTTGCCTGTAATTACAGACCCATCACGTTATTGAACTGTGATTATAAAATTATTGCAAAAGTGATTAATAACAGATTGTGTCCATTGTTGCCCTCTCTTGTCAGCCAAGATCAAAGTGGTTTTATAAAAGGTCGCAATATTGGAGACAATATTCGTTTAATGTTTGACATTATTGATTACGCGAATTGTAAAAATGTACCAGGTGCGGTGTTATCTGTCGATTTGCAAAAAGCTTTTAACTCTTTGAATTGGTCATTTATTTTTGCTATGCTAAGAATTTACGGTTTCGGTGATTTTTTAATTGGTTTAGTCAAAATGATATACAAAGAACCAAAATGTTGTATCATTAACAATAACTTTTTAAGTTCTTTCTTTAATGTTAAAAGAGGAGTACGACAAGCTGATCCCTTGTCTCCTACCATTTTCATTTTATCTATCGAGTATTTAGTAATTTTGTTTCGACAAAGTATTTCATACAAAGGATTAACAATCCAAAACCATTGTTTTAAAGTATCTTTATTTGCTGGTGACACTGTAATTTATTTGAACGGTAACTCTTCTCAGTTTAAACTTGTGTTTGATATTTTACGTATATTTGGAGAACGATCTGGTTGCAAAGTCAATATCGATAAATCTACAGCATTTTACATTGGGTCAAGTAGAGTTAATGTCATGAAACCATTTTCGACTGAGGGATTAAAATGGGTTACAAATACTATCAAATATTTAGGTGTACATATTCCAATACAGAACTGTGATACTAATTCCGTTATTGATGAAAATTTTTCGTCGATCAATGATAAAATCAAAACAGAATTAAACATATGGTCATCAATAGGTTTAACATTGTTGGGAAAAATTTCCGTTTTAAAAAGTATTATCGTACCGAAAATATTGTTTAAAGCCGCTAATCTATCAGTGATATTACCCGATTCTTACATTAAAAAAATTAACCAAGTTTTATTCAAGTTTATTTTGGGTTCCAAGTGGGAGAAAATTGGAAGGTTACAATTATGTTGTGATATTGTAGACGGGGGAGCTAAAATGATTGATATCAAGCAACACATGTTGGCGTTGCAATTTAAGGGAGTAGTAAAATTATTTGACGAAAATTACGCAGCCGCATGGAAAACATTAGAGAATTTGTGCATTGATGAAAATCTGTTTTTTAGTATCTTGCGTTCTAATATGAAGATGACAAATATGATGATTACCAAGCTGGCATTTTTACGCTTTACCCGGTGTACTTTATTGGTCTTAAGATCTGCCATTGACGTTTCAGAAATCTTCTGCGATAATAAATTTTTGTGGCTAAATAAAGCAGTAAAATATCAAAATAAACCAATGCTAATAGAGGAGTTCTTAAAAGTTGGTATTTTTTCATTTCAAACAATTGACTGATTCGGTTGGGGAAATAATATCCTATAATGATTTGGCACTGTTAAGTGGTATGCATCCAAATAATTACTGTTTTATAAAAACATGTCAAATTGATATCTGCTGTTCCAACGCACTGGATTGGGGAAGCACCTACATCAGGCGAACTTTTTTGGGTTTCCAAGGAAAAAGCTAAAGAACTAATTACTTTCCTTGGGAAATCCAATATAACAGTTTACAAGCACTTAAGAAGCAAATCGAGATTGCTACAAATAAAACAGCAACGAAAGTGGTGTGATGCATTGCAAATCTTACCAAATCATATCGACTGGAATAAAATATATGAAAATAATTATTTTGCTACAAATGAAACAAAGTTGAGATCCTTTCAAATCAGGTTAAACTTGAGATCTATTGTGACTAATGTGCAACTTGCTGGATTTGGTATTGTTGACAGTAATTATGGTGTATTTTGTTCTGAAGAACCTGAAACAATTATTCATTTATTTTGTATGTGTAAATTTGTAGTAACTTTTTGGCAAGATCTGTCCGATTGGCTTTCGGTAAAACTACATCACGCTTTTAACTTAGAAAATCTACATAAATTATTTGGATATGAAAATTGCAATGGAGTATTTCAGTTTGTTAACGGATTACTTTTATATGCACGTTTTTTAATTTATCGATGCAAATATTCTAAATCAAGACCCAATATGGTACAGTACTTTAGTCTTCTTAATTCAATTAAGCAATCTGAATATGTAATAGCTAAAAAGAAAAATAAATTGGGGTTACACTTTCGAAAATGGGGTCAACTATGTTGAAGGAGTTGTTCGATAACAATGCTTAATTTATAGTGTGTATTTATCGTATTTGTTTTATTATCGCAAAATAAAAATAAAAAAAAACAAGTTGCGGTTTCTGAGTTGCTGTCAGCAGGTATGTTGTTACGCACCACAAATATAAAATCATTTTATTTATATATATCTAGGCAAAAAATCGCTTGCACGATTTTAGCAAACAAAAATTTTGCAATGCAGATATTCGACTTTCACTTAAGTTAGTTTATGCAATAGCATGTAAGTTTGTTTACATTGGTTTGGAAACGTCATGGATGCTTTCGGTGAAATTATTTGTGATATCTGTCATACAAAGTTTATGAAGAAGTCCAATTTCAACCGATATGTGAAAATAATGCATGAGAAGATAGATAGATTTTACATGTACGAAATGCCAGAAAAACTTCAAGGAGATGCATCATTTAAAACGTCACCAGCAAAAATGCGGAATATGTAGATGTGGAACTCTATTTGATTCGCTGACAGAATTTGCGAAGCATTCTTGCAAAAGAAAACAAGCTGAAAACGAGAAAATACCAACTAAAAAAGCAAGAAATTCTTACCGAAAATGAAATTACTCTGGCACTTTTCGAGCAAAGAACCGGAAGGAGTTTGAGGTTTTAGAAAATGAGTACTTGGATGAAAAAGACCCAGAATTGCGGGAGTTTCTTTCAAAATACTGGTCCAGCATCAGAACTTTCTCAAAACATGGAAAAGTGCAGAGTTTACATAATTTTTATTTGCGGAACTTTGAACACATGATCGACGCAATTGCTGAATAATAATGAGAGATCAACAAACCAGATTCAAACTGAATTATAGCTTTGGTAATGTCCTAAGGAATATTGACACTGACGAATTCCGTTGTTATCACCCCTCTAGCAACAACGTTCAAGTGTTGGACGCGGCTATGACCATAAGCAGCAGCAACGAGTTAGAGGAACTTTTACGAAAGATAGCAACGGAGGATTTTTTGGAGAATTTCAACCGACCGGATACAAAGTGGAAATTACTCCAGATCACGAATTTGGTCTTCTACCTCAATCATTTGGCGGATGCACCTCTATCAGGACCGTAGATCTTCCAGACTTTTTACTGCATAATCGAGCGGTGGTGACTCACACATCCAATGACAATCTATGTTTTTTTTTCGTTGTTTATCTACATTCCGAGGAACCGATAAAAGACGGTGTGAACACGACGCTAAACAATTATTTGCCGCTTATTGCAAACATTTTCATGTCAATTTTGGTCTGTTTCAAGGCGTTCTTCTTGTTGATTTTCCAGAGATAGAAGGTTTTTTTGAGATGAATATCGTTGTTTAACTGCTCCAAGGTAAAAAAGCGAAACTAATACAACGTAGTCGCGAACTCTAAGGCGAATCCATGCAATTGAATGTTTTTAAAAATCATTTAAGTTTGATTGTTGACTTTGAAAAGTATTGTGATGTTTATCAATGCCAGCGATGTGATAAACTGTGGTAGAGGCGAAAAGAATTTTTAACACACACCAGCTCTTGCGACCAAACTGTTACACAATCTTTTCTAGTGGTATTTTTAAAAACCTACCAACCATTTTCCAAAAATTAGAAGATGTAGGCGTTTGTGTACCCCAGGATCAGTGACATTATCCTTTTTACTTTGGCTACGATTTCGAGTCGATTTTAAACCAAAACGATTCACCTAAAAACGGTAAAAAACTTTCTTTTTCTTCCAAACACATTCCTTTAAGTGTAAGCATAGCTTCCAATATTCCAGATTTTGAAGATCATATTTGTTTTGTTTCTGAGGGTGACGAAACTGTATTAGTCCAAAAAATGGTGGTCTACATGGAAAAATCTTAGATGCCGCATACGCAATCATGCAGGAAGGATACCAACATGTGTTTGACGCTCTTGCTATCAGTCCCAACTGTCGGAGCGAAAATCTTTTAAACGAATTTGACGCTTTCATCCGAGAACTTCCTATATTGGGTTATAATAGCTCTCAATACGACCTTCCTTTAATTCAAACCATACTGATTCGCGAATTGGTGGAAAAAATTGATTTTGTGATTAAAAAAACAAACACTTATCTCTGTTTAAAGATTGCCAAACTTTGATTTTTGGATATTCGAAATTACATTTCTCCTAGTTTCAGCTATCGGTCTTTTCCTCTGGCTTACGATTCCACTGCAGAAAATTTTTTCTTTCCTTACTGCTTCATTCGTGATTTAAAAGCATTAGAACATCCGTGTGTTCCACCGTACGAGGCATTTTTCAGCGAAATCACAAATTCTAACATCTCTCTCTCAGAATATGAGTTTGTCAAAAAAGTCTGGAAAGAAAAAGAGTGGAAGACTCTCAAAAATATGCTCATTTCTCTCAACGTGATAGATTGCGGACCTTTTGTTGAAGCTGTAGGTAAAATGTTACAGCCTTATTTGGCGCAAGGTATTGATATACTTAAATCTAGTTTTTCTGTTAGCGGAGTTGCTAAAATTCAAATGCTTCAAAGACGTGAAAAAGAAGCTTTTTTCTGTCTGTTTCCCAAAAGACACGCTGACCTTTATCACACTTTGAGATCCAATATGACAGGCGGACTATCCATAGTTTTTACCAGACTAGCTATTAAAGACGAAACAAAAATTCGTCCTCATGAGATATCTAACCCAGAAACGTGCAAGAAAGTAATTGGTCTTAATGCAAATAGTTTGTATTTGCATGCTATATCCCAAGACTTGCCTTGTTCATACTTCATTCGCTATCGAGAAAAAGATCATTATCGCCCAGATCCTTGCAGCAAATATAGGCTCTCATCTTATCAATGGCTAAAATGGATCAGTCACACCCAAAATAAAGAAATTCGGCACTAATATTCAGATCAAGGTGAAAAGAAATTGACTCAACACTCCTTGATCGTTGACGGGTTCGCTCCAGCGACTAATGAAGTTTTTAAATTTGATGGTTGTTTTTGGCACGGATGCAACAAGTGTTTAGCAAACCTTGAGGGCAGTGTCAAAGAAGTTCATCCGGTAAACGGAAAACCTATGAACAGATTCGACAAGAAACCTTGAATAAGACCAAAAGGTTAGAGGAAGCAGGTTATAGAGTCAATAGAATAACAGAACGTGAGTGGAAAAAAACTATAAAGAAATCCAGAAGTTGCTTCATTCCTAAAAAAGCTGAAGTGCGTAGAACCTCGCTACCATCTCACGTTTGAAAAGATTATAGAGGGCATCCAATCTGGATCCCTTTTTGGGCTACTTATCTGCTCTATCCACACTTTGGAAGAATTGAAATCAAAGTTCTTCGATTTTCCACCGATCATACAAAACACAACGATTTCAAGTTCTGATTTTGGAGAATACATGCAAAAAATCGCAGAAGAACAAGGATTCTTGAAAAAACCGAGAAAGTATCTCATCAGCAGTTATTTTGGATAAGAGATTCTTATCAATACTCGGATGGCAAAGTTCATTCTGGAGTTGGGGTTAAAAATCACTCGCATTCAAGAATTTATTCAATTTTTCCCCATGAAGTGTTTTGACGAACTATCTAAGAAAATTGTGCAAAACCGTCGTCTTGGCGATATCGACCTTAATAAAAAAGTATTGGCAATGACGTCAAAGCTCTGTGGCAACAGTCTTTACTCTGCTACTCTTTTGAATCGAAGCAAACACCGTGCTGTTACGTATCTCACCGATTCCAACATCAATGAAGCAATCAATAACCCTCGGTTCTCGCAGTTGAAACAGTTGAAACCCGGTCTATACGAAGTAAAAAGCTTGAAAAAGCAAATCAAACACAATCTCTCCGTTCAGTTAGATATCTCTGTTTATTTAGAAGCAAAAATTCACATCTTTAAATTTTTTTATCACTTTTTGGTTAAGTATATTCTAAAAAAATGTTATTCATTGATCGAGAGCGATGCAGACTCTCTTTACTTTTCCATTAGCCGTGACTCTTCAGATGATTGTGTCCCTCAACACTTCAAAGAAAAATATTTTAGAGAAAAAAGGAAGTATATGCCGGCAGAGTGTTGTGATGAGTGTCTAAACAAATTCATTGACGTCAGAGTCCCTAGAGGTATCTGGACACCGCCTCCTTGCTGTCAAAAAAGAAACGCTTTTGATACAAGGGTGCTTGGATTAATGAAAACCGAGTATGAAGGAGAAAAGGCAGTCGCTTTGACTTGCAAAACGTATTTTTGTCAGGGAAAAAGCAAAAAACAAGTCTGCAAGGGCGTTAGTATCCGACAAAATCCTTCAGCTTTTGAAAAATATTTTCAAGCATTTGATTCTATGCAACCATTAACTGTTGTAGATAGAGGGTCCATTACTCCAAAACACAATATCTTAACATGCCATCAAGAAAAAAGAGGATTGTCCCCTTTTTTACTGCAAACGGGTTGTTTATCAAGACGGAATTCACACATCTCTCCTAGATTTATAATTCTACTTTACAATCGACTGATTTATGTGAAGAGCTTGGGTTGGATCCACTTTTTTTTTTTAATTCATTGGTTTGAAAAATAATTCGTTGAGTTTGGAAACTTCAAATTCAGTGTCTTTGAAAAAACTAAATTTATCAAAAACACATGAGCGGATTCAACTTCAATCCAACCCTAGAACATAATTTGTTAAACGCTCCTACTATCTTTGCATTTTATTCCGTGTCATGCGAATACTTGATTTGTATTAGGAATAGCGTTTAACCATACAAACTGAAGAGGACTTTAATATTATTTTGTGAAGAGAGCGTTTCTTTATGAATACCACTATATCTTTGTCTTGTATATTTTTATTGATGTAAATATTTGCGTTCGAGTGAAAAATACTGACGAAAAACATCGAAACGAGTGATGAAACAGATGTTTTTTTTATTAGAATAGCAAAATTTTTTTCTTGATACGTTGTAAGCCTACAAGAGGATGTAATTAAGCTACAATGAGTTCCTTTTTTCATAAAACTAAAAACAAGCTCGAATATTACTCCAAATTTAGAAACGCCATCATTTGATTTGAAGACACAATTTTTAATAGTTCGGGATTAAAGCTATGAAAACGTGAAATAGTAATTAATTTAAAATTATAACAGCAATAATGTAAAATAAGTTCAAAATCCAGAGCAAAAACGCGAGTACTTGTGTAGGAATCTATCGAGCTAAAATTACAGGAAGTTTGACTATACGTCACATCTCTTTTGCAGAAGGCGATTCAATTCAGTGTAACAAGGCAGTGCATTTACGCGAAAAAATTACGAGAAAAAAATAAACGAAGCTTTAACAGAAACATAAGCTTGAGCAGAAAACAAGGATAAACACATTTCCAAACTCAATGCGGTAGTTTCAAACTCAATACGGTAGTGGTAAACTCAAACTCAATACGGTAGTAATTAATATATTACATTTACGCAATATGAGACGTCTGTTTTAATGTCTTTTTTGTTTATGCAAGTATCCCTTTTACTTAGTACGTTTATGATTTTAGAAATACTTAAAAGCATTTTCACCAAAAGAATATTTATTAAAAATCGCTTAAAATTATAACAAGCGGTATTTTTACCTAAAGTTTCTGAATAAAACTGTCAAAGATTGAACTTGCACATGCAATAAAGATATATTTTCAAACTAAACAACATTAGAGGGTTTGATTACGCACCACAAACATATCATTTATGTTTTTAAACTGGCTTATGTTTTTTTTAGTAATATATTTCATTATGCTAAAATTTGAAACACGTTAACGCATATCCATCACACATCAAAATTGCTCTAAAAGTATAGACTTTAAAATAAAATAATACGTACTACAAATATCTTATAAATTTTTCATAAAAAAAATAATTCTTACGTATCAAAAATGTATCACATTTACGTAATGTAAGACGTTTTCACGTTTTAAAAAATTTCATAAATTCCAGTTTTTTGATAATTTTTATATGTGCCATAAATATTACGTAACGTTTTTACGTAATAAAAGTAAATCAAACTCAGGCATGTGGTATACGCGTGAGCTCGTTTAATTACATCCTGTTTCTTATTGCAATGCGATGGTAAGATATCAACAGTCAGTACTAAAACGCAAAATTAATAAATTTGCTCGTCCATACCACATTTTGTCACATCGCTGGCATTGATAAACATCACAATTGTTAAAAACATTCAATTGCATGGTTTCATAATACAACTCGCGACTGCGTTGTATTAGTTTCGCTTTTTTACCTTGGAGCAGTTAAACAACGATATTCATCTCAAAAAAACCTTCTATCTCTGGAAAATCATAAGAAAAACGCCTTGAAACAGACCAAAATTGACATGAAAATGTTTGCAATAAGCGGCAAATAATTGTTTAGCGTCGTGTTCACACCGTCTTTTATCGGTTCCTCGGAATGTAGATAAACAACGAAAAAAAACATAGATCGTCATTGGATGTGTGAGTCACCACCGCTCGATTATGCAGTAAAAAGTCTGGAAGATCTACGGGTCCTGATAGAGGTGCATCCGCCAAATGATTGAGGTAGAAGACCAAATTCGTGATCTGGAGTAATTTCCACTTTGTATCCGGTCGGTTGAAATTCTCCAAAAAATCCTCCGTTGCTATCTTTCGTAAAAGTTCCTCTAACTCGTTGCTGCTGCTTATGGTCATAGCCGCGTCCAACACTTGAACGTTGTTGCTAGAGGGGTGATAACAACGGAATTCGTCAGTGTCAATATTCCTTAGGACATTACCAAAGCTATAATTCAGTTTGAATCTGGTTTGTTGATCTCTCATTATTATTCAGCAATTGCGTCGATCATGTGTTCAAAGTTCCGCAAATAAAAATTATGTAAACTCTGCACTTTTCCATGTTTTGAGAAAGTTCTGATGCTGGACCAGTATTTTGAAAGAAACTCCCGCAATTCTGGGTCTTTTTCATCCAAGTACTCATTTTCTAAAACCTCAAACTCCTTCCGGTTCTTTGCTCGAAAAGTGCCAGAGTAATTTCATTTTCGGTAAGAATTTCTTGCTTTTTTAGTTGGTATTTTCTCGTTTTCAGCTTGTTTTCTTTTGCAAGAATGCTTCGCAAATTCTGTCAGCGAATCAAATAGAGTTCCACATCTACATATTCCGCATTTTTGCTGGTGACGTTTTAAATGATGCGTCTCCTTGAAGTTTTTCTGGCATTTCGTGCATGTAAAATCTATCTATCTTCTCATGCATTATTTTCACATATCGATTTAAACTAAACTTGTTCGTGATTTTTTTGTGACAGATATCACAAATAATTTCACCGAAAGCATCCATGACGTTTCCGAACCAGAGTTGCCAGGTGCACTTGGAAGATTAGTACCAAATTTTTTCCAAAATAGTACCAAATAGCAAAAAATAGTACCAAATTTTTTTACACCCTAAATCTATAAATTGTAGATTGTGTTTTAGTTTATTAGTGCAAAACAACTGTTTCACTAAAATTGTTTTGATTGGGGTTGTTTAACATGATACTTAACCAAGGTATTTGCTCACCAAACAACAAACCACCGCAGTTTAAAATGAATGATGATATTCTTTATGACCTCGTTAGAAAGTGCATAAATTTAAAGTAAGGGGAACTGCCACGGTAGTAACCCTAAACTGGAAATTTACGAAGTTCTAGCCTAATCATGTTTGAATTTTTAAACAGTTGTAGCCTCTTAACCGACCCAAAAAACTAGACCACAAGCGTAGCGTAGCGAGAAATTATATTTTCAAGCGTATTTTTTTGGCAGTACCGGTACTAGTTTGAAGCTGATTGACTGTTACGAAACGAGAAAGACTCTAGGGGGTCCGGAGGCATGCTCCCCGGAAAAATTTTGAAAATTTACATGCTGTAATGGCTATTTTAGTGGTTTTTGAATAATTTTCACACAAATTTTGTTTAAAATTTTTGACCCTAATTCTGAGTGCTTCGCCAAATATGATGCATTTTGGTCGCACGTTTTCGATTATGCATGCATAAAGCTAAGGCTTATCGCTATCGAAGAGGTTCGAAATTATGGAAAAATTGCATGCATCGAAAACAGTTAAAAATGGCTGGTGGGAGGATGCATATATCTCTCATCCGACCCCCCTCAATCCGCCCCTGGTCGTAAGCTTAGGAAACCATCAAGAGAGCCTGGCACATTTCAGTCACCTAATTGTTTTTTAAATTTTATTCTTTATTAAAAGGCAGAGTGAAAAGGGGGGGGGGCGTGGCTCAATAGCAGCCCCTAAATACTCTCCTGACTATCAACAACATTGCAGCATTGTTTCTGGTTTAAGTCTAAACTTTAAATTTAGTTGCTAGGATTAAAGTTTTTGCAATCTTCTTCCAGCTAATTGCTCCGTGTTTAGTTTGCTTACTGGTCAGCTGGTGCGTACGGACCTACGTATGTCTCCGGCAGTTTGCTGATCGGTGCTTATCTAAAAATAAAACCGTGACTAGCATAAGCCGAAGCAATTTTTCAGTGTTTTTTTAGATTTTAAATACTTAATGACATTCATTGTTAAAGCAGCTGAATTCTTATGAACTCTAGTAGTAGTACGCAGCCTAGCCACACCCAGACACAACAGTCACTCACTACAGTAGATACCATTACCAGATTACTACACACTACATACTTTCTGGTCTGCAACCAACTGATTTTTACTACCGTATACGGTAGTACTGTAGTAGCGCAGTTTCAATTCTACATTAAGCACCAAAGAGCAAACAGCAGCTGCTAATCTAGTACCTCACAACAAGCGTATACTATACATATTACACTCTGCACTGTACATACCAAATTATCGAGCAGTTAGCGAGACACTCGGCGTTATCGCAGACCGAGTAGCTGCTCTTTCTGCAAGCGCAACCTGTGATCTCAACTTTGCGAGCTCGTTATCTCGGCTGCAGCTCGGAAACTTCTCCTGCGAGGGGAATTAGTGAGAAAAATCCCTCGTTAACACATAAAATCCTGTAATAGCCCCCCAGAACCACCCTCTCAGAGTTGGTTTGGCAAATCATAATTTCGCAAGTGACTTTAAGTCAAAGAGTTAACATGCTACTCCGCTCGATATCCGTTAATGCACGATTTTTTAAACAATTAGGTATAGTCATGGCCAACAAGTTCAGCGCAAATTGCGCAAACTAGTTAAAATAACTTGACAAATTTAACAAAATCAAATACCGTACCAAATGGTACCAAATCTGTGCAGAGTACCAAATTATTTTTTTCAGAACCAAAGCATCAAAAATCGTACCAAATTTTCGAAATTTGGTGCTCTGAAGTACCAATTGGCAACACTGTTCCGAACCAATAAACGACCTTACACGCTATTGCATAATAATATAACTTCAGTGAAAGTCGAATACTTGTTTTCCTTTTTTTGTTCGTAAAAATCGGAAGTGTGAATTTTGCCCACATTTAAATAAATAAAATGATTTTATATTTGTGGTACGTAACAAAATACCTGCCAACACTGAGTCATCAATCCCATCTGGTATTTTGTTTGAGATCAAGTTAAGTCAGCAACACCATCAATATTTTTTGCATAAAGTCATAAAACAAGCGTAACTTTTAATAGATAAAATTCAATACAATGACAAAAAATTTTGAAATAATTAAATCTTTACATAATTTATTTCGGGAATAGCTTTGAAAAAAGCTGTTTTCGCGTTAGGCTTCAAGAAACACTCTGTCATAACTCATTGATAGCTTTGAGAAAAGTTGTTTGTCCCAGTAACTCTTTTTGAGTAGCTTTGAAAAAAGCTGATTGTCCCAGAAGCTTTTCGTGACGCACTCTTCAGTGGGTAATCGCGTCAAAGTGGAAACGAGAAAGCAAGGTCTGTGCGTGACTTTCCATCGCTCGATTGGATTCGTTGATGTAACTACCGCTTCGCTGCCGTCCGAAACTGATATTTATGAATCGCCAGACCTTGCTTTCTCGTTTTTCGAACGTTGTGTTGTGTCCTCGGATAGGAGTACCACGTCATTTATTTGGAGGGTTTTCTCCATCTGAAACCATTTTTGTCGCTGCAACAGATTAGGAATGAATTCATCCATTCAACGTTTCCAGAACTGATCAGCGAGAAATTGGATCTGGGCCCACCGTCTCCGACTGTAGCAGTCTTCCTTTGAGAAGAGACCTGGAGGCAAGTTAGGATTGCCGCGAAGTAGAAGAAGGTGATTGGGAGTAAGTGGCTCATGAGAAGTATCGGAGAAGGAAACAGGGACTAAGGTTCGAGAGTTTGAAATTGACTCTACCTCTGTCATAAAGGTGAGAAGGCCCTCAACACTCAGAGTTTGTGCCCCTAGTATAGCTTTTAAGATTTTACGAATGGAGCGTATCATTCGTTACCAAGCTCCCCCCATGTGACTTGCTGTGGGAGGATTAAAGTTCCAGTTAATATCTTGTTGGGAACAATATTGCTGAATTTTGTTTTCGCTCAAAGACTGTAAAGAATCACGTAGCATTTTAGCTGCACCAATAAAGTTAGTGCCGTTGTCACTGGATATTTGTTGAGGTCGTCCCCTACGTACAATAAATCTCCTCAAGGCGTTGATAAATGAATCTGTGTCCAGAGAATGGGCGATTTCGATATGGACTGCACGCATAGTGAGACATGTAAATATGCAGCCATATCTTTTCGCAGTTTTATTTCGAAGCAATTTAACTGAGACAGGTCCGAAGTAGTCGACACCGACACAAGCAAATGCAGGTTGATCAAACTGAAGCCTATAGGAGGGAATGTCTGCCATCAGCTGTTTCCCAACATTCGAGTTCCTCTCTTGCATAAGTAACACTTACCTATGGACTTACGCACGGCAGCTCCCCCCTTTATCACGCAGAATTTTCGACGAAGAGACGCCCAGGGGTGACTTGCTCTCGAATGGCCCACTTCAGCATGATGCTGGCGTATTACCAGCTCGGTAAAATGTGAACCCGTACGAAGAAAAATAGGGTGTTTCTCACTGAGTTCAAAAGGAGCTTACTTTAGCCCTCCCACGCGCAAAATGCCATCTATGATAATGAGTTGTAGTTTTTGAAAGTAACGTGGCAATTTTAGCTCGCAGTTTTTTGATGCCAAACAGTCAGGAAAATGCTTACGCTGTACATATGTTATTAAAGCAGTTTTTGCGGTTCAAATTTCTCGGACAGAAAGAATATTACTCACCTTAAACGTTTACTTGAACGCCAAATGTTGCAAGAGAAGCATAAATCGCAAAAACCAAACGGTCAACCTTTTCAGCTTGTGTAAGCTCGAGCAATAGTTTATGAGAAGATCGATTCCATCATGAACTTCATCCGTTTTAATGATCGTGTGCACAGTTTGTGACTTAACAGGCTGCAACTCGAGTGTTCGTTCATCTGTAATTGCCTCCAAACTTAGCCACTCAGGTTGATACTGAAGAAGAAATGAAGGGCCTTGCAACCAATCTTCAGACATTATTTTGCGCGCTTCTAAACCTCCAGAAGCAGCGTCGGCCGGATTCAGGCTTGATGGGACGTGGTGCCACTGGCAAAACGTCGGTATGATTTTCAATTGTAGCTAATTGTTTGGCCACAAACGCAGGAAATCTCTTCGTAATATTCTTCATGCAAAAGAATACTGCTGCAGAGTCTACCCAGAAGAAAGAACGTGCCGATGGATCGAGTTCTTTTCTGGTTGGCTGGTCTAGTTTAACGGCCAATATCGCAACGGTCAGTTCCAATCGAGATATAGAAACGGATTTCACTGGAGCCAGTTTTGACTTCCTGAAAAGAAAAGATAAGCAAATTACTCCTTGTTCATTAATGAGTCTCAAATAAGAGCAGGCGCCGTATCCATACGAACAGGCATCAGCAAAATGATGGATTTCCATTGCGACTACTCTTCCGAACTCCGGTGGTTTAAAACACCCGAGTACTTTAACGTTGTTTAAATCTGGAAGACTTTCAAGCCAGTCTTTCCATCTTTTTAGCTCTTCATCACCAATAACCTCATCCCAGCTTAAATTCTGCTTGCACAATAGCTGCAACAGTCGTTTAACTTCCAAAAGAACTGGAGCAACGAATCCTAGTGGATCATGCAAACTTGCGACTGTGGAGAGAACTCCCCTTCCTGTTAACGGCTTGCAAGGAATTTGTACGTTAAACGTGAACAAATCTTCATTCACTTTCCACTGTACGCCCAAAACTCTGTTATCGGTTGAGTTTCCTAGCAAGTACTGCTGAGCCTTACTAGATCTTTCCCTTTCTAGTATTTCAGATAATACCTTCTCATGATTCGTGATCCCCTTGGTTAAACGAAAACCACGCTGAGCAAGTAGCTTAGTCAAACTATGATAGACACATATTGCGTCCTGAACCGAAGATACAGATATAAGGCAATCGTCAACATAAAAGTTGTTGTTGACGATTGATGGTACAATGGGTTCGTATTGATGACCGAACTCGATATGAGTGTGACACAAGCTAAAGTTGGCGCAACTTAGTGAAGAAGTTGCACCAAACAGATGAACCAGCATCTGGCAAACAATAGGTTCTTCGTTCAAATCTCCACTTTCCCACCACAAGAAACGCAGTGCATTAGTGTGCGCAGGTTCCACCTTGACTTGGTGAAACATGGAATTTCACATCAGCGACTAACGCAATTTTTTCACCACGTAAACGCGTTAAAACCCCTGTTAAGTTGTTCACAAGATGTAGACCTTTCTGACTTTGCCTGGTTTATGAATGTTCATCACTGGATGATGAGGCAAGCACCAGA
Organism: Trididemnum miniatum; assembly: GCA_964006365.1. NCBI lineage: Eukaryota > Metazoa > Chordata > Ascidiacea > Aplousobranchia > Didemnidae > Trididemnum > Trididemnum miniatum. The sequence goes on from OZ023245.1 coordinate 3,968,573, forward strand.
CTGGACTGTCAGAATTATCAAGACTGGATTTTGGTACCTTGCGGGAGTACCCTTTAGATGTATACGAATCTGTGACTTCAATGTACTTGGCCTTGAACTCATCGTCTTTCAAAAGTCTCCTCTTGAGACTGATCAATCGCCGTTGAGCTAACGCTATATTATTGGGAAGTTGATTGATGTAGCAACCGGCCGTTAGCTCAGTTGCAAAGCGCACGCTATCGGTGCGGGAGGTCTGGGGTTCGACTCCCGAGCCGGTCAAATCGACACAGTGTCGCCAATGACTCGCCACCGTTGCGACGTTTCTTCGGGGCTGTGTAGCCCATGCGCTAAGCCGCGGAGATGGGCCCCGCAACTCGTTACACGCTTCGGCGTAACACGGCGAGTATAATGAACATTTGATTTGATTTGATTGATGTAGCCTTCCTTCCATAATAATGGAAGTTGGTAGTGACCTCGATTTTCACAAAGTGAGGATTGCATAAGTTCATATGCAATCCGATCTTCTTTGGAAGACGACAAATCAAATATGGACGTCCCAGGTTCAAATTCATTTTCCCTCATTCTTTCTACCAATTCTCTCGCATCTTGGTTAGCCTTTAATTTAATAAAGTTGACAGTGCAATTTGATTCTTGGGAAGGGGATAAGGATGGTCCTAGGAGTGACCAGCCAAGAGGAGTTTCAATAGCACATGGTGTTCCTTGAGGCCCTTTTCTAGCACCATATATGCAAAATAGTTCTGGAACGTCTGCTCCTATCAAGAGATTAACAGACGTATTAGGGAGAGATTGTAATTTTACATCTTGCAAATGTGGTAAAGTAAGTACCTCAGAGCCAACCAAAATATCATTTGGTTGAACGGGAATCTCATCGACCAAATCGGACAAAGAAAACGAAATTTCATCGTCTAGGACCGACACGACAAAATCACAAGTTATAGATTTGAAGTTATCTGCTGTTCCTGTAATAGTTTTAATGTGCAAGTTCTCGGGTGACCCGGTAATACCCAATTCCTGTATCAAAGATTTTCCGCAAAACGAATGGGTAGACCCTTGGTCCAAAAAGGCGTATGTGTGAACAGTCTTACCCCCATACGCTACCTTAACAGGAACTACACAGGGATAAACACGGCAATGATTAACAGAATCTTGCTTTGCAACGCGCAAGTTACTGGCGCAACAATGTTAGCGTCAGAAGTTGAAGTAGATGCGTCTTGCTTTCTAAACCTACCTTTGCTTTCAGTGTCATTTCTATGCAGCAAGGTATGGTGAAATGACCCATTACAACCCGCAATAGAGCAAGCGTTAGTTTTCTTGCACTCAGGCGTTCTGTGTCTTGCGCTGAAGCATTTATGACACAACTTGGTTTTCATTATGAAAGATATGCGGTTTTGCACAGTTTTCTCTCTGAACCTTTCACAATCCCATAACGTATGAGAAGGATCTTTACAAAAATAGCAAGACTTGGTTTGGACCATGGATTTACCCTTTGCAGGTCCACTTGCAGTTGGTTTGGAAGTGACAGATCCAAAGGATGAAGTCTCCACTTTAGGTTTAGAGGTTGTGGACTTTGCATAAAGAGCACGGAGACCAAACAGAGAATTGACTTCTTCCGATTCTCTTTGAATAAATTCCACGAAGTGAGAAAAGTTTGCTAGATGACCAAAGGAGGTTTGGATTTGAACTGATCTCTTAACCCAACGTTTCTTCAGATCGTAGGGCAATTTACCTACGAGCTCCGATAAGGTTTCCAAGGTATCTAGACTAGTATACTGTCGTATATTCTTAACAATCGCATACGTCTTCTCAAGCATTTCAGCAAAGCGTTTTAATTGCTTTCCATCGCCAGACTTTACGGCGGGGAATTTCTTTAATTGTTGCTCACAGACATCAGCTATTATCCAGGGTGAGCCATAATCGTTGGTTAGTTTTTGTTTGGCTCTAGTATAAGTTTGCTTTTCGCTCGTAGCAAAGTGTTCGATACGATTCTTCACTTCCTTCGTACAATTTTGTAAGAGAAGGCAAAACAGCGTCTTTTCGTCGCGCACCCTCGGCTCAACATGTGTTTCGAAGTTGCTCATGAAAAGCTCAAACTCCAGAGGATCCCCTGTAAACTTACTACATTCTGGACTGGGTAGAAATAAACTGTCGTTGCGAACAGTGTTTGGGTTCACACCCGGATAAAGAAATGGAAGTGATAAGTTATTGGCATTCATGATGCTATCCGCCTGTGGAAGGAAAGAAACTGATGATGTCGGAAGAATACCTACAGGACCATTATGAACCATACCGGGTGACACAAAGGAATTTGGTAGTAATAAGTCACCGGGTTTACTGTTAAAAATGGATGGTCGAACAGATGAGTGATCGTGTACAGACATGCAGAAGGGACAGAAAACTGAACGGATGGATGGTTATCAATGGGATCAACAGGAACGTAAGTAGGAATCGTATCTGTGACAGTAGAAGTCTTTATGGGTAAAGGACCTGGTGGCAGGGAAGGAAAGGTAGAAGACTGAGTAACAGTACTACCATAAATACCGTTAAGGTGATCGGTGGTGGAAGACAGGGTGGGACAAACAATCTCAGGTTGACCATTATTGAAACCTGTCTGTCGAGATGACAAACACCTGGTTGGACTAGGACCATTGACGACCGCAGGCCAGGAGAACAAGCGAGGTTGGGCTAAATCAAAGGTAGAGCTACCAGGCAAAGCACCTCGGGCCAGACCAGGAGTACGGACAGGCTGAACGGGCAGAGAACCTTGGGCCTGGTTAGAAGTAGAATACCTATTAAGCAAATTACCTTGGGCCAGACCAGGAGTACGGACAGGCTGGACGGGCAGAGAACCTTGGGCCTGGTTAGAAGTAGAAGACCTATCCAGCAAAGCACCTTGGGCCAGACCAGGAGTACGGACAGGCTGGACGGGCAGAGAACCTTGGGCTTGGTTAGGACTAGAAGACCTATCAAGCAAATCACCTTGGGCCAGACCAGGAGTACGGACAGGCTGGACGGGCAGAGAACCTTGGGTCTGGTTAGAAGTAGAAGACCTATCCAGCAAAGCACCATGGGCCAGACCAGGAGTACGGACAGGCTGGACGGGCAGAGAACCTTGGGTCTGGCTAGAACTAGAAGACCTATCAAGCAAAGCACCTTGGGCCAGACCAGGAGTACGGACAGGCTGGACGGGCAGAGAACCTTGGATCTGGTTAGAACTAGAATACCTATCAAGCAAATCACCTTGGGCCAGACCAGGAGTACGGACAGGCTGGACGGGCAGAGAACCTTGGGCCTGGTTAGAAGCAGAAGACCTATCCAGCAAAGCACCTTGGGCCAGACCAGGAGTACGGACAGGCTGGACGGGCAGAGAACCTTGGGTCTGGTTAGAAGTAGAAGACCTATCAAGAAAAGCACCTTGGGCCAGACCAGGAGTACGGACAGGCTGGACGGGCAGAGAACCTTGGATCTGGTTAGAACTAGAAGGTCTATCCAGCAAAGCACCATGGGCCAGACCAGGAGTACGGACAGGCTGGACGGGCAGAGAACCTTGGGTCTGGTTAGAAGTAGAAGATTTATCAAGCAAAGCACCTTGGGCCAGACCAGGAGAACGGACAGACTGGACGGGCAAAGCACCTTGGGCCGGGTCAGAAGTAGAAGACTGGATGGTAAGAGAAGCTTCGACCAAGGACGGCTATTGTAACGAAGTTACAGGAATAATATCGCTGTTGATGGTCGAAGTATAATTGGTGACTTCATCACTCAAAGAAGTATTTTTAAAAGAAATTTCTTTATATACCTGGTATTCCTCTTCAGCAAGAGCTATTTGGCGATCAACTTCATTTTTCTGATGTTTCTTCTTTAATTCAACTTGTCTTTGCTTCGTATCCCTTTCAAGATTAAATCTTTTTTCTTTCTCCTCAGCTTCAAGACGGAGTCTTTGCTCCTTCTCCTCAGCTTCAAGGCGAACTCTTTGCTCCTCTTCCATAGCTCGTTCTTCTAAGTGCCTAGATTCTAATCGAGCCATTCTCAACCTAGCCTCAGCTTCAACTTTACGACTAAGTCTCGAAGAAGAACTCCTAGAAGATCTAGAAAAATGCAGTGAGCCAGAAGTAAAAGATAAATGACTAGGAAACCTTCGAGATGTGCTGGGCAGGTCGGGCATTAAAGTAACAAAGGCATCTGACGGTTGACTCCTTTTTGCAAACCACTGTTTCTTACGGGATTCGAACTCGTTTTGGTTCTGTGTAACAGCAACAATGGCTTCAGTCCCCAAGTCACCTGATGCCATAACCCCAATTAATGAATCATAGGTACTATTGATCGTATCTAGGATTTCCTTAAGCTGTTCAGAGTTAGGGTTACGAAGTGACATAATTTTCTCAGCACGTAAATAATTTTGATCTGAAACAGATTGTAATTGCTCAATGGCAGCTTGCATGTCGTTATCACTATGAGCTTCAGAAGTCAGAATGCCAGTTACCGGTATAACATTCGCACATAACAAATAAATAAAAAGGTTAACGTACATACAATTAAACTTAGCACGCAATTGGTAGATCACGAGAATCAATGAAAGCGTTATACGGATTAACGACCGTACAGAAAGGAATCGCTTGAATTCAGGAAGTTTACTATTCAAGTTCACGAGTTGAATTAGCGTTACGAAGCGACGTAACGCTTGTGAGACACTTGTCAGTGAGAGACCTCGGATATTTCGGTCAAATCTCGATAAACACAAATAAACGAGTAACAACTTGAGTGCTATACCGCAACGCCAATCGGACAGTTCAATATAGAGTTTAAATCAGCAATATTGATTGATCAATGGATGGATTGATGGATAGAGTTAATCAAAACTTTGTAAACGACGGTATGAACTCGTCCGCCTTCCCGTCTCTACACGCGTTAAACACTTCCAGAATAATGATGACTAATCCTTTCAATTCCAGTTAAAGTTCCGCGAAAGTTCAACAGTTTCTAAATAAACGCAAAAACAAATATATACACACAATTCAAGCTTAATTAACAAACAAATATTAACTACTGGTAATAAACATTGCACAACTAGCTTACACTATAAACATGACGCCAATAGAATAAACCAACACTTCAAAGATCTCACTGCCAATAATAAAGTTAGTTCACAACTTACCGATTAATTTCTTTTCGGCGGACAAAGATAAGATCCAAAATGGAAAATAGTTGTAATAGGAAAGTGTCGCTAGACAATCAATATTCACTAGCAGTAGGCTCGGAGGACAAAGGTCCAAATAAATATTTAAGTGAGCAGTAGGCTCGTAATAGGTATTACTTCAGGAAAACTCAAAGGGACCCCCCTGGGCAGTCTTTTACATAACAAAGGACATAAATGCCCTTTGAGAAATCGCAGGGCCCCCCCTGGTCTAGAATAAAGCTTTCTTATTAAAGCTCTAAATTACTTAAAGCCGCTCCTAAACTGTAGCTAAATGGCAGCACTTAAACCTTTTAAATCAGTACAATTCAGTTCAACGAACTTAGAATTTCTCAGCAATAAATGCCGTACTTTACTGTTCACAGTATAATTCAATCTGCTCAAACTTAAGAGTTACGTTCAAAGCAATCTCGGAAAAGTCCCGCAACTTTAGAGTTACAGGCAAGATTAACTGCAACGTCGTAGAAAAGAAAGAATATTATTGTCGATTGAGGTCATTGACCTGTAAACAGCGAACAATTCGAAAAGGTCAGAAGGATATGATTCAATTCCAGTTGAGACAACTATAGGTTACAAAGCGAAATTACAATAAATTCTATCAAAAACGTGAAACTAAAATGCAACAATAATTTTAAGTAAGAAGCGTTGAATCGACATTTCTTTCATCATAAAATAAAAAAACTATTAAATTTTTAAATATTTTTGTATAAAACCATAACGAAAGCATAATTTTTAATTGCATAAAATTCGATACTGTAACAAAAATTTTAGAAGTAATTAAATCTTTGCATAACTTATTTCATAATAAAAAACACTTTCAAATAAAAAAATTAACACGTGAAAGGAATTCGTGTTGCAAATCAATGTAATAGTTTGGGTGTGAATTCTAACTTGCAATTTCCAAACGTAAAAACGTTAAAGATAAAAAACTGCGATTCACATAACTGAACAAAGACTGATAAAATCAAATTATGTCAATTAGTAAACAAGCAATTTTGTCAATGCAATTAAATTTGCAAGTACGTTGTCAACTAAACTATTGCATATTCCATATTGCCACAAATTACCGAACAACGTAATCTCTAAAAAAACGGAAATATTTCGCTTTTTCAGATACACCGACGCGTAGGTTGGTCACGACGTATGACGTCATTTTTCGGCTCACCAATTTGCTCACCACTTTTGGTCTGAAATGGCGCATCTATAACTACTCACGCGTAACAGACTAAGCAAAGCGCTTAACCAATTTAACGCTACCTGTGGATTCAATAGGTCGCCGGTGTCAGAGCATAGTATAATTATCTCGAACTTGGCTTTACTACTAGTATTTTATGCATTATATTGGCTTGTCAATGCGAAGAAAAATTGCTTTGTACGTTTTATTTTTTAAATGGTGTTACAAGAATTCTACCATTTTTCACTGCGAACCTGAACCGGAATTTTATAAACCGGTTTTGAAATATTTTTTACTGAAGCGAACCCAAATCGGAGCGTTTCAATTTATCTGGGTCCTAACCGGAACTGAACCGAAATTTCTTCAATAAACTGAACCGAAAGAAGATTGCTTCAATAAACTTAGACGCTATAGCTAAAGTTATGCACCCCGACCACAAAAAATCGAGCAAAATCAAGTTCAAGCTCAAATATCATGACGTCATAATAAAATAAACTTGAAACTTTTTTGTTAAATAAATTTTGTATTTTTTTATTTAAGCCAAAAATGAGAACTCTACTGCGATTATAAACGACTAAAACTACTTTCAGAGGGTACCGTATTTTACGGACCATAAGGCGCATTCAAAATCCTTTTTTTTCTCCAGAATTGATCGTGCGTCTTATAAGCCGGTGCGCCTAATGTATGGATCAGGTAGTGCTTTATGCTTTATTGCTTACACTCAAAACCAGTACCGGTACCCATACCATTACTAAATGAGCATTTTAATGGCAACCCGATGCTCTTTAAAAAGCGTAGCGTCTTATAGTCCGGTGCGCCTTATGTATGGAAGAAAAACGAATCAAAGCAATTTACCGATAGTGCGCCTTATAGTCGGGTGCGCCTTATGGTCCGTAAAATACGCAGTAATTTGTTGTGCCAGCTCAACGATTTTATCCTCTTTACACCCTCACCCTGGCCACACCCACCACCCCTGACCCGGCAAAAATCTGATTTCGTGCATGGTTTGAATTACTTTAAACGATAATAGAGATAAAGATTGGTAAGGTTCCATCTAGGTTTAGACCTCTGGGCTGCCGGACTATAACGCCAAACCTGCATTATACTTTCCTACCACATTTTGACATCTTACGCTTTTGGGTAAAAAGCCAAATGCTTCAGAAAGATAACTGGTGAGACTAATCGCCATCTCATTATTTTCTGCTACTCAGACAATATCCATTAAAAATTTTTTTCCAAATGACAAAAAATTGCCCCCCAACTCGTACCCAAATCTCAAAAATCGAAGTAAATATTAGTCCGGAAAAGCAATCAGCCATTTTACTTATTTGCGTTTCATCGTCTTTTGTTATACTTTTAGTGTTTACACTTTTAGTATTCTATTACACTTTATTCTTGGTAGCTATTTGAATAATCGTAAGCAATGCACTGAATGCAATAAAGTAAAATCTGACTTAAAGACAGTGTTGTGTGATGTACCACAAGGTTCCATCTTGGGCCCCTTATTATTTTCCTTATACTTAAAAGATTTGCCATTGCACACTAAGTTTCATGTTCATCTTTTTGCAGGTGACACTGCATTAATGATGAAAGATAGAAATATCAGCAATCTTCAAATGACAGTTAATCAAGAGCTCCGTGATGTTGATAATTGGATGAGATATAATCCCCGGTCATTAAATTTCTTGAAATCTTCCTTCTTTGTTTCAACCACAACACATAAAACAAATTCTACGATTAATTCTGTGTTAATGTCCGCGGTCATGCCATACCATGCTTAGAATCGGCTAAATATTTGGGAGTAATTATTGAAAAGCAATTAACTTGAAGCATTCACGTGAATTCCATTATCACTAAATTAGCTAAAGCCTCTCGAGTCTAGAATACTGTTTAAGGTTTATCACTACGTGAGTAAGGTTACTTTAGTGAAATTGCATTATAGCTTTGTATATCCTTATCTCAAATATGGTATAATAGCATGGGGTAAAAGCGGGAAAACTTTTCTGCAAAAGGTCCAAGTAACACAAAACAAAATTCTTAGAATTATCAACTTTAAATGTTTAAAAGACCTCGTAAAAATGTCGACTTTGTACAAGCATCTGGAAATTTTGCAAATTAAAGATATTTTTGAAATTGAGGTGGCTAAGTTTATGCATTCATTTCATCACGGCAATCTGCCATGTATATTTGACAGCTACTACAAATCTGTGGCAACTCAACATAATCACAATACAAGGTCCATTGTTAACAAAAACTATTATTTGCAAAGAATGCACTCACGGTCTGGACAATCTGTTTTAAACAATGTTGGCGTGACAATTTGGAACAAAATTGTCCTTCATGTTAAGTTGCTTTCAAAACACCTATTCTCTGAACAACTCAAAAATATTCTGATTAGTAAATACTAGAAACATCTTTTTTCTTAGAAACTATTTTTATTGAGTAACTTCTAAATTCAAAGCTTCGGAGAAATTTTTAAGTCCCCTTGAAATTCAAAATAAAACACAATGGAATTAATGTAGTTCATCAAACAAAGGCTCTTTGGTGATTTTATTTTAATTTTTTTTCATTTGTTCTCTCTTTAGTAGTTGTGGCAATTACTTCTGATGTTGTTCGGTCTATTCGCTGTCTCTTGACCAAGGGAACACACCTACACTGCAAATTGCGTTATTACGTTTTCATTTTGCCATTATGTTCTGTATCACTTGGTGAATAAACAAACAGATTGATTGATTGATTTAACAGATCTCACACGAATTTTAAGCTTTTTTCCAACACATCTTTAGAAACAAAAAATTTAGATTTTTTACAATAACCAAACTTAAGCCAGGAATGAAATGTTCCCAGTTATCATGTGTTGTGTTTTAGAAACGAGATCTTAATAGCTTCAATCGAAAAATTATCCTTATGGAGCAAGATTTTCTCTCAAATTTCTTGCTTGGCAATAAACTCATTTGAGTTACTTTAAATCAGTTATACTTCAGTTGCAAAATGTCAATGACGGTCAGACTCCTGGTCAGACTCGAAAAACGACGATGACTCCATGACGTCTCATTGTGCATAATAGCTGCATTACACAAAATTATTAAGAATTATACAAAACCCTTGTTGAGTAGCTGTCACTGACGAATTCTTTACCTCGTTTCGACAACGTTTTTTTCCGTCTCCAATTTGGCTGATGTTTTGGTCAACTCGGCCAGCTGATGACGCAAAAGAACTGTATCTTCATTTGACTGTAGCGATGATGTTAGTCGTTGAGCTATCGCTTCTCTGTCGGCCAAAATTTGCTGTGAATTAACAAAAAAAGGACACCATAACAAATGCTCAATAACTTTGCAGACTTACGGCTTTCATTTAGAACTTTGAAGCATCTTTTTAGAAATTAGGGATATAATCTAATAAGTCGCTATAAAAATTGATGAAATAAAAATCATTTCAAGCAATATTGCACGGATGCACAAAAAGTTTAAACCCTGATTTTCGTAGTGAAAATGTTCCAAAGCTGGGTTTTAAGCGTGTTAATGAAGGTTGCATGTAAATGCATGATGCTGCTTGCAGATGCCTGCCAGCTGAAGCATTGGCATTCAGCTCAGCTATAAAAAAAATTCATGCCCGAGTATTCAAGTAGTCTTTCAATATTTATGGTACTATGCCCTTTATTTTTAAATGAGAATGCCTAATCATCTCAGAATCGTTTATGGTAAAGAGACTGATTTCCCATTGCCCCTGAAACACACGATCGCAATTCGAATTCATTTCAAAAATGTCATTTTTACGTTTATTTTTGTAACGGAGCGCTGTGATCTGACTCCAATAAATAAGCACAAGTCTTTCTTGAGTTTAATATTATTCACTTATATATGACGTTATTTAAGTACAATGACCTTATTCAAATAGAATAGTTATTTTCAGAAATTACAATATCTCAGATATAATCACAGAGTCACATGCTAAACTTTGAGTACTTCACAACGATAGCTACCTCATTAACTCGGCTCTCAGTTTAGGACTGACGAGCCATTTGGCGAAGCATTAACAGTCAGCAACGATGAGAACTATGTCAGATAGGAAGTTATGATTTTGTCACGAAAACATGAATGTAGTGTGGGAAATATACGCTGTGCTTTCGCAATCACTACTCCATTCAAGTTTTTTTGAAACATAATTCTGCATTTCGTTCACACTTCTACTTTCTGGATCACAGACGTGTTGAAGCAATTCAGTGGAAAACATTTTGTTATTTCGGTGTACGCATCGAAATGTCGACAACCTATTTAAATTTTTTTAAAGTTTGCGTTTTTTATGTGAGTCCCATATCGGTTAGCGCAGGCATTGATCCGAACAGCAAAGTTTTCTCTTTTGGTCCATATTTATCTTTGGCTTTAGGTAGAAGATTCATTTTTCCCAAAGCTTTTCATGTGACACTCTTCTGGGGAAATCGTCAGAATGAAGAATAAGTGAACCGAACTGATTTAAAAAGGGAAAGAAAGAGTTCTGATTGGTTAGAAATAGAGAGCTCTGATTGGTTGGTTAGAAGTAGCCAATAGAAATCAGACAGAAGAGCTCTGATTGGCTAGAGAGTCAAAGGGTTAAGATAGTATCAAAGAATAAACGAATTCGTTTTGTTTGCAGAGGATAGGTTTGAGAGATTTAATAAAAGTAACTTCTAAAGCGGAAAGATGAAAGAGAGAACGATCTCGAGCAAGAATTGAAAATTTGTCGTCATTGTAATGAGAAGCACATACAGGGTTATCAAGATGTTGACCAATAGCAGACTCATGAAATTGCAGAGGAGAATTGTTGGTTTTACACCGACGAGAAAGGCTTTTCCGGCTGGTTGAAATGGTAAATTTAGGGATGTGTTGTTTGATGCGCTCTTGAAGACGTTGAGACGTGCGACCAACATACCGACTATCACAGTGGCACACAAATAGGTAAACAAGATTGCTACAATGATGGGAAGGCAGCACGTCTTTTTTCGTAGGTGGCAAGAGCTGTCGGGTTGTAAAAACAACACGTGGTTCGACGGCGAAGTAGCAGCGTTTGATTGCAGAGCTGATTGGTTTTTCGAACGTCGTCGAAACGTTTCCTAGCCATGGGACATGCAGGTATACCGGGCACTTGTCTGCTGAGTGGATCAGTTTGGCATTAAGTTGCTTGAGCTTGCGTTGAAAAGTCGATGTGATTACGTCTTCAGGGTAACCGTTACTGATCAAGATTAATCGAACTTTATTTAATTCAGGCTCCAGCTTGCTTTTCGAGCAGATCATGAAAGGTCTGTGTACCAGAGTGGAGATCAGATTGGTTTTCCGCTTGGTGGGGCTAAAGGAATTCCAGCGCAGGTACTGGTCTGTAAAAGTCGGTTTCCTATATACTGAAGTTACAAAATCAGAATTTTGCCTTTCTACCAAGACGTACAAAAAGGGAAGGGAAGAGTTAGATTATTTTTCCTGGGTAAAGCGTAGGGAGGGGTGGAGAGAGTTAAGATGGGTAAAGAAGTTGTTGCAGTCGTCTTCATTGTTGAAGGCAGCAAAAGTGTCATCAAAGTAGCGAAAATACGCTAACGGTTTGTTGGTGTTGCCAAATAACTTCACTTCTTGGTAGCCGACAAAAGTATTCGCTAACGCTGGACCAAGCGGTAAACCCATTGCCACTCCATCGATTTGGCGATGCATGTTGTTATTGAAACTTAATTCCACGGAAGAAGTGGCTAGATGCATCAGTTCAACAAAGACGTTGCGTGGGAGAGGTGGTGGTCTAAGGAAGACATTGTAAAAAGTCTCGGCGCAGATCTGTATTGTTTCAGCAAGCGGAACATTAGTAAATAGACTGGATATATCGGAAGAGCAGAGGAAAACAGAAGAGGGAAAAAAGGTAAAGTTATTGACCTCTTTCACAAACGTGAACGAGTCAGGAGTAGTGTACTGTGCGGGATCCGACCCCCTTCAGGAGGAGCTAGGCGGAGCCAGATGGAGGGCCAGGCGGAGGTGGAATGATAGGTGGGGGTAGGTGGGATTTTTTTTAAGGAAGGAAATTTTTTTTGGTCGGTGGGATTTTTTTTCAGAGATTGAGGGGTGGAATTTTTTATTTGTAGGAGGTGGGATTTTTTTTGGTAGGTGGGATTTTATTTTGGTAGGTGGAATTTTATTTTTCATAGGTGGGATTTTTTTTCACAGGTGGGATTTTTTTAAGGTGGGATTTTATTTGGTAGGTGGGATTTTTTTTCAGAGATTGAGGGGTGGAATTTTTTAGCTAGGTGGAATTTTTTTTTTTTTTAGAGATTGAGGGGTGAAATTTTTTAGCTAGGTGGAATTTTTTTTTCAGAGATTGAAAGGTGGGATTTTCTACAGTGTTGCACAGTGGTTTGGAACGTATGACGATCACGATCACAAGGTTAATGATTCAACTCCCAGCCTAATCTTGTTGTTTCGTCCTTGGATAAGAGGTTTCAATTTTTTTGAAAAAATTTCATTTTAAGTTCTTTTGATTTTCTTTTTAGCAAAATTTATTCTCGTGCTCACAAGGTTATTGGTTCAACTCCCAGCCTAATTTCGTTGTTTCGTCCTTGGAGAAGATGCTTTCAATTTTTTTTTTTTAAATTTCATTTCAAGTTTTTTTGATTTTCTTTTTAGCAAAATTTATTCTCGTGCACACAAGGGTCAAGGTTCAACTCCCAGCCTAATCTCGTTTTTTTGAAAAAATTTCATTTTAAGTTCTTTTGATTTTCTTTTTAGCAAAATTTATTCTCGTGCTCGCGAGGTTCAAGGTTCCACTCCCAGCCTAATTTCATTGTTTCGTTCTTGGATAAGATGCTTTCAATTTTTTTTTTTTTTAATTTCTTTTCAAGTTTTTTTGATTTTCTTTTTAGCAAAATTTATTCTCGTGCACACAAGGTTCAAGGTTCAACTCCCAACCTAGTCTCGTTGTTTCGTCCTTGAATAAGATGCTTCAGTTTGTTTGAAAAAAATGGATTGCTTAATCTACAGCGTGGCGCAGTGGTTTGGAACGTATGACGATCACGATCACAAGGTTAATGATTCAACTCCCAGCCTAGTCTTGTTGTTTTGTCCTTGGATAAAAAGCTTGCAATTGTTTTTGAAAAAATTTCATTTCAAGTTCTTTTGATTTTCCATTACGACGAAGCGGCTAACCCCGTGTTTTAACTTCACGCTTTCACAATTATTACAAATTTTACGCTATTCTTTTATAAATTCAAATTGTTTTTCTAAAAACGCATTAATAGTTTTATTAACTTACAGTTATTACAAATTTTACACTATTGTTTTACAAATTCAAATTGTCTTTCTAAAAAAGCTTTAATAGTTTTTTTACCTTACAGTTATTACAACTTTTACACTATTGTTTTACAAATTCTAATGGTCTTTCTAAAAAAGCATTAATAGTTTTTTTAACTTTACAATTTACAGTTATTACAAATTTTACATTATTGGTTTACAAATTCAAATTGTCTTTCTAAAAAAGCTTTAATAGTTTTATTAACTTACAGTTATTACAATTTTTACACTATTGTTTTACATATTTAAATTGTTTTTCTAAAAAAGCTTTCATAGTTTTCTTAACTTACAGTTATTACAAGTTTTACACTATTGTTTTACAAATTCAAATTGTTTTTTTTAAAAAAGCTTTAATAGTTTTATTAACTTTACGTTTTCACAGTTATTACAAATTTTACACTATTGTTTTACAAATTCTAATTGTTTTTCTAAAAAAGCTTTAATAGTTTTATTAACTTACAGTTATAACAACTTTTACACTATTGTTTTACAAATTCTAATGGTCTTTCTAAAAAAGCATTAATAGTTTTTTTAACCTACAGTTATTACAAGTTTTACACTACTGTTTTACAAATTCAAATTGTCTTTCTAAAAAAGCATTAATAGTTTTTTTTACCTTGCAGTTATTACAATCTTTACACTATTGTTTTACAAATTCTAATGGTCTTTCTAAAAAAGTTTTAATAGTTTTTTTAACTTTACAATTCACAGTTATTACAAATTTTACATTATTGGTTTACAAATTCTAATTGTCTTTCTAAAAAAGCATTAATAGTTTTATTAACTTACAGTTATTACAACTTTTACACTATTGTTTTACATATTCAAATTGTTTTTCTAAAAAAGCTTTCATAGTTTTCTTAACTTACAGTTATTACAAGTTTTACACTATTGTTTTACAAATTCAAATTGTTTTTCTAAAAAAGCTTTAATGGTTTTTCTAACTTTACGTTTTCACAGTTATTACAACTTTTACACTATTATTTTACAAATTCTAATTGTCTTTCTAAAAAAGCTTTCATAGTTTTATTAACTTACAGTTATTACAACTTTTACACTATTGGTTTACAAATTCAAATTGTCTTTTTAAAAAAGCTTTAATAGTTTTTTCAACTTTACGTTTTCACAGTTATTACAAGTTTTACACTATTGTTTTACAAATTCAAATTGTTTTTCTAAAAAAGCTTTAATAGTTTTCTTAACTTTATGTTTTCACAGTTATTACAAATTTTACACTATTGGTTTACAAATTCTAATTGTTTTTCCAAAAAAGCTTTAATAGTTTTATTAACTTACAGTTATTACAAGTTTTACACTATTGTTTTACAAATTCAAATTGTCTTTCTAAAAAAGCATTAATAGTTTTTTTAACTTTACGTTTTCACAGTTATTACAATTTTTACACTATTGTTTTACAAATTCAAATTGTTTTTTTAAAAAAGCTTTAATAGTTTTCTTAACTTTACGTTTTCACAGTTATTACAATTTTTATACTATTGTTTTACAAATTCAAATTGTTTTTCTAAAAAAGCTTTAATATATTTTTTTTAACTTTGCGTTTTCACAATTATTACAAATTTTACACTATTGTTTTACAAATTCAAATTATACAATTTTAAATTAAATTACTTCGTAATTACACTAATTTGTTTTTGCTGTAATTCTATCGTAGTGTAAAAATTTCAAAAATATTTTACGTAATTGCGTTTCCTACAAGTTTTATAAACCTCTAAAATTTTGCCAGCGTACTTTGATGAACTAGAAGCATGCTTTTGAGTTATTTTCTTAATTTTTTAACTGTTGTTATGTCATTTTTTCTGAAAGAATCAAGCTCTTGATAGAATTTTTACGTGGTTAGTACAACAGGGTAAGTGACAAAACGCAATTTTTGCGCTTGTTGGAAAATAATTTTTATGTGTGTTATTCAAAATAATGTTTTCACGATATTTATTTCACTTTTCAAAGACGTTTGAATAGTAGTAAACATATGCTTTTCAACAGGTAAAAGAAATATACGTTTGTTCTATATTGGTACACTTTAATGGTTTGTACATAAAAATATTTTGCATCTGCAAGAATTGAACCGTCCTCGTTCAAAGAATACCTAAAATGAAGATTCGTCCTCTTATGGTTACATGTAGTCACAAGTAGGGTTTTCACTTCCATTTTTGAATAAAACTGTTAAAAGTATGTATATTTTAACACAATTCGTATAAAATCAGTACGAGTTTATGGTTACATGTAGTCACAAGTAGGGTTTTCACTTCCATTTTTGAATAAAACTGTTAAAAGTATGTATATTTTAACACAATTCGTATGAAATCAGTACGAGTTTATGGTTACATGTAGTCACAAGTAGGGTTTTCACTTCCATTTTTGAATAAAACTGTTAAAAGTACGTATATTTTAACACAATTCGTATGAAATCAGTACGAGTTCATGGTTACATGTAGTCACAAGTAGGGTTTTCACTTCCATTTTTGAATAAAACTGTTAAAAGTACGTATATTTTAACACAATTCGTATGAAATCAGTACGAGTTTATGGTTACATGTAGTCACAAGTAGGGTTTTCACTTCCATTTTTGAATAAAACTGTTAAAAGTACGTATATTTTAACACAATTCGTATAAAATCAGTACGAGTTTATGGTTACATGTAGTCACAAGTAGGGTTTTCACTTCCATTTTTGAATAAAACTGTTAAAAGTACGTATATTTTAGTAAAATTCGTATGAAATTAGAACGAGTTCATGGTTACATGTAGTCACAAGTAGGGTTTTCACTTCCATTTTTGAATACAACTGTGAAAGATCGAACTTACACATATTTCACGTCCGTACTGGTATACCAAGTAAGTTTTGGCATAAAAATATCTTTGAAGATCGTGGAGTACTGCTGATTCATAGAAGCAGTGTGGAGCTTCGCGATGTTGCAAGTGGGAATTGGACGACAAATCTACAAATCGTTGGTTTGCATGGTTATTGAAGAATAAACTTTATAGTAGATGAAGACGCACTTCTTCTGCATGATATCGATGGTTGAAAACTTGGTATCTAAAAGCATAATGCAATAATAAATCCTCCCACTTTGTAGCGTTTCCGTGTCTTGTTTTATCAGAAGCAATGAAGATAGAGTGGTGGGGTGAAAGCTTACAAACCACCCTACCCTCGCTCCACATGGGAATTGAACCAGCACAATCTTTCCCACCTGGGAACAACGCACCCTGGCCAAGATGGAGAGCACTCAATCGGCTAAGGTCTGGTGTAGGCTGTGCAAAGGCAAACCTGATCCAGTGGAGTTACAAAACTGGCGACTCTACGTGGTGCTGCAAAACTGAGGCACATACAAACGCTTGTACCAGTGCATTGCAAAAACAGGAAACAGGGAATAATTAAATGAGCTTAGAGCACTGTATGTGTGGAAACCGCGCTTACTATATCTCAGTTGTGAGTTTGGAAATGCGTTACAATACTTTCTGGTCAAGCTTCGTTTGTCTAACTTGTCATTTTTTGCTCTTTTACATTAATTTTCTCACGTGCATTAGTTTTTTCATAGCTGCATTTTCAACCGGTAAAATTGTCTTTTTTGTAAAAAAGCGTCTGCTGTTGAGTGATCATTTGGCGACGTCTAACAAAGTTTAGCTAGTAGCAAGCGTGACAGTGTGTATTTTATGAAATTTTACCAAAGTGGGCCACGACTGTTGTTGTGAACTAAACAAGAAAAATTAAAACAAAATGAAACAAAAATGATACCTAAGTAAATTATTGTAATATTCCTTGCGTGTAATTATGTTTTGTAAGATCGTTGACAGCCGCTGAATTGGCTTTCGCATAGCACACAATTTTCATTTATTTTGGAACAGTCGACGCAAAGTACTTGGTGATGGCATGACAGCAACATTACGCAAGTGTCTTCTTTTTTACAAGACAAACATTTCTTATTTTTCATTTTCTGTTGTTCATTCTTCCCAGTATCTTAAATTTTACCCTACAGAACATGAATATTCCAAGTTAGCATGAAAGTATTTTAAAGTTATAGAAATGGTCTTAATTAAAAGAAGCAACACTCACTCACATTTGTCATTATTGCAAAAATTACCTCAACTCACATATTTGATTTTTGCAAAAACTACCTTAATTAATATACTTCAATAACTATTGGAGAATCAGGACTAAAAACAAGTTCGAACATTACAGAAAATTTAGAAAAGCGATTGTTCAAACTAGTAAACAGTTGTTATTTCGATTTTAGATTCAAGCGAATAACCAACTACTTTAGAATACTTACAACTTTTAGTGATCTTACAGAAATTTCTCAAATGAACCAAACTAAAAATGAGCCAAGTATTTATACCATCAAATCGCCTGTCATCAACGATCCTACAACAACTGCTCCCTGAATCGCCAGCGTTTTTTGCAAATCCAATTAAACCCTAGTCAAAATCTTACAACAACTGCTCCCTGAATCGCCAGCGTTCTTTGCAAATCCAATTAAACCCTAGTCAAACAACAACCGCTCCCTGAATCACCAGCGTTCTTTGCAAATCCAATTAAGCCCTGTGTAATGTTGCTGCCATGCCATCACCAAGTACTTTGCGTCGACTGTTCCAAAATAAATGAAAATTGTGTGCTATGCGAAAGCCAATTCAGCGGCTGTCAACGATCTTACAAAACATAATTACACGCAAGGAATATTACAATAATTTACTTAGGTATCATTTTTGTTTTCATTTTGTTTTAATTTTTCTTGTTTAGTTCACAACAACAGTCGTGGCCCACTTTGGTAAAATTTCATAAAATACACACTGTCACGCTTGCTACTAGCTAAACTTTGTTAGACGTCGCCAAATGATCACTCAACAGCAGACGCTTTTTTACAAAAAAGACAATTTTACCGGTTGAAAATGCAGCTATGAAAAAACTAATGCACGTGAGAAAATTAATGTAAAAGAGCAAAAAATGACAAGTTAGACAAACGAAGCTTGACCAGAAAGTATTGTAACGCATTTCCAAACTCACAACTGAGATATAGTAAGCGCGGTTTCCACACATACAGTGCTCTAAGCTCATTTAATTATTTCCTGTTTCCTGTTTTGCAATGCACTGGTACAAGCGTTTGTATGTGCCTCAGTTTTGCAGCACCACGTAGAGTCGCCAGTTTTGTAACTCCACTGGATCAGGTTTGCCTTTGCACAGCCTACACCAGACCTTAGCCGATTGAGTGCTCTCCATCTTGGCCAGGGTGCGTTGTTCCCAGGTGGGAAAGATTGTGCTGGTTCAATTCCCATGTGGAGCGAGGGTAGGGTGGTTTGTAAGCTTTCACCCCACCACTCTATCTTCATTGCTTCTGATAAAACAAGACACGGAAACGCTACAAAGTGGGAGGATTTATTATTGTATTATGCTTTTAGATACCAAGTTTTCAACCATCGATATCATGCAGAAGAAGTGCGTCTTCATCTACTATAAAGTTTATTCTTCAATAACCATGCAAACCAACGATTTGTAGATTTGTCGTCCAATTCCCACTTGCAACATCGCGAAGCTCCACACTGCTTCTATGAATCAGCAGTACTCCACGATCTTCAAAGATATTTTTATGCCAAAACTTACTTGATATACCAGTACGGACGTGAAATATGTGTAAGTTCGATCTTTCACAGTTGTATTCAAAAATGGAAGTGAAAACCCTACTTGTGACTGCAGGTAACCATAAACTCGTTCTAATTTCATACGAATTTTACTAAAATATACGTACTTTTAACAGTTTTATTCAAAAATGGAAGTGAAAACCCTACTTGTGACTACATGTAACCATGAACTCGTACTGATTTCATACGAATTGTGTTAAAATATACGTACTTTTAAGTTTTATTCAAAAATGGAAGTGAAAACCCTACTTGTGACTACATGTAACCATAAACTCGTACTGATTTCATACGAATTGTGTTAAAATATACGTACTTTTAACAGTTTTATTCAAAAATGGAAGTGAAAATCCTACTTGTGACTACATGTAACCATAAACTCGTACTGATTTCACACGAATTGTGTTAAAATATACGTACTTTTAACAGTTTTATTCAAAAATGGAAGTGAAAACCCTACTTGTAACTGTAACCACAATAGGACGAATCTTCATTTTAGGTATTCTTTGAACGAGGACGGTTCAATTCTTGCATATGCAAAATATTTTTATGTACAAACCATTAAAGTGTACCAATATAGAACAAACGTATATTTCTTTTACCTGTTGAAAAGCATATGTTTACTACTATTCAAACGTCTTTGAAAAGTGAAATAAATATCGTGAAAACATTATTTTGAATAACACACATAAAAATTATTTTCCAACAAGGGCAAAAATTGCGTTTTGTCACTTACCCTGTTGTACTAACCGCGTAAAAATTCTATCAAGAGCTTGATTCTTTCAGAAAAAATGACATAACAACAGTTAAAAAATTAAGAAAATAACTCAAAAGCATGCTTCTAGTTCATCAAAGTACACTGGCAAAATTTTAGAGGTTTATAAAACTTGTAGGAAACGCAATTACGTAAAATATTTTTGAAATTTCTACAGTTTGCAGTTTTTTAAGAAAAGTTGTACGAGTTACTGTTTTATATTGCAAACGTATTCTTATTTACTTGTCTTATATAAAAATCGTGGGACTATTTTAGACAAATACCTGACGAGGGGCAATGTAGAGCCGAAAACGTTCGTAGTACCTTTGTTATGCTGTAAATAGTGTACATCAATTAGTGAAAATGCATCAGATTTTTTGGTTGCTGTACCTTGGAGCTTTATGTTACATAAAAAATTCATTAGAATCACAAACGGATTTCTTATCTATGCTGAGATTTACTCAACATGTTTTTCTTTTTGTTAAATTACGTTCCACGCATATGTTGTCGTAATTTGAACCACCTGTTTAATTCTCACAAATTTTTAAATCCTGTCTTACAAAACATGAATATTGCAAGTTAACATGCTTCTAATAAGCAGTCTTTTGTGTAACGTAGCTGGCTTATTGATCAGAAAAAGTTTTCATTTTAGAAAAGTGTTTTGCATTTATTTCTTGTGTAAGATTGTTACATAGTTACCCTAAAGGTTTTTACATAGTTTCAGCAGTGACTTCTTTATGGTTTTATAATACCATCAGTCTTAACGTTTCCATTGTTTTTTCAAGTATTTTTTAGTTTTCCAAGTGCTTTTTGTCTCTGTTTATTTTCAGTGCACTAGAGGTTATGCATTTTAAATGTTTACGAATCAATTGTTCAATACGGTTTCTGAACTTGTTCCTTCTTTATTTTTAGGTTTTGCCTCGACTTGGTGGCGATATAGTCATCAATTCGGTTTGTGCTGAGTAAGGTCGCGTGAGTCTTGTTTCAGATTTGTCGGTCTGAATTTGAAGAGGTCGCTCAGAATCAATTTCACGAAGCACACGAGAACAGGTTGCATTGTATTGAAATTTTAACTGCAAAGTATTAGTGTAGACATAACTAATGAAAAATCTAGAATTGTTGAAACAAGTTAGAAATCACAAGTTTAAAAACGTAAACATTCAAAACAATTTGGAGTAAAAAAACGTTAAAAAAAAGATTTTACTCGATTTTACGTCTTTTCATTGTGAGCACGTAACAATTTTTAAGTCATTTCTACTCATTTTAAAAGCGTGAAAATTATAGTTTTACTGGAACTTTAAGAAAACGAGTAAAAAATTGAAAGCAAATGTTTTCATTCTTTTGGTTGCTTCTCTTGTGTTGTTTATAATGTTGACGGTAAGCATGATAAAATTCTGACGTTTGTAGTTTCCGTAAGCTTTGAAAGGTTAAAATTATCAAATGTAACTTGTCTTTATCGGAGTTATTTTCCTCAATAACGTATGAATTCTTTCCGAGTTGCAGATGATATTACGTACCACTAAAATAAACTTATTATCAACTTGAATATACGTTTATGTTATTCCCAATTGTGTGAAGCAAGACGCGGATTTGACAGTCTGGGACATACAAACAATTGAAGCACCTCTTCGCAGGCTCTCAACGACTTGTAATTTTTAACGGTACGTTTGACATTCTGAGACATACAAAAATTTAAGCATCTCCTCACGGGTTCTTAACAACTTTTAATTTTAAACGATACGTCCAATAGAAAGAGTTATTTTTCTCAATAACGTGTGAATTCTTCTCAAATTGTAGTTAATATTACGTACCACAAGTATAAAATTATTATCAAGTACAATAATGCGATTATCAAAACGTAAAAATTGTGACTAAGTTGGAATAATAATTACTACAGTAGAATTACAGCAAATACAAATTAGTGTAATTACGAAGTAATTTAATTTAAAATTGTATAATTTGAATTTGTAAAACAATAGTGTAAAAGTTGTAATAACTGTGAAAACGCAAAGTTAAAAAAAATATATTAAAGCTTTTTTAGAAAAACAATTTGAATTTGTAAAACAATAGTATAAAAATTGTAATAACTGTGAAAACGTAAAGTTAAAAAAACTATTAATGCTTTTTTAGAAAGACAATTTGAATTTGTAAAACAATAGTGTAAAAGTTGTAATAACTGTAAGTTAATAAAACTATTAATGCTTTTTTAGAAAGACAATTTGAATTTGTAAAACAATAGTGTAAAACTTGTAATAACTGTAAGTTAATAAAACTATTAAAGCTTTTTTGGAAAAACAATTAGAATTTGTAAACCAATAGTGTAAAATTTGTAATAACTGTGAAAACGTAAAGTTAAGAAAACTATTAAAGCTTTTTTAGAAAGACAATATAAATTTGTAAAACAATAGTGTAAAACTTATAATAACTGTGAAAACGTAAAGTTAAAAAAACTATTAATGCTTTTTTAGAAAGACAATTTGAATTTGTAAAACAATAGTGTAAAAGTTGTAATAACTGTGAAAACGTAAAGTTTAGAAAACTATTAAAGCTTTTTTAGAAAAACAATTTGAATTTGTAAAACAATAGTGTAAAATTTGTAATGACTGTGAAAACGTAAAGTTAAGAAAACTATTAATGCTTTTTTAGAAAGACCATTAGAATTTGTAAAACAAGAGTGTAAAACTTGTAATAACTGTAAGTTAATAAAACTATTAAAGCTTTTTAGAAAGACCATTAGAATTTGTAAAACAATAGTGTAAAAGTTGTAATAACTGTAAGTTAATAAAACTATTAAAGCTTTTTTAAAAAAACAATTTGAATTTGTAAAACAATAGTGTAAAAGTTGTAATAACTGTGAAAACGTAAAGTTAAAAAAACTATTAATGCTTTTTTAGAAAAACAATTTGAATTTGCAAAACAATAGTGTAAAATTTGTAATAACTGTAAGTTAATAAAACTATTAAAGCTTTTTTAGAAAAACAATTAGAATTTGTAAAACAATAGTGTAAAAGTTGTTATAACTGTGAAAACATAAAGTTAAAAAAACTATGAAAGATTTTTTAGAAAGACAATTTGAATTTGTAAAACAATAGTGTAAAAGTTGTTATAACTGTGAAAACGTAAAGTTAAGAAAAATATTAAAGCTTTTTTAGAAAAACAATTAGAATTTGTAAAACAATAATGTAAAAGTTGTAATAACTGTAAGTTAAAAAAACTATTAAAGCTTTTTTAGAAAGACAATTTGAATATGCAAAACAATAGTGTAAAAGTTGTAATAACTGTAAGTTAAAAAAACTATTAATGCTTTTTTGGAAAAACAATTTGAATTTGTAAAACAATAGTGTAAAATTTGTAATAACTGTGAATTGTAAAGTTAAAAAAACTATTAATGCTTTTTTAGAAAGACCATTAGAATTTGTAAAACAATAGTGTAAAAATTGAAATTTGTAATAACTGTGAAAGCGTGAAGTTAAAACACGGGGTTAGCCGCTTCGTCGTAATGGAAAATCAAAAGAACTTAAAATGAAATTTTTTCAAAAACAATTGCAAGCTTTTTATCCAAGGACAAAACAACAAGACTAGGCTGGGAGTTGAATCATTAACCTTGTGATCGTGATCGTCATGCGTTCCAAACCACTGCGCCACGCTGTAGATTAAGCAATCCATTTTTTTCAAACAAACTGAAGCATCTTATTCAAGGACGAAACAACGAGACTAGGTTGGGAGTTGAATCATTAACCTTGTGATCGTGATCGACATGCGTTCCAAACCACTGCGCCACGCTGTAGATTAAGCAATCCATTTTTTTCAAACAAACTGAAGCATCTTATTCAAGGACGAAACAACGAGACTAGGTTGGGAGTTGAACCTTGAACCTTGTGTGCGCGAGAATAAATTTTGCTAAAAAGAAAATCAAAAGAACTTGAAATGAAATTTTTTCAAAAAAAAAAATTGAAAGCATCTTATCCAAGGACGAAACAATGAAATTAGGCTGGGAGTTGAATCATTAACCTTGTGATCGTGATCGTCATACGTTCCAAACCACTGCGCCACGCTGTAGATTAAGCAATCTTCAAACAAACTGAAGCATCTTATTCAAGGACGAAACAACGAGACTAGGCTGGGAGTTGAACCTTGTGATCAAGGTCGCGCTATCGGTGCGGGAGATCTGGGGTTCAAATCCCCTGTCGAATCGACACACTAAACAAAGTTTTCAAAAGAATTGAACTACAAAGAATAAACTTACCACAACAATTAAACTTAAATAATATCACAATATTTGTAGATTTTTTTAATTGAATCTGTACATAAAATTTTCAAATAATGAAAAGTATATATTTTCAAAAAAGTTGTAACAAAATTTATAATTTCAAAACATCGAAAAATCTCTGAAAAAAAAATTCCGCCCCTCAATCTCTGAAAACAAAATTCCACCCCTCAATCTCTGAAAAAAAATCCCACCTACCAAAAAAAAATCCCGCCTACCAAAATAAAATACCACCTACCAAAAAAAAATTCCACCTTAAAAAAAATCCCACCCCTCAATCTCTGAAAAAAAATCCCACCTACCAAAAAAAAATCCCGCCTACCAAAATAAAATACCACCTACCAAAAAAAATCCCACCTACCAAATAAAATCCCACCTTAAAAAAAATCCCACCTGTGAAAAAAAATTCCACCTACCAAAAATAAAATTCCACCTACCAAAATAAAATCCCACCTACCAAAAAAAATCCCACCTCCTACAAATAAAAAATTCCACCCCTCAATCTCTGAAAAAAAATCCCACCGACCAAAAAAAATTTCCTTCCTTAAAAAAAATCCCGCCTACCCCCACCTATCATTCCACCTTCGCCTGGCCCTCCACCTGGCTACGCCTAGCTCCTTTTAAAGGGGGTCGGATCCCGCACAGTACACTACTGTCAGGTACACAGTTAACAGAAAATTGTTGGAGGTCGGGGTTGAGAATGGAGGTAACCAATTCTCTGCAAACAAAAAATATTCCGTTTATTCTTTTGTAACAAACCTATCCTCTGCAAACAAAACGAATTCGTTTATTCTCTGATACTATCTTAACCCTTTGACTCTCTAGCCAATCAGAGCTCTTCTGTCTGATTTCTATTGGCTACTTCTAACCAACCAATCAGAGCTCTCTATTTCTAACCAATCAGAACTCTTTCTTTCCCTTTTTAAATCAGTTCGGTTCACTTATTCTTCATTCTGACGATTTCCCCTGAAGAGTGTCAGATGAAAAGCTTTGGGAAAAATGAATCTTCTACTTCAAGCCATCTTCAAATTCTGTACCACCAAACGTCTGTATATTTGTCTTTTGTAACACTTTGGGTATATGTTTCAACAGCTTAATTTAGCTGCCTAAGAGACCGAGGCTTCTCTTTGTAAACTTCTGCTTTAGCAGCATCTCCCCAGAAAAGAAGAGGAGGAAGATCAGGACTATGCGGAGACCATTTCACCTTTGCCTGCAAGATCCCAATTCCGTTTCCAAATAATATGCGCAAATGGGCAGCAGACGCGTGCGCTATACGGGGAGTTGAAGCATCTTGCTGGAACAATAGAATTATTTTATGGTTGAGATTCTCATTATTTCGATTCACTGCTTCTCTATAGCGTGCTCCATTCACCGTGATAATTTTTGCTCTGCTGTCCTCAAGCAAGGAGGCCCAAGCATAGTTGACTTTGCATTGAATGCGCGAAGAGCAGTCATTATGGGGTTTTTCAAGCACGTTTGATCGATCTCTGTTAGTCTTTTATCTCCAAGCACATATTATTAAGGTGATTTATAGCGCCATTCAAGTGAAATGGGCCTTATTAGTAAACCAAATTTTGTCTATCCAATTCTAAACAACATCCATTCTCTTTGCTACTAACTCTAGAGCACATTTCCGTGCTTTTCTGCTAGCTTGTGTGGATGATCTTATGCCATGTGGATATGTTGTACAGGAGCTTAGTCAGGTCTTTTCTTAGCATTCGCTGAAGGCATGTTACCATCATCCCAAGCTCTTGGCTTCTGGTCCTGAGGGACTTTTTTAGCTCTGCTGTACAGAAGTACGGACTCTCACTCAGTTTTCCAGGTCATCTTGTGATGATTGGCACACCAGCTTTTCTCTTCCTGCAGTCAAAGTTTGTTCCCTCAGTCATGAACTTTTAAACAGCGTATTGAATAAATTTTTAAACTTCAACGTAACGGTTCGAATTCTCTAGTTATGCAGGTATAACACCGGCGAACAGTTTCATAGCATTTTGACTCAAGCTACCGTTCAATACGTTTGACTTTTGCTCTTTGCAAATAGACATGATTAATTTATGACAACGCAATCTTTACAATATCAAATGATAAAGTATCACTGACAAGATCTGGGGCGTATTACAAAGTGATCTCGCTACGGCGAGCAAGCAAAAACGTCATATTTTTTTGCTCCGTTATTTCGAGCTATTACAATATTTTCCTCGACTAAAAATATGTCTCGGACCCCAAGTCAAAATGCTGTGAAACGGTTCGCCGGTGTTATGCTAGAGAATTCGAAGCATTGCGTTCGAGTCGGAAAGTTTCGCTTAAAAGCACTCACTAAGCGTTCGAGTCGAAAAGTTTTGCCAAAATTCTTACATAATGGCGGCAGTTTTGGCATAAGACGATGAAACAGTTGCGAAAAAAGAAGAGAATCAAAAGAATCGAAGAGATTCTTTCACCACACCTTGTGATGAAAATGCACCAAAATTCAGAAAATACAGATTATGCAAAAGCGGCTATAAGCTTAGCTCAGTTAGGCAAAAAAATACTCGAAGCTAAAATTAGGGCAAAAACATGTAGTTGAATTGCAAGTTTTAGTTTCTTTCAAACTGCTTGCTTATGGAAGTTTTGAAAATTCACACCGACCGAAGAAGCTTTTGCTAAATCGTAATCAGTAGTTTTCTTCAGAATCAATCAATCATTTCAACTTTTATTCCCGTACACTAAAACTTTAAAAATACACTCGCAGTGCCGAAGCAGCTCAACTTTGCCCCCCACCCCCCAAAATCCTTTCAAGGGCCCCTATATTAAGCTTTCGATATAGCTTGTTTTAGGTTTTTCCAAGGGTAGCAGTTCAGTGTGTCACCACTATGCGAATATTGTAGTTTAACATTCGCATTGTCACTGTGAAAAAATAAAAGGTGTAATTTTAAGACATGTTTGTTACATCCATTCAGGAGCGTATTTAGGGGGGGCATTGTGCCATGCCCCCCTCTTCTTTTGACTCTGCCTTTTAGTAAAAAAAAAACAAACATAATGGTTTCAAGTTTTTTGATAGTTTCTGTAGCTTATGGCCAGGGCGGATTCAGGGGGGTAGTATGAGGGGTATGCATCCTCCCACCATCCATTTTCGAAAATGTCTTTGATGTATACAATTTTTTCATAATTTCGAATCTCTTCGATAGCAATAAGCCTTACGCCATAAGCACGCATAATCGAAAACGGGAGAACAGAATGCATCATATTTGGCGAAGCACTCAGAATTAAGATCAAATTTAAACAAAATTTGGCTGAAAATTATTCAAAGCACTGAAATAGCCATTGCAGCATGTAAATTTTCAAAATTTTTCTAGGAGAGCTAGCCCCCGGACCTCCCTACAGCCTATTTTGTTTCTCAATCAGCTTCAAATTAGTTCTGCCAAAAAAAAAAAACGCTTGAAAAAAATGCGGAAATTATGCCCCTGCCCCCTTTTAAAATTTCTCGCTACGCCACTGCATCCATTTGTCCATTACCATTAAAATCGTTTAGAGCGCACTTTTTCTTTCCCAAATGCTCTTATGACAGCATCATCATCTGGAGATTGGGCGCATTACCTTTCAAAATTGACAACATGACCAGTGAAGAACCAATCAGACGGATAAGTGGATAGAGCGTCTGCTTCTAGATCAGTACATTCAAAGTTTGATTCCAAGTCTAGTCGAACCAACGACTTAAAAATTGGTATTCACAGCTTCCCTACTATACATTCAGCATTAAAGGGATAGTGTTAAGAAAGCAGGCAAGTTCGCTTGTAGTGCCGTTGGGAAAGACACTTAACCGGATTCCTCCATCTAAGTGTGGTAGACAAGTGGCCGGCAACTCCTGAACGAGCTCGTGTAACGCCTCGTCGCTTTCTGCGATAAGAGGATAAAATGCCCCTAAATAAAAAGTAAAAGTTTGCTGTCTGCCATATTAGATCTAATAAACGCTTCAATAAGTTTCGGTTTTCTGAAGCTTTGTTCAGCACTGGTAACAGTAACCACGCATTTTCTAAATTCGAGGAGCAAGGCAAGCGAGCACTAATTACTATTGAATTAAAAGTTCAACGGTATTGAAGGGAGACTGCCAAATGAGCTTGTGCAGTTTTAATTAGCAGCCACCCGCTATATAAATCAAATGCAATAGGCTCCAGCCGTGAACCAAATCCGTCTGGTCCACCAGTTGTTTAGAAAAGTTTGCTTTGAATCTCTTTCGCAGAAGCTACATGTTTAACATTTGTATCGTAATTAACGTCAAAAATAAACTGAGACTATGCAGTCAAACACTAGCTGAAGAATAATTCTAACCTTACCGGAAGAAAGAAAAACTTAAGTAAGTTAAAAAATGCCCGGTAAACGTCCAGCTCCTAGGCCTGTTAGGCCTATCCCAACTTTTGCCATTTTCAAGACAAGAGAATATTAAGTTCCCAGCGTCCGTTCCAAATACATACTTTTATTTATCAATAATGAGCATTTGATACTGTCACGTCGTTAATCAAGTGCTATATTTTGAGTTTATAATCGACTGATAGAACCGTCTTACTTGCCTAATTTGAACTGGTTCTGTAGTTATAGTTACTGTATTTGGTGTGTGAATTACTAGCAGCACCTGATTAGAAGCATGATAAAATCCAGAACTTTCGTTGTTTATCGTTGGTTTTGATTAGAATTATTTGATATACTGGAACCTTCTAGAAACTTCTTACCTTGAACATTTTTTCATCTTGTGTATGACGTCATAGTCGACGTTTTGCTATCTATAATGTTGTTTACTAAATCGAAGAGTCTATTGTTGTGTCGTAATTACGTAACAATGTAGTGCTATCTGGAATTTTCTGGAATCGTAAATTTTCTATAAACAGGGGCGGAAATTTGTTATTGACAGAGTTGAGTATTAAATGTAGTAAGTGTGCATCGCGGCTTTTCGTATTTTGTGGGTCATTTTGAGAGAGTGTTAGCGGAGATTTCAGAGTGATTTGTATAGCTCTGGGAGGAATATTTTCTGAGTTACTTACTGTATAATTTCGTTATATATTAAGGGTGGTTGATTTCTTTTTGAAATGGTAGATTGCAAGATTTTCAAAAAACATTGGATATAATACTGATAAACTCACGTCGTTCTCTGAGATAGATAGCGTTTCTGTTCTCAGAATTAAAGGTTGAATCTCTAGCCAAGTTTCAATATCGTGACATCTGGGGGCTTGTCCAGGATCAATCAGTTCATTATTTAATGGATATGGAGAAGCAACAATCTATTACAATGGAAGAATTGAAAAAGCAAGTAAAAGCGTTGGCTTTGGAAGAAAAGCAGAAGACTAAATTTTTGATGGAAGAATGGAAAAGATTGTGTGAAAAGAAGCGCTTGGAAGGGGAGCGTAAAGAGAAGCGCTTGGAAGCGTAGCATGAAGAAAAGCGTTTGGAAGTGGAACGGGAGCGTGAAGAGAAGCGTTTAAAAGTTAAGCATGAAATGGAACACGAACTAGAGGTGAGATGGATAGAGGCCGAGAAGAAAAAAACGGCGATGGAATTGAAACGGGCAAGACTTGAATTTGAAAGTAAAAAGGTGAGGGGAAAAATCGGTCCGATGCTGCTGAAGAAGTACGAAGAAGCGTGAGAATTGCCCGATCACCAGAGTTGCCTGCCTTGGTGGATGAGAGAGATGATTTGAATAATTATCTCTTGCGTTTCGAGGGATATCCTACAGTTGCGCGTTGGGAGAAGGATTCGTGGGCTGCGCAGCTGAGTCCGTTGTTGTCTGGCCGTGCGTTAGAGGACTATTCACGATTATCTCAGGATGATGTAATGAGTTACGATCGTCTTAAATTGGTTTTGTCGAAACGCTATGATTTGACGGAATTTGGATACCGCAAGAGATTTCGAGAAGCAAAACCCGAAGGTCAAGAGAGTCCTTTCTTATTTATTTTTTCCAAGCCACATAATCGCAGCTTATGTTTTTTTATGTTAGTGAAGTAGGCGCATCATGGAAGATGACCTGGTTGCGTATCGAACCCACAAAGCAGGTTCCGGAGCCCAATGCACCAACCACTCAATCAACTTTACGTGTGGTCAAGAGAGTCCTGGTCAATTTATGGTGCGACTGAAGAATTACTTCAAGTGGGTGGAGCTGTCAAAAGTGGAAAAGACGTTTGATGGTGTGGTGGAGTTGATGGTACGCGAGCGGTTTACTAATGCCTGCTTCAAAGATTTGTCTGTGTATTTGAATGAAAGGAGTCCGAAAAGATTGGCGGAGCAATACCTAATGGCTCATGACAAGAAGCTTTCCAGCAAAGACGTGATGGCGAGACAAGGAGATACGAGGGGATTTGGAAGAGGAAAGAGTACAGAAAGTTTTTGTGCGGTAGTGCGTTGTTACTGTTGCGGCCTCAAAAAGCACCGAGCTGCCAAATGCGTGTCTAGGACGCCAGTAGGGCATCGCAGAGATGGACAGCAAGGAAGAAGAATTCTTGCAGCAGATGTGGAGCTTTTGGACATGAAACTATAGACTGCCGTTCTGCTTTGCGTAATCAACGTACTGTACCTCGCGCTCTGGACCCACTGGAGGTAAACCATCAAAGCCCCTACAACGAGTGGGATGCACTGTACGTGTCAGAATGGAATTGCCCCACGCCAGGCTAATGGAGGATGACGATCTGTTAGAGTTAAAGTCAAGAGAAAAGGTCAAAGTTTTGAATGGAGCTTGCATGAATTCTGAGATGACGAAGGTATGCTGGGAAAGTGGGCGACAAATGCGTGGAAGTACTGCGTGATACTGGCTACAATGGAGTCATAATTAGGAGAGATCTTGTCAGTCAGAAAGAACTTACTGAAAATAAAGGATATATGATGACTGTTGATCGAACGCTGAAGAAAGCTCCCATGACCAGAATTAAAGTGGATACTCCTTATTTCGTTTGGGAAGTGGATGCTTTGTGTCTACGGGAGCCACTGTTTGACTTGATCATCGAAAATATACAAGGAGCCAGGAACCCAAATGATCCTCATCCAAATTGAGGAATTGTTGCACTTGCAGCTACTATGCGTCCGCACGTCATTACCGAGTGGTTCCGAGTACATGTTTGGCGAGATGCAATGGCAATGTTGTTTTCGTTGGTAATTGTTGCAGCCTATTGAGAATATCGACACAGAAACTGTCGCAGAAGCCTTGTTGAGTGGGTGCTCCGGAGGAAGTTTTAAGAGATCTAGGGACTCAGTTCGTTTCCAAATGTATGGAGGAAGTTCCAAGGCTGCTATCAATCAAGCTTTTGACTACTATTCTATACCATCCAATTTGCAATGATTCAATTGAAAGATTCAACGACACACTCAAGAAGATGCTACAAAGATTGTGCAGTGAGCAGCCGAAACAATGGCATCGGTTTATTAACCCGCTGCTATTTGCCTATA
This sequence comes from Trididemnum miniatum, assembly GCA_964006365.1. Lineage (NCBI taxonomy): Eukaryota > Metazoa > Chordata > Ascidiacea > Aplousobranchia > Didemnidae > Trididemnum > Trididemnum miniatum. Next base: position 4,000,300 of record OZ023245.1, read on the forward strand.
GAGAAGCACCACATGAGGCGACTGGATTTGCTCCGTTTGAGTTGCTCTACGGAAGAACTGTTAGAGGACCTATTCAGATTTTGAAAGAGCTTTGGACCGAAGAAGTTGACGTGCCGGAAGTCAAAACCAGTAATCAATACGTTTTGTAACTGAGAGAACGTCTTGATACCGCATTGAAGGTGCTACAGGAAAAGTTGGCTAAAAGTCATCACAAAAATAAAAGGCTGCATGATCGGAAGGCTAAAAGACGGATCTTCAAATAAAGTATTGGTTTTATTGCATAACAAACTGTTAATTCAACGGAAGGGACCTTTTGTAATCAGTGAATGCAAGGTGGAAAGCAATTATTGCATCGAAATTAACAAGAAAAAAATTTTACATCCATATGTTGAAGCACTGTATTGAACGGAAGAAGGATGAAGGGATTTTGAAGGACATGGAAAAAGACTTGGGGGTGAAACTTGTTAAAGTCGGTGTTGGAATCAGGGAAACGGAAGAGGAATACAGTGTTAACGATGAGACATGCGAGAGTTGGAAATAACACGAGATTTAGAATCGCATTACACATCTCCGATAGTAATTATGAAAAAAAAGGACGAATCGAATCGTATCTGTGTCCATTATCGCAAGTTGAACAAATTTACGCTGGCCGATCCGGAACCGATGACTGCTACAGAAGATTTATTTCGACGGTTGGGGAAGAGTCAATACTTCTCAAAAATTGGTCTTAGCTAGGGGTATTGGCAAATACCGGTATCTGGTGATGATGTGAGGAAGACATCTTTTGTCACTACGGACGGATGTTATGGGTTTTTAAGGATGCCGTTAGGGATGAAGAATCCAGGAGAAACGCTTGTTCGAATAATGAGACAACTCTTATCTGATTTAGATAATGTAGATAACTACATCGATGATATGATCGTGTACTGAACACAAAGGACTGGGAATCACATTTAGCTACATCAAAAGAGTTATTCAATCGACTTCAGGAAGCAAGTTTCGCCGCCAGACCAAAGAAATGTATATTTGGTTCGAAAGCTGTGGACTTTCTTGGACACACAATCGATGAAAATTGGATTACCGTAAACGATAAGAACTTGGAGAAGATTTGCAATTCACAAAGGCCAACCACAAAGAAGGAGGTGAGGTAATTTTTGGGGCTGGCAAATTACAATCAAGACGATGGATTGCACCGTTATTTTCTGCAATTTCGGCATCTTCGAGCGATTTGACCAAAAAAGGATAGCCAAATTTGGTTCGCCGTGGTAAGGCTCACGAAAAAGCTTTTCTTACACTGCAAGAAATTTTGCTTCGCAAACTAGTACTAAGGTTGCCCGACCACGAAAAAACATTTATTTTGCGAGCTGATGCATCAAATCGTGGTTTGGTAGCGAATTTGATGCAACAGCATGGTGACAAGCTACATCCTGTAGCTTCTGGGAGTACGAAACTTACTCATGTCGAGAGAAAGCATTCGGCCATCGAGAAGGAATACCTGGTAATTGTAAGGGGGGTAACTAAGTTTCGTTTGTTTTTGGACGAAAAACCGCTCATGCTTCAAACTTAAAGTCCATCACAGTTTCGGGCTTTTAGCCCACATCAGCCGCACTCCGGTATAGGGTACACTCATCCGTCAAAACACTCGACCTTGATCAGCCAAACACTCCTCGGGATTTTTATATCCCAAACAAAGTTTAGCCTTTGTGGTACTTAACAAGTATGGTACCACGTCAGTCACATTTCCCATGTGGCCAAGGTACAACAATAAAGCAAAAGCCGTCCTTCCTGGCCTGCTGAATGGGAAGTCATAACGACTTCCACGTAAATCCAGAGAGGTATCTGTTATATTCTTTTTCATAACTTGTTCTGTGTATAAATAAAATTTTAAGGGTGGTTGATTTCTTTTTGAAGTGGTAGATTGCAAGATTTCCAAAGACCATTGTATATAATAGTGATACTCTCACGTCGTTCTCCGGGATAGATAACGTTTCTGTTCTCACAATTAAAGGTTGAATCTTTAGTCAAGTTTCAATATCGTGACAGATACACAGCTTGCCATTAATTCTGCATAGTTGATTTATCAAAGCATTCATTTGAATTTTCTATGCGGTTATCAGTAATTTATGACGTCACAATCCCATGGTAAGCCAAGCCTGCGAAAATCTGACGCAAACACTCGTTAAATGCGTCCGAACGTCATTACGGAGTGGTTCCTAGTACATGTTTGGCGAGATGCAATGGTAATGTTGTTTTCGTTATTGAGCCGCTCGCTCGTTATTGCCTCTCAAACACATGTTGGAAAAATGTCGTGCGAGATATTCAGGCGCCCCACAAATTTACATTTTTCTGAAATTTTTTTTTGCCAAAAAATGCTTTCCATTGTAAAAAAGGTCTTCTCTTGCGGAAACTACCAAAGTTTTTAAAATTTTAGCGCTGAGGGGTTGAGGCCTTGGGGGTAAATGTGATATGTTATTAGTTAACTCAATGTTAATATTTATAAGCAAAAATCTTCTCAAAGTAAGAATCGCAGTTGTTATCAGCTAACATTATTGCTTTGTTGGTCGCGGACAACAATTTTTTCAAATAAAAGTTATTCGCTTTTTACCGATTCAAACGTCACAATAAAGAATAAGATAAATGTTAATTCAGGTAGTAATCAACAAACGATGACACTTAATTGCCACTTGCCAGCAAGAGTGCCAGACTGCAGTTCAGGATATACTAGCAGAAAATGTTTAATGTCACTGAAGAATCTAGCGTTAAAAGTTATTGCACCATCGTGCAACGGTAGGCTAGCTACAACATCTAGGCTTCATAACTTTACACTCTAGAATAAGTGGTAGTTCCAGCTTTAATGTGAAAGAATAAAATCTATTGCCGAGAGCAGTAGCATAGTATAGTTTGGTTTTTATAAATAAGGCATAGCTATATTTCAAAACAGGATAAAAACAGCGGCGGCGCTAGCTTCACGCTTGTGATAGGAAAAACACAGCGGCACTGACGCTAGCGAATTACTAGCATAACGGGAAGCGACGCTAGTGCCCAGCTCTGCCTATACATTAATAATATGATTAATGACTAACATTAGTTGATCAGTCGTTTTATTTCTGGATTGTTTTGAGTAAAAAATAAAGCCATCTAGGCTTCTGCATTTCCATTCAATCGATTTACCGAATCTTTGTTTATTATAAAAGACTATTAGAAATAAAAACTTTTTTTGAATTGATTTTCCATTTTTATCCTCCATTCACCAGAAAGCGAGTTGTATCGCTATATGTCAGATTAGATATCCTCACTCGCTTGGGAGTTAACTTTTCTGAGGTTCCTCTTCTTGTCTTTTGTTGAATTTGCTGCTTTTTCAAGCCACCAAGCAGCGACAAATATCGTGAAGTACCTTATCCTTGGGCACAACAACATGTCGGGGGTAGGAGTTGAACCGCGACCTTTCGATTTATTAAGGTCGACATAAAAACGGCGCTCCAGACCGTTCAGTCGCACTGCCGACGTGACTAAGAACGATTTTAAAATGATTTAATTTTTTTAATTCGTTCATTATAAGTACCATACGCGTAAAAACGATAGTAAAATTAAATAAAGGAAAATATAAACCCATTAAACCGATTGGGTAAATCGATGTAATGGAAATGCACTAATTGTTTTTAACTAAGAATAATATATTTGATCTTACTCAGCAGTGTGCGAAGTAAAAAGTTTTTACTGGGGAGGATGTTTTTGCCTACAATTTTGCCTGAATTCTGAACCCAAATAACAAGACAATGTAAAAATGGTATTTATTGTTCATGGGGCGATGCAATGGCGTAGCAAGATTTTTAAAGAGGGGGGGACATAATTTCACCATTTTTTTCAAGTGTAGTTTTTTTCAGCGGAGCTAATTGAAGCAGATTGAAAAACATAAAAAGGTTTAGGGGGTCCGGGGGTATGCTCTCCCGACAAATTTTGAAATATTACATGCTGTAATGGCTATTTTAGTGCTTTTTGAACAAACTTTATTTAAATTTTTTGACCCAAATTCTGAGTACTTCACCAAATATGATGGATTTTGTTTGCACATTTTCAATTATGCGTGCTTAAGGCGTAAGGTTTATTGTTATCGATAAGGTTCGAAATTATGGAAAAATTGTATACATCAACAACATTGTTGAAAAAGACTGGTGAGGTAAATACATATCCCTTATCCCACCACATCTGGATCCGCCCCTAGCCATAAGCTACAAAAGCAATCAAAAAAGTCTTGCATATTTCAGTCACTTGGCACCATTTGTTCTTTTTACTAAAGGCAAAGTCAAAAGGGGGAGCCATGGCACAAAGCCCCCTCCCTAAATGCGCTCCAGGGGCGATGTCATTGGTCAATGACCAAATTAAAACAGTGGTGGAGGGCGTACTGCGTGTTTGCATACCACCAGCATGGTGAACAAAAGTTATCAGCGGTGTAATTTCGAAAGCTTCATTAGCTTTGTATTAGGCAGGTTTTTGTTTCATAAATGAAGCGAGAGTTTTTGGGGAGATAGCAGTAAGCTACCACAGTGGGGTCCGGGGCTCCACCCCGCGAAGGTGTAGTATTTTCTTAATTCATACTCTCAATCTCAAATAACTTATAATCTGAAAAAAATTAGGGAACCGCTACTTTAACATATTCGTATAAGTGCTTTCATTAACGCTTACAAAAAGCTGCTGACGTGTTGTAATGTTGATGAAAAATAAACTGTTCTGTAATAGGCGCACTAAAAAGGTTGTTCTTGATTAATTTGCGAAAGAAACCAAAATGGCTACGAGATATGCTGGAAAGTATCGCCGCAGTCCGTACCCACAAGCTCCACGTATAAAAAACATTTAACTTCTTACGGTACTTATCATTGGGGGAGACGTTTTGGCATCCCCCCAGGACAATTTTTTTCTTTGCTGGGGGAGACGACTATTTTTACTGGGGGGGCCATGCCCCCCCACCTTCCCTCTACTTCGCTCATTGTTACTCAGTAGGACTCAAAGACAGTAATTGAGCGTGCTGAACAAAGCACGAGAAGTCCACACTGGTCTTTTTACGCTACTGATCAATATTGGTATTGTTTTGTTTTTTGAGGCTGTTCTTTCGGTTTATTGTTCTTTTCGTTTTACATCGTATAAGCTTTCGCTAAACTTGGGAAAAAGGGCCCCATTATTAAATTAGCCCAGGGCTCCACGTACTGTTAATCCGCCCCTGTACCCAAGTATGGTACCGATACACATGCGTATCGGTACTTGCATTGATACATATTGGTACCGGTACTGGTATACCAAACTCTATAGGGTAGGATACTAGATACTCTTATTGTCTGTATCCTTGCCAGTTGTTTGCTTTTATTTTTTTTATCATTACTGCTTTTTTTAGAATATATATACCGGTATTTAAGTCACAGGCAAAATAGAAGTTTTGTACGGTGCTAGGCTTAGGCACCAGTCCTGGTTATTGGTTCTTTTGCGGGGTTCATTTTTAACTGTTTACGGGCATGTTAAATGAAACTGAAAAGTATATACTTTTAAGCTAGTTTATCATAATGCTAGTGTAAAGCACATTTCAATTGCCAGTACTCCCTACTAGTGGGCCATAAGTGTAGCTATGATTGGGTCTCATCTGGAGTAAGCCGTCCGCGTCTTTCATCCCCTTGTGCGGACGAGTTATTCTAGACGCAGATGGCTTACCCTAGACGAGACCCGTTATGGTTGTTTAACTCAGATTATTCTATGCTTGTGTGTGGTGGTAATGTGATTTTTGAACAGCCTTTTGTGTTTAGTTACTATTGCAAAATTTTGCTTTATAACAATGCAACACAGAAATTGTAATGTTCTGTTTAGCCTTATTGGTCAAACGTGCATAGTTCACTATGAGAGTTTAGATGCCAGTACAAACGGTGTTGTCAAGGATCTGGCTGCCATTTGGCTGAAAACTTTGAAAACCAAATGTGATGAGTGGAAAGAGTTTAACCTAACGGAAACAGAAAAGGAGTGAATTGTTCAAAACGTTGATGCTTATTTTTCGAACCAAAAGTTCTGCACAATGATATAGCCTAAGAATGAACACCTACTTATCACAACGTCTCTTACAAGCGCTTTATTCACTACAAAAGATTACAACCACACAGAAAACGAATTGGAACTGCTAATTCCACTACTTCCGAAATGATATCATCTTCAAAAAAATTAAGATCTAGTAGTCAAATGAAACCCTTTGAACTATTAATGGAGGCTTGTGTCATTCGATTTATTGTTTATTCATTGGAAGTAAACTTAACCACTGAATTCATTGTGTAGTTTGGCCCATATGTATTTTTTTGATTGTTGCAACATTTTGTAACGACTGATAACTTCTTAGTGCCAGTATTTCATTTTGCAAATGTGTCAGCATCTGCACATGAACCAACATTCTACGTGTCACTTTGGATTCTACTAAATTGCTTTTCTTCTTATGTGTGACAACCAATTTGGTTTCAAAGCAAACCATGGTACCGACTTGTGTGTTTTTGCTTTAAAACAAGTTGTTGCCTATTATAATGAACGAGCTAGTCCAGTGCTTTTTGTCTTTAATGATTCGTTGAAAGCTTTGATCGAGTTAGTCACAACATTTAATTTGATAATTCAATTGAACGTAATGCACCTCTCTGTTTTGTTTGCTTAGGTTGTGATACTCACATCCCAAATGGTTGTAGAGTGGAGAACTTGTTTTTCATCTTTTTTATGCTCAGTAACGATGCATAAGACAGGGTGGTATTTTGAGTCCTTATTTGTATGCTCTACATACTAATGGCTTGTCTTATGCATTAAATAAGATCAAAGCTGGTTGCTACATTGGTAACCATATAAATAAATCACCTAATGTTTGCTGATGACTTTGTTACTTTTTTTGGGAGTGTTAAGGGACTACGCAAAATGTTGCAAATGTACGAAAAATATGCTCTGATTCATGAAATTAAATTTAATTCTGATAAGACTGTGAGTAAGCTTCCTTCTTCTCCTTTGCATACTAAACTTCCAACCTAATATCAAGTTGGATTGGCTGTGCTATTAAATTTGTTACTGATGTAATTAAAGTATAAAAATGATACTGACATTACCAGGCAAGTTCTTTATTTACATTGTGCTGCTAACACCATTAGATCTCAATTCCATATATGCACTGAACTAGTAAAAAATGTTGTATATTGCGCACCTATGTACTCAGCTCATCTGTGGTGTAATTACTAGGGGGAATAAAAGTCATTAAAGTTGTATTTTTTTTGGTAGCGCAAAAACTTATGAAATCGATAATCTCGAAAAAACTACGCTGATACGAGACCTATTTAAGGAGTTATAAAGTCATAAAAAGTCGTATTTTCTTTTTTAGATCATAAAATACGACCATTGATTTTTGTTATAAAATACAAATTATTACACCCCAGTACCACCGTAGATAAAGTTCCTCTAGACTTTAAACTTGATAATTTTATGCTGAGAGGGGCAATGAGAATTTTCAACTTTTCATGCCGACTTTCACGAAGCATTTAAAGCGACTTTCTTATTATCAGCTTAGAAAAAAGTTACGCAAAAACCATTGTGGAGACGAGTAGACCAGATATTTCTCCAGCATTGCATGCCAATTTGTTAGCATACCAGCTAGCCTACATCAGCATCTGTAGTAGAATGGTCATTTTTAATGTTAAAATCCATGATTCATGAATACCGAAATTTTGCCGATGCACACGTCGCATTCTATAAATCATAAAATTGTGTTCAACAGTTGAATATCTTAATGCACAATTAAATTTTTTGTTGCTGACTTTCAAGTGAATTCTTAACTCTTTTGAGTATGTTCTTGTTCAAAGTGCATGTTTAGACTCACATATGAGATGTTAATTACGGAAAACAGCATAAATTTGCTGTTTCAAGAATAAAGTCAAATGTTTCGAAAAATAAGGTCATATTTTCGATTTTATAGGTCATAGAAAAATCGCTCTAGTAATTACTTCAGGTGTTTACTTCGTAATAACAAGATTTGAATAACAAGATTTGAATCGCGTGTAACAATGCTTTTCGTTCATTACACGGTATACCAAGCTATGTCAGCTCTAGATTGTGTCAAGTTTATGCCAATATTCCAACCTTAGATGCTCATATGCGTAAGGGTGTTTATGGTTTTTATCGACGAATTGGATTATCTGAAAACTTGATAATTATTGCTAATTCGGATGTGTTATTTCGCTTTAAAATTTTCAGTCAACAATCTTGTGTTGTGGTGCTAAATTTGCTTTTATTTTTGTTATTACCAGTACCGTATTATTATTATTATTTTTTTTTTTTTGGTGTGTTTGTGTTGTGTGAATACATACCGCATCGCTGTGCCTGAATTAAGCAAATGAAATACCGCAAATAAATAAAATTTTCAATGTCAAGTAATAGATGTATTTAAACTGAAGTGATTTATGTTGATTAACACCAGACCCAATCGACTAAATGCAGAGCCATACCTTCGCATCTAGATTTTTGGATTAATGCTTATTGAACTGCACTTTAAATTTACTACTTTGAACTGAGGTGGTGAAGGGATAGATTTTTGGTCTCAGAGTTGCTGGGACTTGATACGAAATAAACGCTTGGTCAAATAGTAACGATGAACTTCGAAAGATCTGTTCTATCCAACCCCATTAGTATCTTCTTTGTCGCCTACTATGCCCCATATCACTTTTTGAGGCTGATCTAAGTCTTGAAATGTAAGTTATAAAACGGCTTCGAACCAAAATCGATTCAAGTCAAATTTTGCTTTATTATGTTGGACCAATTCCTACGGATCACTATTATCGCCAATCGCTTTGGCGTTTAGTTTTCTTGGAAATATGGGGAATGCCCTAAGGTGTTCTTTTTTTTTCATTGGATAAGCGTGTTGCGCGTCAGTCGACTCAACTACAACGTTTGTGTTCATGCGCAATTTTTTGAAGGTTAAATTACTAAAATACAGCAGGATATTTTTTGGAGAACTCTTTGCAGAAAGTTTGTGTGACCATACACTTTAGTAATTTTCTTTCAAAAAGTAGCCCCTACAAATTCGGAACGAACTCCTATTTTAAAGCACGTAGAATTTTCAGCTTACAGACCATGACAGCAACAATTACTATACAGCGACTACAAATTCTGTCTTTAAAAGAAGGCCTACGCTAGGTCTGAAACGTATTCAAATAGAATGTGTTAACTTGAAATTAGCGGTTTAAGCACAGTCACATTCTTTACTCTATTGACATTAAAATATATATCTATCAAATAACTTCAATCTCAACAGTTCTAAACAGCAGTCCGTTCCCAAAAAAATTATTTCGAAACTGACACGTACACAGTTTGAACAACCAAAAAGGTTACAGTGGCAAAGAGCAATTTGGCAGAGCGCTTAAAGTAGATTAGATTTAATAAACACAAGAACAAGAAGTAAGAACATTAATTTGAGTTGAGCGGAAACGCAAAGGAAACATTTAGTGGAGCGAGGTTGCAATTCGATAGCTAGCTGTTTCGCGGTGATCTAGACCTGAATGGGAAGTCTAGGTTCGATTCTAGCCAAGTTGAGACTTGCTGTAACGCTTACCTCATTTTGTACAAAGATGTTGAAAAAAAGTATGCAATCGATGCAGATTTCGCATAAAACTAAAACTTTTCCAGCTGAAAAAAGAAACCTTAATCAAAGCGACGCAGCCGAGGCAGAAATTCAGCATTGTTTCAATGGTCCAGTGGAAGAAAGTAATAATATAGTAACATGCAGCATAATTGGTGGCTGTAGACAAATACAAACGATTTCCTTTTAGAATACAATAAACATGGGACGAAAATAACGTAAAAAAATCAAATATTCATTATACTCGCGGTATTACGCCGAAGCGTGTAACGAGTGGCGAGCCCAGTTCCGCGACTTAGCGCCTGGACAACACATCTCCGGAAAAATATCGCAGAGGTGGCGAACCGTTGGCGACACTGTGTTCAATCACACGCGCCCTGGAAGGAAACTCCATCCACATCAGCGACAGCAATATGTTTAGCCACTACGCCAGCCGGCTGGTACGAAAATAGCATAATGAGAAAAAATAAAACCACAGTAATTCTTGACGAAACTTCATTTCAGTCTCAAAACAATGCCACTTTTGTAGAAAATTGAGACCCAAAGACCACAACACCAGCGGAAAACTAAGTTTATTTTCCTCCTTAGGCGATTTCCAGTTGCTTTTCCGTGCATCAACGCGAACGCTGAAACGGTGATTGATTGCTCGAACAGAACACTCATCTATTTTTAAGGCTTCCCGCAAAGGGAAGTCTGCACTTTTTAACACTTCTAATAGCTGTAGCTGCTAAACGGCTGTCCCAATTCAAAAGTGACCTAGAGTTCAAATGTGTGTCGCACCTAGGTCTACACCCATACCGCCCACTCACGAATGAAAAAGTTTTAAGCTAAAATAGCGAAAAAACGTGTTTCCCTACTGCCCTGTAACGGATAAAAAAATTCGCTTGAACTTTATGAGGTTTCCTGAATTTTCACGTTTTCTACCTTTGACTCAAAGTCAGTTGCTCTGGGATAACCCTTCGTTATATTAATCTTTTTGTTACCCACATTGAGGTTAATATCCTCCGATAATTTGAAGATCCTACCTATTGCCATCCAAGGTTATTGGCATTTGGGAAAGTTCGTTTTTTGACCTTTGACCTTGAACCTGTTGACCGCCACCCCCCAAAAGTTGTTAGACACAAGTTCACATTGAGATCTACGATCCCTAAAAATTTCAAGTCTGTGGCATCAGCAGTTCAAAAGCCTTAGACTGCACAAAATTGGCAAATTTTATCAGTTTTTTGATCTTTGACCCCGAGTCACGTGGCATAGAGCGTTTATAGTTGGTACAATGCAAGTACCTGGCAAGACACATTAATCCTGTAAATTTCAAGTTCCTATCTGTTTTTAATCAATAGTTATTAGCCAAACAACATATTTGCTTATTTGACCTTAGACCCCAAATGACATCACATGCAGATATTCATTGTGAAAATTTTTTTACCCTCATCGAGATGCATACACTTGATAAATTTGAAGTTCCTACCTGTTTTCATTCACAAGTTATTGGCGTTTGGGAAGATTTCTATTCAATTTCTTTAATTAACCTTTGATCTTTAACCTGTAGATCGCCACCCCCCAAAAGTTGTTAGACACAAGTTCACACTGAGGTCTATCATCCCTGAAAATGTCAAGTCTCTAGCATCAGCGATTCAAAAGCCTTAGGCTGCACAAAAAACTGTTGAGATTTGATAATTTGACCTTTGAACCTAAATGACGTCACAAAAAGATAATTATTGTGCATGTTTTTGTTCCCCACATTGATATGCATATACTCTGAAAACTTGAAAGTCCTACCTATTGCCAATTAAAAGTTTATAGGTGTGACAAATTTCGTTTATTGACGTTTGACCTTTAACCTGTTGACCGCCACCCCCAAAAGTGTGAGACACAAGTTCCCATTGAGATCTATCATCCTGAAAATTTAAGTCTCTAGCATCAGCAGTTCAAAAGCTTAGGCTGCACAATATTGGCAAATTTTATCAGTTTTTTTGCCTTTGACCCCGAGTCACGTGACATAGAGCGTTTGTAGTTGGTACAGCGCAAGAACAAATTAAGACACACCAATCCTATAAATTTCAAGTTCCCATCTGTTTTCAATTAATAGTTATAAGCCAAACAACATATTTGCTTATTTGATCTTTGACCCAAGTGACGTAACACAAAAACAATCACTGTGGGTTCTTTTTACCCTCGTTGAGATGCATCTGCTCCGTAAATTTGAAGTCCTACCAGTTACCATTCACAAGTTATCAGCATTTGAGCAGATTTTTTTCAATTTATTTGATTGACGTTTGACCTTAAACCTGTTGATCGTTACCCCCCAAAAGTTGTTAGACACAAGTTTACATTGAAGTCTATCATCCCTGAAAATTTCAAGTCTCTAGCATCAGCGGTTCAAAAATCTAAGGACGCACAAAAAACTGTAAAGATTCGTTCAATTGATCTTTGACCCTAAATGACGTCACACAAAGATAATTGTCATGCATATTTTTGTTCCCCACATTGATATGCGTATACTCTGAAAATTTAAAGGTCCTACCTGTTGTCATTCAAAAGTTATTAGTACAGTTTGCTGACTGACACAACCAGCGCTTTAAAAAGCGGGAAAAACATTTTCTACTTGTGGTTCCGAACTTGGAATATCGCACTGTAGAAAATGCTCTCTGCGGAAACGATTCTCCC